>OW679194.1:125227342-125429945 GCA_940337035.1 Agriotes lineatus
AAAAAATATTGTATTATACACGACGATAAAGTTATTTCTATCCACTCTTGAATCATTAACGTCTCGACTTCGTCTCGACGTTAAACGATTCACTCGTAGATAAAATTTAACTTTATCGTCTTGTATAATAAATTACTATTATATATATCTAGATCAATTACAGACGGAAACAATCTGAAATTTTAAAAAAAATACAAAACATACTCTCTTAGTTGTTTCTAAGCATAGTATTTCAATTCTAACTACTAATTTAACAATATTATTTGCTACATTTATTCCTGCTGCATCACATTAGTATACTATTATACTGATTTAATAAGAGCGCAATGCCGCCTTATTAAACGAGTAAAATTTGACTACTTTGATCTACTTTTCGTATAAATTATTAAAAGCTTTACATTTTAATATTTCATAAATGTCACAATCTGTCCGTTGTCTAGTGAAAAATAGGCTTTATCAATGTTTTTCGTATGAAAATAACAATACAAAAACGGTGATATTAAAAACTGTTTTCGGTGTTATAATAACCACATTATGAGATCAAAGTAGATAAAATGTATCATTAGGCTAGAATCGGTAAATAATAATTTCCCTTAATCCATAATCATGTTGAAATTTAAATAGTTTGAGATACTCCAAAATGAATTAATTTATCCCATTTAGCTAATTTTAGACGAATAATTTTAACCACCGATCATTTTAACCATGGCATTTGTTAACCACCAATAAATTTAGACGAGAATGACTTGTAACTGTAAGGGAATTGATATATATCCTCATTTATGGTTCAATAATTACCTTCAAGAATTTGTACATTTTGTACATAACGGAAATAACATAACGTTTTCCGAAATTTGAAACAGTATAGCAAATATTGAAACAAACTTGCATTATATTACAGTCAAGTGCTTGTTATCTAAGGTTAATACTTTTTTTTATGTTTTTAAAAGCTATTTCTAACAATTTAATTTTTCCACCGTCAGAGAACAAATCAGAAAACGGCCTTATTGAATTTTTGTTGGGAGCTTCTGTTATAATTTTGACAAGTTTTTACGTTAATAATTTGAATTTTTGTTGTTACCGAATAATGTTTACTAGCAGAAAATTTTTTTTATTCAGGAATGTTACCATTTTTATGGGCGGTTACTTCAAAGAATTACTCGTATTAATGGATCTGATAATAGCAGTAACAAAAATCTAATATTAATCACTCTATATATTTAAAAAAAGACAAGCACAATAAAGAAAGCAAGTCAATGTAGAGTTTTCAAATTCCTTTAATTGCCTTAACAATATGTCATTAGATAAGAATTGGTTAATTCAATAGAAATTCTTGTCTACGTTGTTTGGGATTTAGTAAATGGTGTTTATGTCGTACAAAATTATCAACTATTTAAATGTTTTTATACGTATATTAAATTTAGTTATTTTGCGTTGTCATGTAATTCTAAAAATATTAAGTAGTAAATAAAAAGAAAATATTAGTGGAAACACGACTCAAAAATACTAGACAATGTAGCACTGATAATTATAGCAAACCCTGTTTTAAACTTAAATGCAGTTTAGCAAGAGCTTCTACAAATAGGTTTGTTTTAGTAGTTTTAGAATGACACATTGGTTTAGCGAATTTCTTCCGACTTTTTAAAATTTAAAGCAATTCTTTTAAGATTCAAATTAAAAACCCGAAATATTCAACTTTTATTATGCCCTGTATGGCATTTTTAAATGAAAATAAGGTAAGAAACGGTTTTAAGAAAAATGTTGGTGTTGTTTTACCTAAGGGTCGGAATAAATCAAATTCAACTCGAATTCCGGGCCCTGTATTGTTACAATAACTGTTAAATATATTTTCGAAGTAATTGATCTCAAGTAGCGCGATATTTGCTGTTTTATACGAGGCGTTGATAACTAAAAAAATTGTGTACAATTCAATTCAGTTCACTGCAATATATGAATTTAAATTCAGTTTTAAAATTCAATCAATGCAATAACTTCAAAAGTAATTCCATTAATTCAATATAATTCAAAGTAATGCCACTAAATTCCATTCAATTCAAGTAATTCATGAATTTGAATTCAATTCATGAATTTGAATTAATATTTCTTTACATGCATACAATTTTTTGCTCTATCCGGAAGCCAGGTGAGGATGCTTGCATAACCAATGAAACTAATCATTAAGTAATGTTCTCACAGAAATCAATAATTTCGTTTCCCATGCATTTGATGCCAAAATCGGCAAAAGTTTTATTGGAAGTTTAACACGGTTGCCTTCCGAGATTAAGTCGGATTAACGTTGTAAATAAAGTGCATTGATCTTGATTATGAATAATTTTAGTTTCTAACTGCACAAACGGCGTGAGAAGGAAGTAATACACATATATAAAATTGACGAAAGCTTGACAACGAGTTAGTATAAAGATACAAATATTTAATTAAACTAAAAACTGAAGTTCAAACCAATAAATTCACTTGATCCAAATCAGTTCAAAATTCGAGTTCAATGCCGTCAATTCGAAAAACAAATCAATTTAATACAAAATTCCAGCTCTAACAATAATGTTAGTGTCATCTGCAAATCAAGCAAAATTACAGTTACTGATGATTAGTGAAAGGTCATTCATATACAGGGTGTCGCAAAAATGACGGATCAAGTAAATGTTGCTTTATTAAGAGGCACTTCCTGAGTAGGAGAAAATTATAAAAAATTCTTTATGTTATATTTTTGGATATTTAGCGAGGTTTTATTATCCTCAAAACTAACTGAAATGGCAAGATTGTTTAATTAGAAGTAGGTAAAGCTTACACTATTTCCATGGATACAACACTTAATAAATAACTTTTATGCAACTTATTAAGAGCACTATTGTCAAATATTTTTTTTCTACTCCTATACTTTAATTGATTTATTATATATTTCCTACCTGTACTTTAATGATATCCATTAAGATTCAAATTTTTCATTAAGATACAAGTTTATAACCAATATAAACGGGGCTGCGCGCGCTATTGCGCGGTCTATTCTATTCAATTTACCACCATTTTTAGGACTCCTCCCCTGCCTTCCTCTACCGTCCACCTGCCCAAAGAAGGAAGCCTTCGGGGCTTCGCCTCTCTCCAAGGGGGCTCCGACCCTCTCCAAGGGGGCCCTCGGGGATCCGCCCCTCTCCAAGGGGCCCTCGGGGCTAGGCCTCTCTCCAAGGAGGCCCTCGGGGCTCCCTCCCTCTCCAAGGGGGCCGGCGGGGCTCCGCCCCGGTTGCGAAATCGAGGCGACGGCAAAATGCATGCAAATAAACATTACTACTCCATCAACATCAACAATGGCATCCACCAGTTCCTTTTTTTTGTTAAACCTTGATTTTGTGACATTTTCTGTTTTGTTTATAATAAAAGTTTTTCCATAATATTTCCTTAGTTACAACTCCTAATTTCACTATAATTTTAAAAAAATTTAAAAATATAGTGCTTATTTTTCACTATTACGACTAGCCGTAGAAAAAAAGTGTATGCAACTCTCATTTAATGGCTATTAAGACACGAGTATGAGAATTACGACACGAGCCGTAGGCGAGTGTCGTAATTCTCATACTCGTGTCTTAATAGCTCATTAAATGCTCGTTGCATAATATACTATTATGTTTACAACACGTTGAATTTTGAATTTTAACAGTTCTTAAGTTTCTGTACGTTAATTCACAAAACTATTTATAAGTACTTACATTGGTGTGACTAGCTTTAAGACTGCAAGGTTTTTCTATCCTAATACGGAATATATTAAAGAATTGAATAATCACATTTTGGACTTCTATATCTTCAAAAAATGTAACACAATTTCTTTAATTATTTATTTCTACTCAAGAAGCGCTCCTTAATAGCGTAACATATTTACAACAACCTGTATAATGTAAAAATAATATTCCCCAGTATACTGCCTTTTGGTACGCCACTACGTATTTAATTTGGATTTGGAAGTAAACCTCTTAATACTCGTATGTCCTTCTCCATCTTGATATCACACGATTACTTTTTGAGAGCTCATATGTAAATAAGGTAGGAACCGCTCCAATACAATTCCACGAATATTGTGTGACTCACACAATCAAAGATTTTGAATTAATCACATATGATAGATGGCTGTAATACTTAGTTATATAAATAGGTAGGTAGTGTAAAATAAATGATTAACCATGGTTTTGTTTATATTTAAAATAATTACTTTAGCTTCATCTCAATAAATTGTTTTAACTAAACTATTTCTACATTTATAATACATATATTGTATTAATATTTACTTTATACTCCGGGAGCCACAAGGTTACTCGTAAGGCTGGTAATTCAAACGGATGGGTTTAAAAAAAGTTACGTTTTGTGTTTTATAAAGCAGCCCTCGCCCTAGTGGTCCGAGCCTTAATGGCCCGCGCCCTAACGTCTTCGCGCCCTAGCGTCTTTGTGCCCTAGTGTCCCGCGCCTGAGTGTCCTCGTGCCCTACTGTTCTGCGCCGTAACGGCCGCGCCTGAGCGGCTACGCCCGTGTGACCGCGCCCTATTGTCCTAGACTGTGTAATCTGCAATGTACTTACTGCAAATATAGTTTTAGGATCTTACACAATAAATATTAGCTTACAACCTACATATCACAGCTACATATACGCACCAATGCACTCTTTGCTCGAGCACGCGTCGTACAAAATGCGAAGGTTGCTGTTATTGGACTCGTCAGAGGAAATCCTAAATTAGGCTTATATTGGTCCGAGCACACTCTATAACGATTTGCTTAATATGTAACTTAATAAGAACTTATCGTATTTTTTGCGCTCTGGAGATTCAGCACCCAATTGAGGTCAGTAATTCAGTTATTAAATTACCACAAAGTAACCTCAATATTGCTAGTAATTTCAATTACCACATGTAATTCAAATACTTGTAAGGTAATTTAAATACCTTAGAGTAATTTCATTACACAAAATGAATTTATTAATTGATTGTAGTAATTAATTACTTTCAAAAAGTACAATTTCAATTACCACATGTTGAAAAGTAATTCAATTCCAAGGCAAATAAACAAAAGGAATTTAATTAGTAATTTAATTACGAAATAATTCATTGCTGCCCAGCACTGAAATAAATACCTTAAAAAACATAACTTACGTTAACATATTATATGTCAAAGTTTTAAATATCTGGAGTAGGTAATTGGACAAAGGTTACATATCTTGCACAATTATTGACATTATTGCATGTAGGAATGTTCAATTCCTAATTAAAATGTGTTTAATGTAATTTAAATAGTTTCAGAAAATATCTGGGGAGATACACTCACACAACTTCCTTTTACAGTGATCTTATAATTAGCCAAAGAAACATTTTTAATTTTTAAGCATTTGTAAAAAAATTTCAAAAATTACAAATTATTCAGAAATCGTGCAAAATAGAGTGTTAGTTAAAGAGACAATTTTTTTCTAAAATTTGAAGCTGAGATCAAATATGTAATAATATACTGGGTGTTCGATTTAAAATATGAGTTAATAAAATAAATAGAAAAAAAAACAAAGAGTTGTTTTTGAAAAAATCGAAAAAAATTTAAAAATCACAAGAGTAAACACCATACTTCCGGTTATGCGATTTTCTTGAAAAGCTTGCTGTCGCATCTAGATAGTACACAAAACATATATGAAATTTTAACGCCATACCTCTTTTCGTTTTTGAGATATTCTGTTCACACACAGACAGACAGACCAATGAGCAAACATATGTTCTTTGGGTTCAGAAGACTCTAAAACGTGAAGATCTGTTGAAAACTCAATTTCGAATTTTTGGGGCGAATCCAATACTTCCTTTATAGCAAAAGGAAGTAAAAAATAGTATACATACTACATCAGGAAAGGTTCCTTGCTGAACGGCTTCGTATTTCAAACAACCGCCGCGTGCTGTAAAACATCACTTTACAAACCTGCTATATAATATACTATTAATTTCATACTGTACTGTATTTTTATCTTGATGCAGGTATCTTCAATCCGCGAAAAGGAACTTTGTAGTATAGTAAAAGTACCGTCATAGTAATTTACATCATAAGTCTGGTAAACAAATGTTTATAGTAACGAGGGGCCATGATTCCGGACAAGGCAACGAAAAAGTCGATTCTGGAATTTTAAAATGAGTTACTGTGGAAGTTCACCGAACGTAATGCGTTTTATTTTATAGTGCAATTAAAGCATTATTAGTTTAATTTAATAAAACATAAAATACATTCCAGCAATAAAAATATGGACATCTATAAAAAACAAGTATCTATGGTAACCGTGCGTTTTCTTAAATGTTTACTTTAATGGTTTTGTTTCAGAAAGTTTTAAAGTTTACATAAACATGAATAATATGATACAGTATGAATTAAGATATTTCGGTACTGAAACAGTACCGTAATATTTTTTTTCTGAAACCCCGATTTAAAGTCGCTTTTTACATACTCAATCTAGTATGAAAACTAGATGTTTATGAAATCAGTGATGAAATTACTTTACCAGACTGAAATAAATGAATACAAATAGGTCTATCCAAAAACAGTCATAAAAATATTTTTTTGGCTAGTCAGTAAAATATTTTTATTTCATACTGTCCGAAAAATATGATTTTGCGTAATTAATTTGAGGCCGGAAAGTGGAACATTACATCACAAGGCCGGAAAGTGACACTTTCCGGCCTCTTGTCTTTTTTTACAAAAAATCTCATACATTTTCATAACACGTCCCACGCTCCTGCCGTCCACCTGACCAAAGAAGGCGGCCCTCGAGGTTTCGCCCCGCTCCAAGGGGCCCTCGAGGCTCCGCTCCCCTCAAAGGGAGCTCTCGGGGCTGCGCTCCTCTCCAAGGGAGCCCCCGAGGCTCCGCCCCTCTCCAAGGGGGCCTTTGGGACTCCGCCTTTTTTTGAGGGAACCCTTGGGGCTCCGCCTCTTTCCAAGGTGGCCCTCGGGATTCCGCCCCTCTACAAAGGGTCCCTCGGGGCTCCGCTACCGTAACCCGCATTCGCTCAACCAGGGACATCGTGTCTGCAATTTTCGTGACACACGTCTGGATCGTTCTCCTGTATTATATAGAGGATTAAAGTCATTAGGACGATAATATAAAACAGTATGAAATAAAACATTGTACGATACACGGCCGTAAAATATTATTAAAATAATCGTTTAGAAATTCCAGACTCGGCTCGTTCCTCGCCTCGTACGTAAACATCTAAACTCGTAATTTAATAAGTCATTTTCCGGCCTTGTAACGTAAATTACTATTTTTACATAGTGATCATGAAAGTCGTCTTTTTTTATCGTGAAAAAGGTGCACCTTTTTAGCTATTTTATTAGAATTGTGAATTGTCAATTTGACACTAAAATTCCGAATTTCGAGTTACAGGAGATCACCATACAAAAAAACTAAGTGCACAACACGTTTAGAACTTCCCTTTTTCATTTATTTGCTTGATTAGTTTGGGAAAGTATGACTTTCAAAACTAGTTGTACAAATTACTATTACCATATTCAAATAAATAACTATAGTTGATTACTGATTTTTATTACTGATTTTTCACTGAAATTTAAACGGTTTCAGAAAAAATATTGCCGCTTAAAATACTCATCTTATCGGTATCGTATTTCCAACAGCGGCCTCGTCCTGTAATGCATCACTTTCCTGAATTGTTATCCAATATACCATTATCGGCCTAGTACCGTAAAGTTCCGTTCTCTGAAAAAAATACTTTTGCAGTATATATTTTAACCGATTATTTAAAAGTAATTTTAGCAAATTTTTACGGCAGGCAATTTCAACCAAACATATCAGTTGATATATCGATTATATTAAGACAACCGGATTCTTTTCGAACAACAAAACGAAAGCAGTAAGTTTTCGCCAAACTATTAAAAAAAAGCTAATATTTAATAAAATTTCAACAATACTCGTTTCAATCTTTCAGGCTCGGCTGCTTCGTCGCCTCCTCGGACTTACAACGGGAATAACTGTAGTAGTCTATTTTTCATCAAAATGTAATTTATGAAAGGTTTGATATCATTAAAAATATAAAATATCTAATGATAGCCTAGCCATTTTTGTCGTCCTATAAAGCATGACTTCCGATTCAAAATTTATCTAAGAAATTGCCTTAATCATGTCGAATATGTTTTGGGATATCGTTGACTGCCGAATTATACCATAAAAGACGAAATATGAGTAATTACTCCGAAAAAATACAGATCCGATAGGTGCATGCGTAGCAACGCAGGCCATGCAAATACCACTTTGATCCTCAGCTAAGTTTAACATTGATGTTTTCCTATGATGTGCAGACTTGAAACGCACTGTTATTAATTTTCATTGACTTATGGTTGATATCAGGTATAGTTAGCGCAGGATATACATTAACTTATGTAAGTATGCAAATACTGAAGATGGAAATCTACATACTAAATCGTCACGGACAATAACACAAGCCAGTAGTTTAAAATATCAATTCAACAAACAATTGATTGGCAATGGTTACTAACTTCAATAGTTGTTTGAAAGTAAAACATATTTAATTTGTAAGTAATACTTATTACATAAGAAACAACTATTATTGATCTATTATCGGCTCTTTCCACTCGTATTCTATGGTTTTTTGTTTGCTTTGTCGAATAATTTTTCGTAGTCCACTATGCAAAAATAGTTTTTTGATTCTAAACTTAAAATGAACATATCAAACCTGACACCACTAAAAAGCAAAAAATAGCTCTAATGACGCCACTTTGACACCCACTTATAAAAACGAAGATAATGTAAATATTTGAAATTCTAACACTTTCTAAAGCGTAGAATTGGCACCAAGGATGCATTTGCTATGGTGCATTTTTTTCAACTTAAATATAGCACTTTGACAGGATAATAGAATAACAAATAGGACTGTCCAATACCAATAAAACAGTTCTGAGACCTCTTGGGCGTTTACAGTTTTAACTGTTTTCATTTTAGAAAAACATTATACACATCATTCTTTATTAGTTAGCAAAACGCTTTGTTACATCTTTAAAAAGACATTGTGGTGTCAATGGGTTTAGAGAACAGAGAAAAAATTAATTAAAGTAGATTTGAAATTATAGAGCACCGTTAATTTGTTACTAAGTTTTATATACCTTGTTTTTCATTACCAACTGGGCAAGTAATGTAAAAAACTGATAAAAAACCCTGATGGAGTAAATACCCTGATAGAAACAAGTTTTTAAAAGTTACACAGTCAAAAATATTAGATAATAGCAAAATAATCGATGTTGTTCATCAGGTAGCAAAGGAAAATCAACAAAAAGGTACACATACGATTAAGTAGACAAAAGCAAAAACTGATGGAGTAGATGTTGACAAGGGACAAAAAATCCTTAGGGGAAATCCAACCAGTTAATAATTATATACAAGTATAGATTGGTTTCGCGCTTAGTAATATGTATTAATATTTTTGATGAACATGTTATTATTCATATGAAAATGCAGTTAATTTGGTCCAATATTAATGAAGATGTATAATTTTTTATCTGTTTTCTGGGTAATATGTAATTATGCAATTATTTATATGGCAAAAACAAGTTAATAATTAGTTGCTAATTTATTTATTTATTTACTGCGATGTAATTTGTTATTAGTAGCGCATTAAAGCATTTTCATAGGCAGCTGATTATAGTCCGGCTCAGCATACAGCAGCCTTAATGTGTTGAAGGACTATTATTGGAAGCTCTGGAACGTCGACTTATAAAGTAATTAGGTTTTTGACTTGTGCAAGTCATCGCCAAGAGCTAGATACAGGTGCTTAGCGAATAGTGCAAAACCTGTATTTGTTGTTGCTTTGCTATCAAACCGCGCGTGCGGGAGCAGCAGATAAGCGCAAATTCTGGTGTGCGGCAGTCGTGCTTGAACTCGCGAGTTTTCCGTAGAACTCAGTATTGGTGATATTGCCGACAAAAGCTCATCTCGGAAACCGGCAACCAATGTTGCGACTTTGTGTTTACAAACAAACCCAAACTCTCACTATCTGTCGATATGCGTTCGTTCAGTGAAGCTTTTAAAGGCTTTGTGGAGAAAGTGTTTGCTGGAGTGCAGTTTTTCTTTAATAAAGTACTTGTTGAAACTTGAAAAGTTTTATATAAATGATGGAGGAAATCACCGAGAATATATTGTTCTACGACGGGTTTGACTTTAATGACTCGAACAGCTCTCTTTCTAAGGTTCTCGGACCGAAGCGGGATAGTTTGTACATAGTTATTCCAATCACCATAGTTTACGCCATAATTTTTGTCACCGGGCTCGTGGGGAATATAAGCACTTGTGTAGTTATAGCGCGCAACAAGTCCATGCACACAGCTACTAATTACTATTTGTTCAGCTTGGCGATCTCCGACCTGCTCCTTTTAGTTTCTGGACTTCCTCAGGAAGTGTATTGGATTTGGTCCAGATATCCCTACATATTTGGACAAGTGTTCTGTGTGCTCAGGGGGCTATTTTCGGAAACTTCCGCTAATGCTACTGTGCTAACCATAACAGCTTTCACTGTGGAACGCTATATAGCCATCTGCCACCCGTTCCTGTCCCACACAATGTCCAAGCTCTCCAGGGCTGTGAAATTCATATTAATTATTTGGGTGGTTGCCATTTTCTTCGCGGTGCCGCAAGCGCTCCAGTTCGACGTGATCACAATAATTGATGGATTCCCCGAGAGTAAAAAGTGCGACGTTGTGAAAACTATAATTCCGCACTCCTTCGAATTTTCCACTTTCCTATTCTTCGTCGGCCCTATGAGCTTAATTACTGTGCTGTACGCCCTTATTGGGATACGGTTAAAAAGCTCCAGCAGAATGAAAAAGACGCCTGGAGAATCTGTGCGTAGTACTAACCTGATAAATTCAAATAATCACAGGGGAGGAACAATTAAACAGCGACAAGGCCAATCCTCCAGAAGAGTCCTAAAAATGCTGGGTAAGTCACTATAAAATATTGACACTGTTTAACTGCTAATTAGTACAAGTTCAATGTGTAATAGCGGCAGGTATATTTCCAAATAAATTAGATTTATTATACCTAAATTAAAACGTAAGTAAGTTATTGGAGAAAATACGAACATGTACGCACCCATAGAAGTCGCAATAAAGGGTGAAGAATAATTTTTAAAATAGTTTAATGGATAATTTATTAATATCCTAAAAGCGAAGATGCCTTACGTATTCTTGCTCTAGGTGCATGCGATTAGTTTTAATTACATAACTATCATAATCAATTTGTAATGGCAGATAATTATATTCCCAGTAGCTAAGCTATATTTACTTATACATTATTATTATTTCTATTCTTAGGTAACTTATCTAACTTCTAAGACAATTTGATACAGTTTAAATGGTGACTAGTACGTCAACTTCCACAAAACTTTACGTTATTAAAATATGTAAGCACCTAACAGTTAGTTATAATACCAGAATTAGAAACGTTTAAATATAGGAGAAGCACCACATTATAGTTGTATTATGCTTCTGGTAACATTACCTATATTGATACTTTTAAAAAATGATGTTCTATTAGCAAATTTGAAATTTCTATTTTTAAGAGAGGTGGCTTTTTTCTTGTAACAAATTTTATACCGTGGTACTTGCCGGGTTTTAATTTCTCGCAGATTCGGAAAATGATTTATGTCCAGAGCTTTTCACAATGATTCTTTAACATTTACAATTTAAAGCAACTAGGAGACATAGCAATGCGATTCACAAGTGCAAATCTATATGATTACTGACATTGTGCATCCGCATTCTGCAAACTGGTGGTGGATCTTTGCATTACCGACATTTATCCAAGCAAACTGACTTCAAAACACATTTAATGCTTCCCGATGCTTCAACGCAATAGTTTTTGATTGCGTATTTACGGTGGCAGCTTACAACTTTAATATTTAATTTTTGTCTTTACCCTCTATAGACTCTACCACAACATTTGTATATGGCCTATGGATGTGGCCTTTGGGTGCGATCATGTTACAGGTAGATCCATAGATAATATTTTCTTATTCCTATTAGTATTTTTCGCTGGGCATGCAATATTTGTTAGCGACAGTTTTCGATTACACTTCAAGTGATATTTCAAAGCAAATATATATTGAATAAACTTCGATAATCCTTATTAAAAATGGAATTAAAAAATATGGAAGTAGGTTAATTTGTTTAAACAGCATTAATGTTTGATGTAAATTGTACACGCATTATTGCATCCTTCAAAAATATATCTTATGATAGACCTTTTTAATCACAATTTATTATTATAAGCACAACTAAAGCATAATATGATACTTACCACAATGTGCAATGCTATTTGGGATATGTGAAAAAAATCCAGTCAAATTTGAAGACAGGATTAAATTTATTTCATAACCTCCTTTGAATTTAAATTCAGCACCATCTGGCTATTTGCTGATTTCATAACGCGTATCAAAAGAATTTATTACTTATTTCGAGCGAAAAACTTCAGAAATGTGCTTTCAAGGCGACGGCGACGGCGAATCATGTATAGAAATCATATAATGACATCTCATAAGCTGCATTTGGCTTAATTATTTCGTCATATTTTTGCCTTCAGGAGAAAATAAAAATGTAGAAATTTAATTTTCCTTGGCATCTGAGAAATGAAGTATTGTAGGAAAAAACCTTTTTTTTAAATCTCGTTTATGTAATAATTTTTACTTTTAGACTAGGCATCGACTGTCTTCTTTTTGTGTCTTGTGTTGTTACAAGTATAGGTGCGTATACTACCGCAATACTAACGTTACACACTTACGAGTATATTATAGGCGTCCATTGGAGCCTTGTAGATGTATTCAAAAAGAAATTATTTAAGGGTTGGCCATGGAAAATAAAAGTAATGTCAGTATCAAGCTTTAAACTTAATTAACTGTCATTACTGTTACTGTTAGCCTACGTTTATATTGAAAGCTCAATTATGCTACAATTATACTCGTTTGTACAAGAGAACACAAACGATTTATGACTGAATCATATTTTCCATGGAGAAGTCTTATATAATTTCTTTTTGAACACACTCTAAATTGTTCATAGCTCTACACCAGCAAAAATAACTGTGAAATAGTAAACACTCCCGGTTTTAATAATTAATATATAAAGAGATTTATTACCTTCACTTTAAAATTCTTTAACATGACACTACTAGAGCAACACGTCCTTAAATGTTGAAGAGGGTCGCTAAAGCGAGGATGGTAGGTGCATATTTTATTGAATGTTATTTTATATTTCGCCCTAAATTCGCAGTTTACTTAAATTTATTACTTCTGCATTTGTTTAAATAAAACTGCATTTTGTTGTTGTATTATAGCGATATTGGATAAATACCGCTACAGTAGATGTGAATCAGTTCCAACACATTTATCGAATCCTATTAGTCGTTACATTGTTGCTGAAATCCAATGGATATTTATATGTTTACAGTGTAGCGTCAGCACTTGAAAGCTCATCTATCTTGCATCCAAAATTCCCTCATTGGCCGAAAATAACTCTATACGCGAGAGATTGTAATGGCTACATTTCAACACTCAGATAAATAACTTCCCTTTTTGCTCTTTTCTCGTATGCTTTGTTCGAACAAACATTAGTTATTTGTATCAGTTATGTTTAAAAAATGATAGTGAAGAAATCGGCGTGGGTGATTTCAAGACCAGTCTCATAGATATACTCGTATCAATACATTTATAGAAAGCGTTGTGAACTAGTTAAAATATAAGTACAGTATAACTTATAATGCACCCGCTTTTAACATACATTCCGTTATTATGTACTTGGGAGGTCAGTCCTGACCGAATGCTTAGTTTATTAGTTTTTTGTACTCTACATACTCCTTACTATGTACTTGTTATACAACGTACTAAAAATACGTCACGTAAGTGGCATATTTTTTTTTATAACGTACATTGCTGTTAAAATATGCCAAATCAGCATAAGCCGCATACACTATGGTTCGCAGACTACACAACGCGATTATGATTCCTGAGGCTTTCACGGCCGTTGTCATTAAGTAACAAACGACTTCCGGGATTGGACCGTGTCATGATTGAGATCGAAGAACTCGACGTTTCCCCTTAACTGGGCCAAACGTTGGGGCTTCATCAGGAGGAAAAAGCAAAAGAGCACGGTAACTCAACGTGTTAACCACGCCAGAGGCGAAACTCTTTGCTAGAAGAGCACGGTAACTCGACTCGAGTCGAGTTTCGCCTCTGACGTGGTTCACACATTCTTCGATCTCAATCATAACACTGACCAATCCCGAAAGTCGTTTTTTACTTAAAGCGAATATTGTTACATGCTTCGCAAGCTTCTTTAAGAAATGCACCCCCAAACTCAGTTTTTTAAATTCTTGTGTCACGTAGATGTTGATATTGTCAACCATGAAGACTATATAAAAGTGCTAAAAAGCATCAAAAGCACCGACGACGACATTTTCAACGCATCCTTAAAGCTTGAAAATTATTTAGAACAAAATTTACTACAATCTCAAAACAAATAGTCGTATTAGATGATTTTAAAGAAGTAATTACGTTTGGCCTATTTTCGTATTACGTTTCTGAATACTTTTGTTTGTGATTACTTTAAATATACAGTTTTTTTCAAAATGCATTACCATCATTGTATGTTTTATAAACATATGGTGTCACCATGTACACTACGAACAAATTGCACTGTATATACAGTAACTGGGGTTGCATAGTAAATTTAATATTGTTTGAATTAGCCGAACAATGCAATGCGTTTTTCCGCCACCATTTTTAGCAAACTTTTTAATCTATCATAGTATTAAATTTTGTGAAAAAACGACGTTTTTACAAATGCTGTTAAAGAAGATTATAAATTTACATACAGCAAGGCTTTAATTGTTTGATTGCTCATGTAGAATTATTTAACCGTTAAAGCTCACCCTCCATGGCAATTCTTGTCATTATCTAAATACCTGTTATTATTTACTTACCGTCTGTATTTTTACTTTTGTTTTGGCTAGCCCAGTAATCAATTTAAAGCTTTTCCCATGCATACCAACTACCAATTTGCTAATTTATAAGAGAAAAGATGTACAAAAGAGAATTCTACTGGAGCAGTCTTTAATAAAATTTTGCTGTAGGTATTACTTTGTATCTGTTGGATATCTGGTAATTTATTTAGATTGAATTAGTAACGAATTCCAACACACTGCTTTAGAACGAGTAGCCACGCAGTATTCGCTTAATTAATGACTAATGAAGGCTTCCACCAAACGTGTTAAGTCGTATATCAAAAATACCATATTAGTTCTTGCTGAGCATGTTTTAATTAGGCCTCCTACTGATCTGCTGTAGCTACTGGTTTTGGGTCTACAATTTAAGAATTTGAATGAGTTTATTAATATGATAGTTTCCAATTGAAAAATTATAAATTATTATCTCCAACTACTTAATTAGCACCTAATTACAATAGAACTAACACTATGCAATGGAAATGCTAATAATTAGCTATACCAAGTAAGACGGTTAAATATGATTATTTCCTTCATATTCCATAATAATGCGCAATCACCATGGTTTCTGCCAGTTTAATAATGACAAAAATTCAAACGTCAAAACTTAACCGCGGCAAAATTTGCGTCAAAATTTAATCGCTTGTGAATAATTTTAACATGGATATTAAGGTGCTTCACCAACTGAATTTTATCTATTTATTCAGGAAATAATCACGCCGAACATCCCGCGTGTATGTAAATTAGCCTGAATAAATTTTGACGATATTCCGTCAGAATGCTTTGCTCTGAATAAATATATTTCGTAAATTTTCCGCCCCAAAATTCCTCGTGCTACTCACTCGGAATTCTTGTTTAGCGGCAAATTTACTTAACATATTTCTTAACAAAACGTTCTGACAGAAACAGTAAAATTTTAATCGGCTATTTTAATGCGCTTTTGTCTAATTATCTTCTGTAAGGGAAATGCAATAAGTTTATATTAAAATTACATTTCATGAAACACTAAATTAAATGTCTGTATCAAAACACTGTATTACATACACATTATGTGACGAATTTGTTATATCCATTATGTCATCATCCATGGCCAACTCTTATATATTTTTGTATGTTATGTTTGCAGGCACTTCCATTCGGTAATAAAACGAACATCAAGAATTTTTCGTTCATTGCTTCTATGGCTTCATTTTGTTCGCGATCCCTTGTTGGTTTACGTGCAATTCAGTTCTCTTCACATTACGAACTTTTGATTAGATATAAAGTAAACTTAAATTTTGTTAGCAGAAACTTCAGTTCAATATCTACATCTTTTGTTTTATTTCTTTAACCAATGCACGTGCAGAAAAGATGCTTTACAGAATAAATATTACACTCAAACCTGAGAACTAATATCTTATCTGCAGTCCTAACAAAAATCTATTACTTCTAATCATTATTGCTAAATTGCAATTATCTTCAAGGCTAATTACTTTTGTTCTCATAACCCGTGCCTGTCTCAGAGCGAATACTTGAATAATTAATTGAAAGAAATTTATGAAAGCGTATCAAGTGACGGGACTCGAATAAAAAAGGGTGCCAGACACTAGAGTAAGCCTAACGGGCTTTAAGGGTGGATTAAACACAATAGCATGTGATCTTGTTTGCGTTGTCTATAATAAATGTATTTAGTAAAACGCCAATTGCCTATTTTTCATGCTCTGTTTCCTTGTCCTTAAGATTATTCACCGGGAAGAATGACAAGTTTTACATTTAATTTTTTAGAGAAATTTATAGTTTTAAATTTCAGAGCTTAATATATACACATAGGAATAAATCTGCAATATTAATATATGTCGATAAATATTGGCCATAGCCGCAAAATTGAACGAAATCTTATTTGACGTGCCCTTAAGCCTAAGAGACTGACAAAAATTTGTATATAAAACTTCCACTTACGATAGAACACCCACGGGCCAGTACATCGAACTTCCGTTGTGGTTTACCCTTCGGCGTATAGCTAACTTTATGTGAATTAATCTTAAGAAAAACTATCTTACTATCGAACGCGATTAATCTTCTGACCAAATCTTTAAGATAATTGGCTGAATTCTAATTTCGATAAAGTCAATTAAATTTTATAAAACTCAGTAAAAGTTGCTGTTCCCACAAGTTTGATGTGCGGCTTGAAGGTAACTTTTTAAAATGAAAATTGTTATTGTTTGCGAACGAAATGGCGTATCGGGTTGCGATTTATGTCAAGGGTGGCAGTGGTTATGGCTTTCTCGAGATACCTGTTGTAGGCGTTTGTATCCTGGTTTCAAAAAAAAATCAGATACTTTATCCTTACTGATCCTCCTTATAATTCAACTTTTTTTATAAACTCTTACCCGGATATAGTCTTCCAATTTGATATAAATTAATTTTGCGAGATAAAGGAATGACGCTGATGAAGAAAGGGCTGAGCATAAATTCTGATTCTACGGGCATCTCATAACTTTGAAATACTGTCCGTGTCAAAAACCAAGACCCACGCTTTTATTTTTAAATAAAAAGCCTAACTTTTCTACTCAGTTTGCAGTCTATTTTAAAATTACAGTTATTTAACCAATAAATAATACGTACATTAAATTAAATATTATAAAACGCAGATTAGTGGAAATTAGTTTTTTCAAATGGAATAACCGTAGATTGCTAGATTATTCTACACTGCTATAACAGTATCGGGATTTTATTTTAAAAATGTTCAGTATTGGGTGTGGATTTGCATTTTATTTTTGAGTAATACCGAAAGATTAATTTTGATTTGCAAAGTTTTCACAAAACTAACAACACTATTAGATAAGGAGCTCTATATTGTCAACTGTTAATTAAGCGAGTCCACTAATTTGAATCCTAACAAAGTGTAAATTACTATTCCTGGCCATAATGCGTAAACGTGAATACAAGCAAAAAATGAGCTCAGGTAAGCTCTCGGCTTTTAATTGAATTCAAAGTAGTTCGTAATCTGCAATGCAAAATATGCAAATAAAACTTTTTTTATTAAAAGTACCTGAACTCTTGGTGGGTATTGAATGGGTTATCTTATCGCGAATAAATTAATTAAATATAGTAGCCAATGGTAATGTAAACTCAATTTTAGCACAGTACTGAGTGATTTATTCGCTCAAAAAGTCCTAAAATACGGAATTTTTCGTTGGCGTTCATATTTAAAAAAAATGTCGTTTGACTCAATTTCAACAAAACAATGATTTTCTAAAAAAAATTGTTTAAAACTTTTTTGTAAAACTGAAACAATGTTTTCGCCCGATTTATACTAATTGGAGATATCAACTGTGCTGATCATTTATCTATGAGATACAGGATGTAACACGGTTTATGTGGAACATTATTATCTCGAAAATGCTACCAAATCGGTTGAAGGAGAAAACAATTTCCTTATTACTACCTCTCAACGAACTCAATTAAAGATTTTGTATTTCTCGTACTGGTTAGTAAACAATGACAAACAACTAACAAAAAATCACAACAGAAACAAATGACAAATAACGTTACTACACTGCTGTCTGCTGTGATTGTTTTTCTACGGCGATGTAATATGAGAATGGTTTTTTAATACTAAGCCGGTTCGATATCAGAATAAGAATATTCCATTCTGGTCTACATTCTATGGTAATCAATAAAATATTAATTTATAATGAAGGTAATTGCGGTATTCATGGTGTTAACGGTGAATCATTTGCTTATACCTGTGCACTGGTGTTTCCATGAGACGAAACGAATTGAAATTTTACTTGCTCTCAAAAATTCTCGGATGTCGTTTGTCGATTTAGAACTCCAGAACCTTGATTTTTAAATTGTATATACAGGGTGTTTCCTGGGAAAACCGACAATCTTTTAACATGTGCTCCAGCGGCCATTCTGAAGAAAAAACGATTACATACACTTTGGGTTAATTCCATCCTTCTAAAGAAGGGAGTTCAAATTTTGATTTTATAATTTACTAAAAACTGAGAAACGGTAATAAATTTAAAATTGGCAGATGTGTTCTACCAATAGATGACCCATTTATAAAATGTTCTTTAATCTTTATTTACCATATTCAGGAATTGTAATTAACAACCCTTTTAAATGCGTTTATAATAATTATCTAACGGACATGAATTTGATTACAAAAAAGTGAAAAGTTAGATTTATTTAAACACGTTTTCTATCTCTCCTCAGTTTTCCGTAGAGCCAAAAGTTTTAGTGTAAAAAAGACTTTACAATATTATACAAGGAATGTTTTTCTTAACTTTTCTGGGCGTGATAATGTATTTAAGTTTTTACACAGATATTAGTTTTGCGTAAAATTAGAAGGAAAAATACTTTAAAGAAACCGTTTCGATTAAAAAGTTCTACAATACCACCCTCTTTAGGAAGATATCAAATAAAACGTTTGTCTCCAAAACTTTTATGTTTTAACGCCCTATAGCGATCTAAGTAATAAAGTTTAGGAATTTCCCTGGTGATATTTATGGCAATGTACCCGCTTTCCCATAAGACCAAAATATGTAAATAGGTACGATTTCCGCGGACTCAAAAGATCCGAAAAATCTAGAACCAAGCCCACTACGATTTCCCAATCCAGATTTGGCAACAGTAAAGTATTAATACCTAACAACCTTTTGAAAGAGAAGAAGCCAATTTTGCTTTGTTTTTCCGGAGATTCAAAAAATGCTTTTGGGAAAAGTCGAGACCAAGACGTCAAAAACCTCGAAAATAATATATTCGGGATCCAAAAATTTCAATTTCCGAGTCGGATTTCCAGACGATACTTGTCAAAAGTGAGAATTATTTCGTCTCCGTGGAATCACTACCTGTTAGTTAGTTGACATTTGCGTTAGTGTACTATTAGGTTTTTTGATATTTACGTAACTATTATTTGGTTCTGTAATTCCTAGAAATACAATAAAACAATATTTGTCATAATAGCGGTACGATAGCTCAAAATGGCACACCAGAGCAGTTATTGCAGAGCCGTATTTTTTCTACGAGTACTATACGATTTTCAAATAAGTTGACAGACGTTGACTAGTACCTTTGCAATAGAATCTAGAGTTTCTGCGATGACAGTTTAAGAATTACAAAGAAATTAAAGCTGTAGAAATTTCAAATTATATAAACACTGCATTTTGGCAATGAAGAAAAACGAATGCAGTTTTGTCTGTCATTTACAACTAACAACGCCCGAAATCATACATTATTGAGAAATATTTTATGAACGTACGAAGCAAACGTTAGTAACTGAAAAGCAATGAACCGAAAAGCTAATCATTATTGGAGCGACGTAAATCCTTCACAAACATTACGTGGTTATAGAATCAAGAAAATACTACCGTAAAGAGGGCTCAGCATACGTAGCGCCATGCTTTTGTTCTGACATTTAATAAAACATGTCAAGATAATGTACGATGCTTGTTCAACAGATAATCATCTTTATTTGTATTTATGAAGATGTTTACAAAAATTTATCTTGCGCATTAAAGCCCTTATCCCACTATGTTACCACCCTACTGAAAGTGGATGAACGACGATCTTTCATGAGCAGTCTTTCTACATGTGTCATGTTACGCTCTGTTGAAGCATTGTGCGTTGTTCCTGGTTTATCCGTCGTACTCTGTGTTTAGACTTTTGAACCTTTTTGTTATTACTATTAGCGTTATATAAATCAATCAAAGAAGTAGAGTACTAAGTCCTATATGGCTCCACAAATACAAACTACGTTAAGGTTGACAAGTAATATAACATATTAGCTAATACGGACAACAACAAAAGATTACACATTAGTGTAGCTGAAAATAAATAGTAATTATACACTGCTAAAAAAGTAGGAAAACGTTTTTAAGGAGAATCTGTGCATTGTCCAGTCTATGTTACTTGCGTAAACGTGTAACGTTTTAATAACGTATATTTTATGCAAACCGCCAAAATCTAAATTTAATATTCGCAAAGCTATGATAACGTCTCCAAGAAAATCACGTTAGAGAAATGACTTTATAACATCAAACGCCAGTTCTGTTGGATATGCAATGCACACATTTTCTTAATCAGCTTACATCACATACAGTGTTTCATCTGTCACCTTCACACCCCTGCATTTTTCTTATTTACTTTCTGATGGATTTCAAATTTTGTTAAGTTATACTACCTTCTAAAAGAATTGTTTTCACAATTTTGCTGCAAGTCATACGTCTACTACGAAAATCATATGAAAAATAAAGCTGAAAAATTGAAGAATTATTGTAGTCCTACTTATACGAAAAAAGTTATTTATTTATGTATTTAAGATACAAACAGGATTACTCATTTAAGAAAGTAGCCCAGATGTACAAAAATTGTCGAAATTCTAATTTCTATCGAAAAATAGCAATTTGTATACCAAGGCACTGAAGTTCAGCTTTTTATTACGAATGTTGATTTAGTTTCCGAGGCCCGTGGAGCCGAGGCAAATAAACCACATGAGGGATAAAAAGGAATATAGAATTTGTTTTTTATCGAGAAATCACGAAATTACATTTTAACCAATTTTTGTAGGTTATGTTCACGTTTATCTATCATAAAACAATGGATTACTTCACTGACGATTTCTAGTATTTTAATTACGATTTCAACTTTCTTCAAAGTTGATTTAAGAAAAATATTATTACTATTTTATTATAGCTCTGTGTACAACTAGTCATGAAAACATTATTTTTATCAGTTTGAAGGTATTAACGAGCATCAAACGAGCAAAAACTTGCTTTCATAAGTATTGAACACGTTATTTTATAGCGTAGAGAAACCTTGTAACTGGAAATTTCATCGAAAAGAACTTCAGTATCTGTAACAGTGAAATTGAGAATTTACTGTTTAAATAAAAGAGCTACAATATAAATTACCTTCTTTACGATTTTTCGTATAAATGTTATATATTCTTTAAAATTCTTCCTTACAAAAAGACGACTCTCATGATCACCATGCAAAATGTTTATGGTTTATTTCTTACATTCACGCCGCTGTGCCTTTCTTATTTATTTTCTAATAGATTTAAAATTTGTAATTTCCACCAACCCTATTTAAATACATTTTTGTATAAAACTAACCCTACTAGGATTTTTCGCGCATATGTTTGATTGTAGTACTACTTTACTGTAAATTTATTTAAAAGATCTGCAAAGAGGTAAACATATTTTCACTTTCGTAATAATTATAATGAAATGCGAATTAAATAAATTACAAATAAAAAAAAACATTACCAGCGATGAGATTTAAACTATAGTGACTAAGAATGCGAATTTAACTACGCCCGCCTGATCCACGAGCCCATCGAGGACCTCTCCTGGCTGTGCGATGCACGGCGATATATAAAACGAACCCAACTTATTGTTGCCCCTTTTTGACCTTTTTACATTTATCCTGTACCTGCAGGGTCCCATTTTCGTCAAGTTTAAAGTCTGGGCCTTGTGCAAATGATTACTTTTATCTAGGTATTTATAAAATAAATTTTTTAACGTGCTCACCCTGTATATGTTGAGTTCAAGATATGCTGTTTTCCTTCAAGCGTAAAAACCTGAGCTTATGCAAAATATTACTTTGATTTAAGTATTATTTCGTGTGTTAAAGCAAAAATAGGAAAAGTTTTATTTTCTAAGGTGCTGATCCTGTATATGTTTTAGCAATTTTTTTCGATTTTATACCAGGAAGACATATAATCTGCACTAGAAATATCGCCTACCTCCAACAAATAAATTTACGGTTATACCGGCATCAGACACGTAGACAAGCATACACACAGCCTAAAAGACACAGACAGACGGAATTGAGAATACCTGTTTTTCGTTATCTAGAGACCCTTAAACGTGAGAAGCAGAAGAAAAATATGAAAAAAAAATAAAAAAAGAAAGAGATTTTTTTTGCGATTGCAATACTTCCTTCGTCTTTTAAACGAGAGAAGTGAAAATATAGAAACAACTTTTTTCTACAGCCGTGATTTTAAACTGTTTCCAAGGGTCATATGCGGCGTGCTTTATGTTGTCTATAAAACACGCCATTCCATTTAAAGCACGGAGTACTTTAAGAGGTTATAAAACCTTATTTGTGAAGATTAAAAGTACAGTTATTATATCGGACCGATTTGTATGCGGAGCCCCGAGTGCCCGATTGGAGAGGGGCGGAGCCCGATGGCCCCTTTAGAGAGGGGCGAAGCCCCGAGGGCCCCCTTGGAGAGGGGTGGAGCTCCAAGAGCCCCCTTGGAGAGGGGCCGAGCCCTGAGGGCCCCCTTGGAGAGGGGCCGAGTCCCGAGGGCCCTCTTGGAGAGGGGCGAAGCCCGATGGCCCCCTTTGTGAGGGGCAGAGCCCCGAGGGCACCCTTGGAGAGGGGTGGAGCTCCAAGAGCCCCCTTGGAGAGGGGCCTAGCCCCGAGGGCCCCCTTGGAGAGGGGCCGAGCTCCAAGGGCCCCCTTGGTGAGGGGCGGAGCCCCGAGGAAACCCTTGGAGAGGGGTGGAGCTCCAAGAGCCCCCTTGGAGAGGGGCCGAGCCCCGAGGGCCCCCTTGGAGAGGAGCGGAGTCCCGAGGGCCCCCTTGGAGAGGGATGGAGCCCCGAGGGCCGCTTTGGAGAGAGGCGAAGCCCCGAGGGCATTTAAGCTAACAAACCCCTCGGCTGTAGAAAAAATGAAGCCAACTCGTGTTTTACAGTTTAAAAATCTCGGTCGATCATAAAATTCTCGCTTCGCTCGAATTTTAACATGATCGACCTCGATTTTTAAACCCTCTGTAAAACACTAGTTGCCTTAATAGCTATTAAAGGGTAATATAATTGATCAAAATTTTAAATCGATCAGAAAAGAAATAAGAAAATGGAAGGGTGTAAAAGTGAGACGTGAAACATTTATTATAGAAAAGCATAATAATAATCACTTATAATACCATGAGTAGTCAAAGTTATGTCGACTATTTTTGCGGTGGTGTCACGAATGTCCATTGCGCTTTGGTACGATTAGGACAAGTGCGCTAGCACGAGTCCTAATCCCAAGCGCAATGGACATGAGTAGTGATACCACCGCAAAAATAATCTACTTAACTTTGACTAAGAATGGTATTCGAGGGACTATTTAATGAACCAAACTACCTTTTCAAATTAGTTTTCAGTAAATCTAGCAACAAACTACGCAATTCCTATAGTAACAGAACACTAATATTGACTTTGTCTAATAAAAATCGCATTTGTTAAAAATAGTCACTTGAATACCTTCTGGGAAGATATATCCACTGATATTTTTTTGATTGGTCAAGAAACGTCAGAATTCTGGATTTTCATTGGTCACTTTTTGACAGATGACAGGTGAATTGAATAGTCATAATAATTGTTCAATAAATATTTGAATTTTGACTATTTTTCTGGTTATGGGCAAATTCTTCGGTACAAGTAAGCATACTATAATTTTTCAACCTTTGGTATTAGGTTTTTGTCGCAGTAGACTACTGGATTCAAGTAAAATTATTTAAATAATGTAGAAATACATTTTTCAAAGGGTAGTACCACTGACCAAAAATTGAAAGAGATCTGAAAATAAATGAGCAAGATAGAGAGGCGTGAAGGTGAGATGTAAAACACACTATATAAATATGTAATGGTTGAACACCTTTAGCACCCGAAAATGTTATGATCACTGATACTGCTTAAACAGGTTTTGAACCAGATGTGGTACTTCTATAATAAAAATTATAAACACGAAATGCCATTTATAAATGTCCACAATTTAATAGTGTATTGGTTACAAATACTACTAATATTTAAAAAGTTTAGAAGGCTTATTGCATTTGTTTGTAAGGACAAATTAATCAAGGATTGGTTGCTGTTTGTTACAGTATCAAACTGACTTATCGACACTCACGACTGCGTGAGTACCAAATAATTAAATAAGTCAGGGAGATGTGCACGCTCACCCTGGAAATCGTAAGAAACAGGCTCAGGCCACCGCTCAGATACGCTCAGGGAGGGGGCAGGGTTCTCGAACGAGACACCACAGGGCAAGCGTGTTGAGAGATATATATATAGGGTGTTACCAAATAAATAAGCGCCACAAGATTCCAATCCAACACACCCACGTTTAACCGGACCTTGAGGGTCAAACAGGGCGAAAGATACTCAAATGCTACTTCTAGAAGCCACAGCACAGCGACAAACGCAACAACCTACCTGCAATGCTCATCCGCTACGTCCGGGCCTCACCTTACGTCGATCGTGACAATAGTGATTCAGTCACCCTTTAAACAAACATGCACAAGACACAAGGGAAAATAAATCATAAAACGGTACATTTAATAAATCTATTGGGCCACTTCACATGACCAAACAAACAACTTACAGTAGCACCGACGTGGTCGGCACCTATAACAATTTGTAATAACGACTTAACGGGATACAGCCAGCTGGGAAGCGCTCTACCTAAAAGCTACGACGGACAGCTGAGTGGAACAACAACTCCAAATCGGTTCTATTCAAAAGTCGGTCTAGGCCTAAACAAGTATAACGCACAAGCGAGAAATTTGTAATTTAGTTCGATTTACAAGAACGCACTGACTTGCAGTAAAGCAATTTAGAACACCAATCGTAAGACTTGTAGCAGAGTGTACTATGCATTGATTAAGCGTCAGGCGCAGAGTTAAAAGGTTAATTGACATGAACGAGGCTGACTTGCAGCAATGAATTTTAGACAACAGACGTAATTGCAAGAACATGCGGGCGAGACAGTTTATTACACAGATTTACCTTGGTTATTAGCTGGGCTTCAGGACAATGGGCATTCGTACCAGCGTCAATATGTCGCTACGCTTTTGGTGCGTGGCATGAACGAAAGGTTGCGACGTCCTAAATAATCCCCTGCATTAAGCGTGGGCGGAATGTGTCAAAATCCCCCTCGGCAATACACAGACATCAGCGTGGCCGTTCGATGGGTCACTCGGTAAAGAATCAAGGAGCTGTAACAGCACAGAATACCGGACGCGGTGCCCGAAGGCTCCGCGACCGTCGGTAACCCAGACGCTCTCAGCGTCTCTTTAGGAACACCGGCTCGATACTGCCTGACTGAACATAGACGCCAACGAAGCTTCCCGCTGAAATTCCTGTCTAGCAGATGCGACCAAGAGGAAGTCAAGATCTCCGCGTCATGACGCAGCAGCTGCCTCGGTGCGAAAGAAATCGACAGATGTTTTATATAAAATTCGGGAAAGGTTTCTCACTCACTCTCACGGTCTAAACTTTGAATAAATAGAAATTGAGCGTCTCTGCATGCGATGAAACAACCAGCTGCAAAAGCGACTGTATAAAGATTCGCACCAAATATCAGACTGTTAAGCTGAACCAAAAGCCACGTGCTGGTTAGATTTTCTTGTGTGGTACGGAAAGCTGCCGTATAAAAGATAATGGATTGCCGAAACGGGACCGATATACAGGCAAACTCGCCGATTATGTACCCAAACTGTTCTAAATGGTTAATTAGCTATCCGAATTAAGTAAAAATAGAAAATGGCCTGACATGTTGCACAAGTATATTTAGCGGAACTATTGTACTGATTCATAATTACTAGCTAAATATGAGAACAATGTCTAATGTGAATGTCTTCTAATCAACAGAAAAAGAAAACATCTCTCCTTGTCATCATAAACATAGGAATTATTTTTTATTTAACTGTCCGTGGCAAGTTAGACACATTTAAGAAATTTGATTTTAATAATTACTGTATGCATTTCAGTAGGAAATGTTGCAAGCTGCATATTGTTGGAATCGAAATCGATTGAACTTAATTGTGGTAATGTGCGTAATGTTAGTAAAGGTACAATGGAAGCAGCTTTCAATGGTCAATTCTTAGTAATGTTACTCTTTCGAGGAATAATTGATTTAAAAAGAAATTATCTTTTTTAGTTGGGTCCCATTATCCAGTAAGCATTGATAAAAATAGACTCCGCAATAAGGAATTACTTTACCATTTAACCGATTTTATTGCACCCCATGTTTTTTAGAAAGCAATGCTGCGCATGAAAAGAGGTTGACCTTATTATAGTATTTTAAGTAAAAAAAATCTGCACAGGGCTTTACTCAGAACTTCCCTCGGAAGAGAAAGTGTGAAACTAAATAATTTTTAAAATCAAAGGAACCTAAGGGTGAAAATATCTTCATGTTCCTAGGAATACTGAAACAATATAAAGAAACACCTGGTAGTCCACATTACATCAATTATCAATTAAAAAAGAACATTACGGGCGATGGAATGTGAAAGGTAGCTGCTGCGCATCTTCGATTTCTGACATGCTCCACGGTGCACGCTTCGCATCCTTGCGTCGACGGTGCCAGCGTTTACTTTGAACTCTTGGGTCTCATTTTTGTCAAAGGTAAAGCCCGAACTATGTGCTAATTGTTAGTTTTATCCATTTTCCAGTTAGCAAAAATAAACAAAATTTGATTTTTTTAAGGTGCTCACCCTGTATATATTTGTCCGAAATTATCTCGGTTTCATGGCTTGTAGGCACATAATCTGTATGAAAAATAACGTCTTGCTCCAACAAATAGTTTTTGACTTATACCGCCGATCTGAAGAAATCTCGGAAGGTGATTTATTCACGATTAGAATAGTGTCTTCGTCTTTTAGACACGAGAAGTAGTAAGCGCGGCGTTGTTGGTGTGTTCAAAAGAAGTTTTAGCTACTATTAACTGGCATTACTAAAGTATTATTGCAGTTTGTTCTTATTTGTGAATACTTTCTAGTGAGTTTGAAATAAGTTAACTGTAAAATATTGCTAAAACAATATTTCATTTCTTCTTTATTCTATAAATGCAGTTTAAAATTTTCTCCTCTCTGATAACTTTCGTTTTTTTGTTGTAGTAATATATAAATTTTCTGCTGGTAAAATTCTCTAACAACAATCTGAACTTCAGCGTTCGAAGTGCGTCGCTGTCCCTTTAGCAACTGCTTTAATGAACCAAAAACATTAACTTTGTGATAGTAAGAGTACAAGTAATGGAACTAACACTTTCTACACTGATGTTCATCATTTTATTTAGTTATCTGATTTTAATGCATCTATTGACACCTAAAGCAATTTCTATAAGCCACATTTTTTCGTCTGAAGTTGCAACATGAACATGTTCTGGGCTTCTTTGTCGAAATGTTCTGCCTTACTAAGCCACTGTAGTGTGAGAACAACTATGGTAATCAAGTTAGCATCAACAGCTTTCATTCTCTTATGGATTTCTAGTGGTGGACGTCTCTTAAATGGGACAGGATGAATTTTGTATGAGAAAAAAAAGGTCCAACGAATAAGTGTGTTATGTTAAATATAGCTGCATGGAAGAAATTCGAAGGATCCCGGTGGCTCACAAAGCAAATGCTGGCTTGACCCGTGAACTACCTGCGAACAATGAAACTGACGTTCAGATAAAAGTAAGATTTTGCATATAGTTCAGGCTTTACCCTTCGCGAAATTTAAATCCAACATATTCAGCCTAAATACTGTAAAGCAGAAAAAGGTGTCAACGAAAAATGGTGTCTGCTTAAGGCAGCCGGGACTTACGGACTCAAGAAGTGCTCCGTAGCACATGTAGCGCTAGCCGGTCCCCTTGTACTAACCCGTTAAACATTGGAATCGCAGAATTCTCATTTGCAGCCGCTCCCCTGCGAATTCGACCACCGGTAATGTTTTTTATTTGAAAATTTATGTAATTTATGAGAAACGTTACGATATTTTTACCCCTAGTTTATTTGATTTTTAAAATTATTTAGTGTCACAACGTCCACTTACGAGGGAAGTTTTTGGTAGCTTGCGAACTTTGACTATTTTTTACAATTCGATTTGTGGGGTCGAGGTTATTTTCGGAATTGTTAAGTTTATTGTGATGTTGAACAATGCCAATACCTTTTGTATGGTGTTTTCATTATTTTCCTCTGGAATTCCGAATATGCGGACACAGTTTCTTCTACTGTATTTTTCCTATTGATATTGGTTAGTTTTGTGCTTGTGAAGTTCGCTTGCAGGGTTTTGCGTGTGTTTCTTGAAGATATGTCAGTCTTAAGAACGTTGATTTCCTCACTAAACTTACTTAGAATAACGAAGGATAAGCCATATCTGCTTCATTAACACATGTCGGGTTTTTGAAAAGTTATTAGATGAATACTAATAATTCCCTGTAGTTCTTCTACTTGCGCTTTGGTGAAAGCACCATATGATGATAGTTTCTGTATTGCACACACTAAATACCACTAGTTTAAAATATAATAAAAATACATAAATAAGAATATAATACGCTCAAAGATGATTACAGAGAACACGCTCAGTAGTTACGTTTAGTCGCTATGACAGCTCATACCGAAATGCAATATCCTGAGTAATACTGCAATCACCTATTGTAAAAACGTTGCAATAAACCCCTACCTTGGAAACTGGTTACATTTTCTTAAGTTCTCCCAAGGTATGCTTTACAATTTGTATTTCTGTTTATTGAAACTGTGGAGATCTTAGCGAATATCCTGACCATATGCTTCTGTTTCCTTTATTTTTTGTTATTCCAAAATTATCACAGCTAAATACTTTTATAGGGACATGGAACCAAAAGCCGCACCAATTTATATTTTTTCATATCAAGGATATGCGTGTTACTAAATATATTTTTCAATTTTTACCCACGCTTTGGAAAATTAATGAGGCAGGAGGGAATACCTCCGGTGTGAAATTAAAACAGTCTGGATGAAAATATTACGCAGCTTGAAATGCTAAGACACGGTTGAATGTTCGAATGCGTTCAATGGTTGAGTGCTAGTGAGTCATATAATCGTAGGCAAGATTTATTCTTCTTTACCTTTTTGTAGGGCTTAGTTAAATTCCAACAGATATTGTAGGATGTATACAACTATTTAAAAAATATGTTTAAACAAATATATTGCATGACGATTGCTGGATAGATCAGATAAACCTTTGCGTGCTCTGTTTTGATGTAAACTAAGGTATGCATTATTTTCAGTATCTGACAAACATATTTTTGATAGTTATCAATATTTAATTAAAATCTGCTTATATCGTGGTATATCACATTGATTATGTCCTCAGACTTTGAACCGACAGCAGCGTCATGGTGTAATATTAATTTTCAAGGTTACGTTCAGGGCAAATCTTACTATACAGATGCAAATCCAGAATCTACATAACTATTACTTACAGAAATTTTGCCAAAAAAGAATTATCCAATTATTGTATGTATAGTAAGCAGATACTTCATTTCGTTTTAAATTTTTTCGTTCGCATTATCAATAATATAAAATTACTGCCTAGCTTGTACAACACTAATTTCCACTACATTTTAGCAATAGTTGGTGAAAATGTATTGAATTGAATCGGCAGGAGTCCCCACTCGGCAAATTCTTAGACATAGATCTCAACAGGATTATTAACCCTAGATGAAACTACCTCAAGTAAGGCTGAATCGCAAACAATAGTTTTCAAATGTTCCAACGACCTGTAATGTTAATCTAAATGGGTTCAGTAGAAATTACTTGGTCCTGTTACGTTGACGTTCACGCCTATTTGCTGTTTTGTGAAATCCATTTGATGTCATACATTTTGGTACTCGATGGTTTGCTAAAATTTTAATTCATTTCATTCTTTAATTTTTAAAGCGTATTTGGTCGTTTATTCTACTACAGTGTTTCGAATTCTGTCTTAAAGAACCAACTTTAGAATTCGCCCTGTGTCCTTTGGAATTATATTAATCAACATGTATATATTTTAAATTCAGAACTATCGAAACTCATAATTTAATCATGACTCTATTACCTAGAAAACTAAGCTGAATTAAACATGTGATAGGTGTCAAGATTAGTTTTTTGCATCGCAATTAAATATCACCTTAGTGATTAACAGCTGTGTAGAATATTTTATGAATAATTAGGTGCACAGTTTTATTGATCTTAAATTCTATTCGTTTCTGAATGATTCTCACAGCTTAGTAATTTACATAGGGGACGTCCTTGTCTGGATGCGATGTAGTTGCTGTAACATATTAAATATATGATTTTAGCCTTGCTAATGTATTTTAAGGAGACTTTGCCTGCCGAACAATTACAACAGGAAATTATTTTTTGTCTGTATGGAAAACAACGACTTCGAAATCAAATGTTATTACAATGAACATAAATAAAGTTATCTAACATTTAAATGACTTCGGATTTAAAGTAGTTTTTTAAATTTTAGTTTAACTAATTAATTGGAGTCACTTATAGAAAATCGAATAATGTTTTTTAATTTCCTCGGCGGTTCTGACAGCTTCATGTTAATAACACAATCAGTTAAATATAAATACTATGTTTGTAGCATTTGTATGCTAGAAAAATACAATGTGAGTTTTTATGTTTGTATTAATAAGACGAATTAACTTAAAAATTTGGGAGAAGCGGTACTTCAGTTCTTAGCATATTATGTGTACAGGGTCCAAAGTTTTACCTAAGATAACATTATTAGCTTAAAGCTTAAAATAACAACGAACATTCAAGTTAGACAGATTTATATGCTTCTTAAAATGGCAAAAGAGTACAGTTTGTGACGGTGCCCGTGTTTTCGGATTACGAACAAGTCCGTTGGTGTTTACGATACTGACCGAGCTGTGTCTTTGATGTCTTATACGTACAGCACACTGCAAAAACTACCTACATGTCCTCGAGCACGTCATTAATGCAGTGGCGGAGTAAAAACCCCTGGAGACTGCACGCAATCACCAGGTACTATCGTTTGGAAGGAAGTCAGGCGAAAGAACGAAGATTGTTAGTGATCAGTCAGCAATGCAAGCCTAGTCATGAGCATAACTGGACATTTCTGCAACAATAGTAAGCCTGTAAAAACCAGAAATTAAAAACAATGATGTATTACTTCAAGTAGCCATAGCTAGATCAAATGCAGCGAAATTAGATCATTGGGTCAAACTGAAATGCTTGAATGAGCTACGCTTGTCGATTACAAAAAAGTTAATAGTTGAAGATCTTAGCCATGGCGGCGGTGGACAGCGTAGTAGCTACCTGCAGGCTATTTTCTCGGCAACCCTCTGTGGAATTCGAACGAAATTTTGATCAAGCTCGTAGCACAGCAAGAACTACATAAGGCGCATACGAATTTTAGTGTAAAAATAATTAACTTCTAAATGTTCCGTCATTTGTAAGGCATTTGCCGCGTGGTGCCAATGTATTCCCGCTCAAGATTATTGATTTAGTTATTGTTGTTAAAACAGGTGACAAATCACACGATTGCGTCTGGGCAATCACTGAAGGGTTGATGTATGTTGAACCAATTAAGGGTTTGTTTAAACAAATGATACGTTGTTATAAAAGTATTTGTAAGGTCTTTTAGTGCGTCTTTGCTGGGTTTTGTCTTTTGGTCTTTTTGTTGTTCTTTGAAAATTCGATAACCATGAAATAATTTTGTACTTGAAACGAATTTAACACGCTAAAAATCCGCTAAGAAAGTGATTGTTATTATTTTGACGCCGGTGAACATCACTAATAACAAAAGAGCTTACCTTGATGAGAGGGTGTTCGTTAGTAGTATTTGTGGGGCGACTGATGTCAAGCAGGTAGGCCTTCATAGGCCCTTTTTGCCAACTCCATGGACAATGTCTAGGCATGCAGAGTACTAGTATCTTAGTCCTACTTAGAATTTGAGTTCCAACCCTAGCAAGGGATCTTTTACATGCTACACATCGTAGTAACATGGGACCCACTTCCGAATGATGGCATTCTGTAGAGGTTTTCATCGGCATTTTTAGTTTCTTAAAAACCTCACCGGGATCGGGGATCGAACTCTCAACCCTTAGATTACTAGCCAGATTGCTGAATTATGGATTCCGGCTATGAGAGGGTGTAGCAATATTCCTAATAAATTGGAGTTCGCTCACTGCGATGATAGCTTTTCCAAGGATCTACAGCAGCGAGGCACAGATCTTGACAGCAGGCATTGTTCCCGAATTTGAAGGATGTCTTTCAAATGCATCTTGCCTCGACACAGAAAGTGCAGCGACCGCATGAAGATACCACGGTAGGGCGCCTCTGTACCATTCTTACTGGTATAGCTCGCAAATTTGTTAAATGTTTGTTGACATATGAATGTACCAGGCAATTTACAACCAAAATTTCACAATAATTTAAGGGGTATATTCTTTGATCTTATAAAAACAGTTAGGAATCCACGACGTCAAATCTAAATCATTGCCTATGCAGTAAAAGTCGACATTTATTTAATTTTCATTAGTTTTATACATTGGGTCACATGCTAGAATAGTATAAAACAGTATTTTCGTAAACAAAACTAGATCAGCTTGTAGTATCCCAAGCATTTAAGCATCGCACTGTTCAAATATGAGCTTTTGATTGCAAGTCAGGTAAGTGTAGCCGCTGGTTTCTATAGCAACATTTGGTCCAGTGGATATACTTTTTTTATTATACCTGCATCAGAATCGCCGTTTAAAGCACGCCTGAGCGTGCGAATACAGGCGATTAAAGCTCGCCGAGCTTTAAAGGTTGTCAAGGAAACGACTGAATGCAACAACGGACATGGACGCAACAGAAACGTAAATAATTGTCGTAACTATAGTAGCAATATTATTATGCCCTCTCGATTTATTACAACAAAAATTATTTCTAAGTTTTTAGTGCGTAATTTATTTCCAGTATTGGAAGTATAATAAAAAATAGCATAAAGTATTCGTGGATAACTGGTCTTTAAAACACTTGCTCTATTTCGAGCACTCCGGCTACGCCGTCGTGCTCGAAAACTCGCGCGTGTTTTAAAGATCTTGTTATCCACTCATCCTTTAATATACTATTATAGGTACGATGTTAAATAACAGGTTTCACCAAGTTAATCTGTAATATAGGAAAAAGAAATATAATTTACTAAAAATATACAGCGGGGATATCATAGCAGTATTTTCGTTTTTATTGCATGACAGCGACCTCCCTAAGGTCACTGCTATAAAATCGGTCGAACTGTTAACTTAGATTTCATTTTTTTTAATGAAAAATTAATTATAAATATAATTTTTCTGGTCACTGTTATTCTCTACAGACATAATCCTTAATTAGCAGCTCTAGTTACTTGCAATTTAGAGGATATATTTAAGTGTTTCATTATTGTCTACAGTTTTTGTTTGTATTGTTGAATACATTTTAAACAATTTTATCATACAAAAATTCCTTCGTTAGGGATCACAATGGAAACTAATTACTGTTTTTATATTTACCTGTTATTTTCGCAACATAATTACGCTAACACTAGTTTCATGACGTATTCCACATTCAAAAAATTATAGTAACTGTGATTATGACACTTTACCCATAAAAGTTATCATATATTATAGTCGCAAAGTTTTCCTTTTATTGGGACGTTGACATTTCAAATGCGCCTGTTGTTTTAAAAAATGTTGACCTCAACTCGTTTTGGAAAATATTCCGCATTCTATAAAATATACTAATTGGGATTATGACACGTTTCCCATGAAAGTCATCATCTATTAGAGCCACATATTTTTTCCTTTATTGAGTTCCTTTGTTGACTACATTCCATTACTGGGTTATTTTGTTGCGGTTACTTTATTTTTATATTTTTCTCTCGGGTAATTTTGTAGATGTTTTATTGCAAGTGTTTTCTCTTCCTCTTGTCGTCTTTATTATGTCATATATGGCTAATATAAACAGCAAGGGTCTTAGTACTTCTGCCCGCGTAATTTCCTCTTTAGTTTCAAACGACAACGGTTTCCTGACCGTACATAGTTATTGGTATTCACTTACAGTTTGATTCATAAATATGGTCATTAAATTAAATAGGCATAGGTATACTGACTGCCGTAGAGCACATTGCACTAAATCTTAATTGCTTATGGAAAATAATTTGCATTAAGGGTCTGGCGCAAACGGGTGCAAACCTTTGAGAACCTGGCTAACTCAGATGAGCGATGCACTGTCTATACCCATATATGATTACCCAAACAGCTGCTTTTTACTTTGCATTTTATCGAAATTCGGTCGTATCGTAATCACCTATGCGCACTTGTTCTTATTTTCTATGAGATTATTATTAATTTTTACTTATAGTTTATTATGCAAAGTTTTTCTGTTTGATGTGCTCTAACTTAACCTTAAATTTCATGACCATACTTAGGAATTATCATGAATTGCTTTTATTTACCTCAGCTATTCCTTTCCCTGTCACATAATTGTGAAATTTCTTCCAAAGCTACCCACGTGTTATACAGTCAAATGCTTTCATTATATCCATAAAGGATACAATTCTTTATTTTTAACTAATGCTTTTGAATTACCTGTTGCATCTATAAGATGTGTTCTTTTCGAAATCTAGTAGATGCATCATTAAGGTAACTTTTTACTGTTTTCTCTTTTTTGTACAATTGTTTCATGGAGTGTTACTGTTATTCAAAACAACGACATTCCTTGGTAGTTGCTACAGTCGCAGATTCCCCCGTTATCAATAAATAACTACAGTGCTACCGAGCACACAAAAACCCCCAGTGGAAATTTAAACTTTTATTTTAAAAATTATCGATTCTTTACATATAACTGTGTTTAAGTTACTAAACTACTACTCGTCAATTAAATGCATTGCTACGAAAGTATTAGTAAACGAAACAAGCTATAATGCAATTCATATTTTTATAATAATAAATATTGCAACAGTACTAAGAGATTATTCAAAATAGATATTGTATTAGATTGTCTAATTATCAATTACCCTAAACGTTAATGTAGAACACTACAACACATTTGAACAAAGCAAAAAGATATTATGGTCATATACAGGCATTTTTGTACTAAGTACACACAAATCCTAAACTGCAATAACCTAAATTCGCACCTTGATGGCAGCAAAAATGGAACCTGGCATCAAGGTGTGAAAAGCCTGGAAATTAGTCATTACTATATGACGCTATAGCAGCAATAGCAAAGTAACGTTTGAGTTTTTATTGTGAATGTATTTCGACACCGAGCTTACTTTTTATTGTTTATTTAGTTCCCCTTTGTTACTTTTAGATTTAGTTCACATATCTTGCGTGCTTTTTGTGTGCTTGGAAATACAGTAGTAATATTACCGCGTTGAATTAATCGTGTGACACTTTCTCTATTGTTATGCTAATTTATCTATTTTTAGCAGTTCTTTAACTCCGCATTCACTTTGCAGTTTCGCCATTTTTGGATCTACATACTTAACCACATCGAGGCGCCTTTATTAACAGGATGACTTTAGTTCTCTCTTATAATTTATTATTCCCATCATTGAACATTGTTGTTGTATATAATACTATGATGTATTAATTCCACTGTGATGTTCTCATATATAATGCATAGTGGGTTCTTGATTATCAAATAATCATTTCTGTTTACACGAAATATATTCTGCTTCTAACTCAAGAACTGTTACTTAAACTCAAGTAATATTTGACATAGCTTAGGTTTTTACCCACAACGAAGAACGGCATATTTCGGACCCAACATATTCAGTGTGAGCACTTGAAAAAGCTTATTTTTTGGTTTAACTGAAAAATAGATAAAAGTAATAATTTGCACATAGCTCCATCTTTATCCTTGGCTAAAATGGGACCCAACAGATACAGGTTAAATGTTGTAAAGCAAACCAAATGGGGCAACGAGTAAGTGCCTTGTGTTTAATGCAGCTACATAACAGAGATTTGAAGAGCGTTGAAATCGCATTTGAAGAAGCTCAAATTCTAATTCGATGCCGATAATGTTTTTTTCTGTTTGAAAATGGTGTAGTTCGTACTATCAAGTGTTTCATTTTATTGTTTCAGTAATATTAGAGACGTTAAAATATTTTTACACATAGTACAAAAATTCTCCGTGGTCTATTACGGTTGCAAGTTACTATACGCTCTTGACAGCTCAAGTTGAAGTCGGGAGTGGGTTCCGACAAAATAAATACGATTATCTGCAAGCGATAATCTGTAAAGGGCGCCACGCGTTACCTAGCTTTAGAATTACTACACTCAGATAAAATCTGTAACGGCGAACCTAGGTAAGACAAAAACAACAACGAAGAGGGTACTTACGACAGTACTAACACCTAGAAATAAATAATAACGCACTAGAGCATATTACCATAAATATAATTGATTCAGTAGATTTAAGTTTAATGCATTATGTGCATGTAGTTTTATTTAAAGGGCAAGATAAAATTAAAGTTTAGAATAATTCCCGATTTCAGTATAAATTGATTAAGTGTTTAAATAATTAACGATATAATTTACATACAAATTGTAGCATTTAAAAAAAGGCGCAAGTATTATACACGAACGTTAACGCAAGGCACACGGTTGGTGAATTCACGAGTAGTCTCATTTGCTACTTTATGAACACGTACAATAGCGGGTGAACCGTATTATACAGATCTATGATCACCAGTAGAGCCCAATGCTCAAAGACTGACACGGGACATTTGAGAGCCTGAAAATCGTTCAAGTTCGCAACCACTGTAACAAATTTTCAAAGCTCCAACTATAGTGCTGCATGAATAATAATTGTTAATTAAATATTTTAAAATAACCCTTGGTTCATTAATAGTTCAAACAATTAAATATCTAACATAATGGTAACAACAAAAATCGCTGCTGCTTTTTCTTTTGCAATCGATTTATGAAATAATCATCCAGCTACTGTGTGCCTACTATTCTAACATAATGTATTCGATGATTACCCACTCATTAAATTTAAACTTTCAATTGCTTGTACTTCGAATGTGCATCACAAAGCCAATTAACTTTCGCATTATGGCACACAGCCCAATTGAATTATAGTTCTATATTACTAGTACAGTCTAACAGTTGCAACGAAGCAAATTAAATTGTATTAACAATCTATGACCCAAAGTTCATGGGATCGCCGGATATTTGTCACAAAGCGTCCCTTTTCGCAAGACAAAATCGAGATGGATGTCGAATGAATTTGTTTTTCCAAAAATCAAAGCGACCAAATGTTTGACACACACTTCCACCAAATACGACGCGGGATGTACAGTCGTGTGCAAATAAATCTGGGACAGTGTTTTTTTCACATGCAGATTCAGTTAAGAATTTAAGAATATCTCCATGGATTTCCTACTATCAGAAAGAGTTACATTAAACTTTAACAGGTACTGAAACCCGTACCTCTCTCTGATAAGAGGAAATCCATGGAAATATTCTTCAAATTCTTAACTGAATCTGCATGTGAAAAAAACACTGTCCCAGATTTATTTGCACACGACTGTACGTCAAAATTAACCAATACCATAGAAGTAGCCAAAATGAACGTCAAAATTAACTAATGACAATAACACCGTAGTTCGTTGCATAGAAACGCAGCCGAATGCGAGCGCCGCCTAACGGTATCAAGATGAAATATGAAAGTTTACTTGATTGATAATAAAAAGCCAAGCTAAAATGCAAGCTAAGTTGCCTAACTACAAGACGTTGAAATTTGCTTGATTTGAGAATTAACAACTACCCCTCTACTTTGAAAAGGTGGAAAACTTAAACTTAAACTTAAATGTAAAGAAATAAGGACAAGAGGAATAAATAGTTACATTAATATATACAGCACCATAATAGGAATCATAGTTACACCAGAAGGATGACTATCACCAAACTAACAAAGCGAAGTGATTCAGTGATTATGGAACACTATGATGGCCAATCCGCCTAATGGCGTAATGGAACTCTCTCTCTTTACGAACAATAGAAATACCCATACAAAGTTACGGCATCCAATAAGCAGAGCCAATGACAGCCCAACTAGAATACGGAGTCCTATAAAAATTCCAAATTCATAACTGGATCTAACGAACAAAGGTGTAACTGAACTCCCGAAACATGATCAACTTAGAAAACTAAATTGGACAAAACGTGTCAATGTGCCAATAACTCGAGATTCTGGTGTCCTTTGTAGACGGCCATATCTCCACACAAGTGTATAGACCAATGCGCTGCTGACTGCTAACGATAAATAGCCCAACACGACTACACTGATCATGAAGGCAAGCAAAGAGGTAAGATCGTGAAGCAGAAGGGACTTCTACGGTCGCATAGGGCCCTCTAAGCGTTGTAAAACCAAGACACACACAGAACGCGCTACAGAAACCAAAGCAGCCGAACAATGCAGGTGTATATACACGCGGTGTATACACAAAAATAAATAAACGAACAATCCCGCTCCAACGACAGCACCGCAGGCATCCAGCCGGTGTGCCGGTCTATCAATAGGACAGGGATGAACTACCTCGTCGCTATGGACAAAAGCTCCGGTAAAGAAAGTGGTCGATTCTAAAAACCTAAGACACACAAATACCCATCCTACCAGCAAAGCCAAATCAACGCCAACGACACCAGTTGCAACACGGACACGAAGACAGCTAACATAAACCCTAAATTACCCGCCACGGTAAAATCCTCTCGCCCACCTTAGAATGACTATTTACAAGTAACCTACTTGATACAAGGAGTTTTGAAGAGAAAGGCAAGAATCAGGACGAGAAAAAACTAGATGACCACACAAATCCACTGCGAATCAAAATAAAGCATGAGAAGAGAAGGGAGAACTGCCGAAAAAAAGATTTTTTTAAGGCTTACTACGGCACTAAATTAGGTCTGCCCAAGGATGGAGGTTTGGCACCCTGAATCGAACTACTACAAACAGGCAAAAATCCAGCAAGTGTGGTGACCTGATGTGCATCTTCATAATCAAAATTTTAAATCCGGATACACATATGAAAGCTCAAAGTCCTGCACAAGTGAAACGCCTTTTCGATTGGGAAAGTGGTCTAATTCATAGGAGCAGTAAACCCACCTTACGAATAACCTAATAGAAACCTACAAATCTAGGGGCGAGTTTTGCATTTATGTAATTCGCGGCATGGGACAATTCCTTAATATTGCGCGAAAACAATTGATCAATATGGTAGTGTACGGGACGACGCGACGCCGTAGATCATAGGTGTGCTTACCACGCTCGTGGGCTTTATGGAGTCGATTTCGAATTCTCTCGAACATCCGACGATAAAATTTCCGACGTTGATCGTTATCAACAGTCCCGTTTCAGACTTTGAGCTTTTGGCTCTACTGGTAAGCACCCAATTACACAGATCTGTATAATACGGTTCACCCGGTATTATATTGAGTTTATAAAATAGCAAATGAGGCTACTCGAGTATTCAACAGTCCTGTACCACGCGATAACGTTCGGGTATAATACCTGCTCTTTGTTTTAAATGCTACAGTTTGTATGTAAATTATATCGTTAACTAGCAGTCCAGTGAGACAAATGTCTCATTTAACGCGCCTTCAAACCTCGATCGGTTAGGCAACCACCCAGACCTGGAAGGTGTCAAAGTGGTTGCCTAACCGATCGAGGATTTAAGGCGCAGAGGGTCGCAGCTACGTTTGGCGGCCGAAACAGTTTTTATTTAATACGCCTTCTATTTGAAAAACGGTCTTTTTGTGATTTCTCGAAAACCGGAAGTGTCACGTGACTGAAATTCGGTTCCTGACCTGACATGACCATTCCAAACATATAACTTTAATAACTTTTTTCTCTATCTCTTACGGTTTGGCTGCTGAAACAGCGTCCCGGATAAAACAGCGTCCCAGACAGACACGTCTATTAGATAAAGGATTATTTAAACACAATAAATTTATATTTAAATCGGGGATCATTCTAAACTTTAGTTTCATCTTTGCTTTTAAATAAAACGACATGTACACAATGCATTAAACTTAAATATACTGAAACTATTATATTTATGGTAATGTTCTCTAGCGTTTTATTACTTATTTCTGCGTGTTAGTACTGCCGTAAGTACCCTTGCCGTTGTTGATATTGTCTTACGTAGGTTTGCCGGTACAGATTTCGTCTGAGTGTAGTAATTACTAAAGCGGGACAACGGCGTGGTGCCCTTTACAGATTATCACTTGCAGGTAATCGTATACTTCCTTGTTAGCATAATACCGTAATTATTGTTACGGGTGCGCAGCATTGCGTAACGCAGAAGTAAATTTATTGCTTTGGTATTGTTTCTATAAAAAACAGTAACCAAATTCGCGCACAACGAGTTAAATGATTAAATCGGAAAAACAGCTTTTTAAAAATAAACTTTATTTCGTAATTACAGGTAAAAGCAAAAACCGCCTTAACTCTGTTACAAACAAGCAAAGAATGAATCTAACATTTTACATAATTCGCAATGTGGCAAAGAGATAACGATGAGCTGGGATGTGCCTTATCAGCGTGGCGTCGTGTTCTTGATAAGCAGGTGCACGTAACTCCTCCCTCCTTAAGATGAAAAAATAACGGAGTTGTTTTTTGGAGTCTGGCCCATTTCCACTTCTTCAGCTTCATTTTGATTTTCCTTTTCGGCTGCCTTTAGACTTTCCAATGATTTCTTGCATTGTTTTCTAAACGTTAACATAAACAGCACAATGATTGCGAGAATTAGTAGACCAATCAGGGTGCTAATAATTGGGGTGGTGTTTGCCGGATGAATGATCTGCTTGATTGGTGTTAGTTGTCTTGCGATTTCACTAATTTGGTAACTTTCTTCTATGTCCAGTTTTGTAAAATTTGAAGTCTTGTGTTGCTTCAAAATTTCAAAGTGTCCTATGCCAAACTTCGGTAAAATGAGCGATTTGCCTTGTTGCAATTTAACGTCATTTATAAATTTCTTGCCGTCCACTTGGATTTCGCACAATTTGGGAATCTTTATTAGGGATGGAAGATTTATTTCTAAATATTGGTCCGATTTGCATTTGGAAAACAGCCTTTCTTGATTTGCAGGAATTATCAACACTTCTTCTTGGGTGACTTGCTTGATGATGGACTCTTCTATAAATATTTCGAGGGCGTGACAGTTTTTCGCTGGATTGCCTTCGAGAAGCCTAAGGGTGCAGTTGTCTTCCACAATGAAGTTTTCGGTGCAATAAAATGTTTCTTCCAGTACCGGGCATACCTCTTTCTCGAACTGGGCCTTGGAGTTTTTCAGTGCCAAATATCGGTGTTTTGGAATAATAATTTGATGGGTTTGGATAATTGGATAAAGACGGTAGAAGTCCAGGACTTCGGTTCTTATTATAGGGACCTGTATAGCAAAAACTAATTTAGAGTTTACAAAAGTTACTTGCGTTCCCAAAAATTGGTAGTACGTGAGGAGATTTTTGAATTTCGGAATTTCTGTTTTACGGTATATTTTTTCTAAGTAATTGAGCATCTCTCGGAGTTCATAACTTGATATTATTGAGTTATGCAGGGTATTCAATTTCGAGAATACTATAGCATTTTCTATATTGTCTATGAAAATTATTAAAATTTGACAGTCTAAATTCAATTGAGAGATTGTGCCTTGAAAAGTAATGTAAGTACTGAGGTCATTAATAGTATTCTGAACTGTTGCCTGGAAAGTTTTTAAGTCATTTTCAAGTTTTTCTTGGTTTTTATTTAATATTACTATTGTTTTATTGTAGTTGGCAATTAGTTTTTTGGATAAAGAAATTTGTAAATTTATTTCATGCGTTAAGTCCTTCTGATTTTGTTCTAGTACATTAATAGCGTGATCATACCGTTTTTCGTCGTCTGCATCAAGATTGCCAAAAAGCCACTTATTAATTTTGCCTATGCCATTAATTGCGCCTCTTTTATTTCGAATATGAGGGTGCAGATTTTCGAATTTCTGTTGAGTTGTTTGAATTAAATATTCTGATCTGAGTAACATGCCTTCGGCTAAGCCGTGATAGGATATAGGGTTTGTAATATTTACTTTGCTTATACTATCTCTAACTACGAAAAATTGTGTTTTTAAGTTATTTAACTGATTAATAATTACGTTTAAATCTAAGTAATGCAAAAATGTGTGCTTACTATAAAGTAATCTAGCATTTCCTAACTGTATAGGAAGTATAGGGTTGTCAATTGTTTTGATTTTAATATCCTCATCTATACTACGTACTCGTAATATTTGAAGGACCAGGAATAAGGTCAGTAGCCTCATTTCGCTTAGGTTCCTGTAACAAGGAATTAATTTTAGGTTTTCTAGCAATATTTTTATGGTATGTTCCTTTGTCCCTGATTAACTTAATGTCAGTTTCTTCTAGTATTTTAGCCTTTTTAAATTTTGGTAACTTTTTATCTCGAAATTTTGTTTTCAAATATGCAACTTTTTGATTTGCGAAATTTGGAGGAGCATTTCGATTTTCATTGTGTTTGGAAATAATATTTTCTTTGGCATTTTCATTAGCGTCTTTGATTTTTTCATATAATTTGTTGGATGTTTCTTTATGGTCCTGAATGTAGTCTGATACAATAACATGATCATTTAAATCAAAGGGATTGGTATTATTGATGTGACCTTTTATAACTTCGAATGGGGTGAATTTTGTGACACTGTGAATTGCATTATTGTAACCTAATATAGCTCGCTTCATAAGCTGGTTTGAATTGAGATTTTTGTGATCTTCTTTTAAACAACGAAAATGTTCAATTAGAGTGGAATGAAATCGCTCCACTGGAGAGTTTGAATTACTGTTTTTTGGAGTTGTGTAGTGGAGTTCTATACGATGCAATTTACAGGAATTTTCTAGATCTTGATTCTTAAATTCGGTACCACAGTCAGTCGTTATTTTTTGAGGTAAACCGTGGTGTGTGACATTAAAGTGCGATTGAAACCCATTCGTTTGAGAGTATGAAGCATTGTTTTGAATGTTCGTTGGGTACACATTTCTATTACTGCCAAAATTAATTTTGAAGTTTTGTTTACTGTTATCGCTTAAACTACCGTGAAGTCTTTCAAAATTCTCAAATTCATTAACGTATGCCATGGCATCTTCTAAAGAAGCTGGCTTTTTTAAATGCATGTTATTTTTTAAAATACCAGTGCAACCTGCAATAAACGTATCAAGTGCAATTTTATCATAATGATTGATTCGACATAATTTTTCTGATTCACTAAGTTTAACATCGTTGCTTGTTCTTTGTGCAACGTTGCTTCTTAGTAATTGGAGACGGCTACCGAAATTTAGTAAATGTTCACCTTTATACGGCCTATTTCTGGTTAATTCCTGCACTAAGCAATTGAAATCCCTACGGTCCGAAAAACACTGCACTAAAGCCTCTTTTAAACTCGACCAGGTATTCAATTCTACTCTATTACCTACCATTGCTTCTGCCCTACCAATTAACTTTTCTTGGATGCATTCGAAAATGTGTTGATCAAGCTCTGGGTCTTTAAATTTACTATAACTTGCAATTAAACTTTCGCAGCGAGTGATAAATTTATTCAAAGTATTACTGTCTCCATCAAAAGGTTTAATAATTTCTATTTTAGACTTAAAAAGATTCCAGTTCACTTGAGCCGGTTGGTTTGGTTGATTAGTTTGATTAGTATTCGTCATATTTAATGCTGTATTATTCTCACTATTAGAATAACCTGCCTCAATTTGAACAATGTCAGAACTTGTTGGATTTTCTTGAAACGTAAGGTTATTTAACTGATCCAACAGCTCGTCAATTTCAATCATAAAGAATATTTTATTGGTAAAAATTATAATTACTTCTTATTTGTTAAATATTAATCGAACGTTTTATTCAAAAATATCCTCTTAAATATTAAATGGTCTGCAACAGACTGCACACTACCCTATCTTCCCCAAAGTCCTTAAACAGAGGGTCTGGGAAAGGCAAAAAGGAATTTGGCACCTACTTGGTTTGTAGACCTATGTGTTCCTTTTCCGATCCTTTGTTGCTCACAGAGATGCTGTTCCCGATGTCCTCGAAGGAATGGTTCAGGATCTACGCTGAAGGGGTTGAAACTCCAAAGTCGCGAAGAGTCTCTAATTTTCCGACACGATGCGAAAGAGATTTTCCACAACCGCGCACTATCCTACCGACTGCGCCAGTTAAATGATTAAATCGGAAAAACAGCTTTTTAAAAATTAACTTTATTTCGTAATTACAGGTAAAAGCAAAAACCGTCTTAACTCTGTTACAAACAAGCAAAGAATGAATCTAACATTTTACATAATTCGCTATGTGGCAAAGAGATAACGATGAGCTGGGATGTGCCTTATCAGCGTGGCGTCGTGTTCTTGATAAGCAGGTGCACGTAACTAACGTCAGGGCTGATTAGGAACGAAATTGGGGCATTTTTTTCACGTACAGGTTTAGTAATTTTAGTTTTTTCTTTGAACGTTCGTTCGTAGTGCTTCGTTGTATTGGATTTTCGTTTTGAGGCCTTTGGTTATGTCGTAGTTTTGAATTCTTGTATGCTCGAATTGGTTGCTTGTTAATCAGAATGCGAACTTAGGACGTACCCATCTTTCATACGTAGCTTCTTAAAGGTTTTTAACATTTTCTAGATTGAGTTATTACTTATAACTCTTAGGCGTACCTAGGTAAGTTATGTAGAGAGAAATTACATAAAAGAAAGATGCAAATGTACCTAATTATATATTTTCAATTAATATTTTTACGTAACAGTTATCCTCAGTTATCCCTCATAAGGAAATTCCCCACACGCCGTGAAAATTCTAAATGTAAAGAATGCACACAAAAGTTGTCTAATTTAATCGATACGTTTTCCCAAATATTCATATTCTTACGAACGGATTTCTTCAATACAGACACCTTTGCGGGTACAAACTACGAAGCCACAAACTTTCTTATTTGCACCTTGCAGTTGCCTTTGTACTTGCTGCATATATTTATATGTCGGATTTAGTTTCCGGGATTCTCCTCGTAACGTGAAAAATTTAATTGTTAATGCAAAACTCCTTCTAGTAGCTTTAAATTCCTACATAACGCTAGATATTTTATTTCAAGTATTTCATTACCGATTTCTGTAACACGATCTGGAGTTCTGGCATCGTTATCAAAGCAAAGCCTGTAATTGTTGTTTTTGTGTACACCTAAAGAACAAAGCCAGCAGCTCACCGGCGTGATGTCAGTACAGGAAGGCTGACCGTCGTTAGAATTTAGTGTTAAATCGCAATTCGTCGACGTCTGATTACATATGTATCTAATCTAAAAAATAAAGTTGCCCTGTGGAAAATGGGTTCCCAGTTGTAAACTGCGCTTTTAATCGCACACCATTCGCTTCTTTTCAAAATGGAATACTAATTTTTATAGTAAAAACAGTAATTTTGAACATAAAACTAGTATAGGTATAGGTAGCGCAAAATAAATCCCAAAATTTAATAGGTTATCTTACACTCTCAGAATAAAATATAAAACTCTAAACTTGGTTTATTTAGTACTTAGTTTTGTACACGTCTCTCCTTTCCCCAATCGATGATAATTCATTTTACCACAATAAATTTTATTCAAGTTTTGGACGTTCCGAGGCCCTACTAGCAATCCTTTATCTAATAGACTTGTCTGTCCGGGACGCTGTTTTGTCTGTCCGGGACACTGTTTCAGCAGCCAAACCGTAAGAGATAGAGAAAATATTTATGAAAGTTATATGTTTGGAATGGTCATGTCAGGTCAGGAACCGAATTTCAGTTACGTGACACTTCCGGTTTTCGAGAAATCACGTGATTTCCGTCCGTCCGGGACGCTGGTCCGTCCGGGACGCTGTCTCAGGTTTCAGCAGCCAAACCGTAAGAGATAGAGAAAAAAGTTATGAAAGTTATATGTTTGGAATGGTCATGTCAGGTCAGGAACCCAATTTCAGTCACGTGACACTTCCAGTTTTAGAGATATCACGTGATTTCCGTCCGTCCGGGACGCGTTCTATTTGAAAAACGGTCTTTTTTGTTTTATTAAATGAGACATTTGTCTCACTTGTTGCTAGTATATGTATAATACATATATGGTTGCCGCACTCCGTTCTCGTTTCTATGACTCTGAAAAAGCTTGTCCTCCATTACAGATGCTCGACGCCCTTTCAGATATTTGGCAAAAATGGCCGTAATTTTTTTGCAATGGTACTTTGCTCTTCTCCTTCGAAACTTTTTAGGAAAATCATAAGGAATAGGTATCAACAAATTGCCAAACTTTATAATAATTTGTAACTCACAAATAGATACGTACCTAATATTCAAACAAAACGTCTACCGTACCATTTTACTATAACCCTTCACAAACTAAACATAAAATTTAATAACAGAGTGAATGTAATTTTTCAAAATTAAGGCATCAAAATTTCAGTCAAAATGTATGAAAGTCTCACGTATCGTTATTTGTAGCTTTGCCAGCAGTTGAACAACATGGAACTAAATTAACTGTGAAATTGATATTTAATGAAAATATAATAATGCCTTCAGCATTGGTTAAACTGCATAACAATTGGTTATTGATACTTCAGACAACACACAAATATTTATTCACAACACCCTATTTTTAGATAAATAAGAAACCCATACCAGAAAACAACTTATTAAAATTAATAAGTTCCCTGTCAATCAACTTCAAATATCGAAAGCGCTTTAAATATCAACTTCAGGAACAATTTGGGATTAGATCATTTTAACGAGGAAGTAACAACTCTTAACTAACTTGTGTTTTCAATATAAAGTCATATTTTATTGCGAGGATATATCTTTATCCGTTACTGATTTAATGAAAGATCCAAAACCAATAATTATTAAAACATACTATTTAATGCCATCTCAAAGAAGTAACAAGACCAATAAATAAAGAAATCATTGAACCATTAGAATCTCCGTATAATTTTCCTATTTCAGTAGTTACCAAGAAATTTGACGACTCTGAAAAATAGAACTGGTACCTAACAATTGATTATCGAAAATGAAATAGACAAACAATCGAAAATAAATACTTATCATTCTAAATTGAAACCGTACTAGGATAACCTTGTCAAAGCCAAGTATCTTACACTTACAACGTTAGATCTTGCTTCTGGGTCCCATCAGATCAAAACCGGAAATGCAGATTGTGAAAATACCGCTTTCTTGCTCGATGAAGGTCACTTTCATTTTTAAGGAATGTCTATGGATTTGCGTAACGGGTTAGCATTCTTCTATAAGACCTTCTATAGAACGTCTCAGGGAGACAAGACAGCGGGGAGAGGATAGGGAATGCTTTCCTTATGGGAATTTCGCTCCGAAGTTGCCAGTTCTATGCAACGGGTGATGGTATAAGTTGACCGAAATAGACGAAAACCAGAAGTTCCCAATAAGTTCTCACGCAAAATTTTAATTCAGAAAGCATCATTTGTAGTTCAGATTAATCAGTTTGAGAAAGTATAATTTGTAATTCAGAAACCATTATTTATACAGGGTGATTTATAATAGGTGTAAAACGCTTTACTATCTTGTTCCGGAAGTAATTATAAGATAAAAATGTCATATGGACATAGGTCATATTCCCAATTAGTTACAGAACTACAACAGATTTAAATTTTAGTGAATTAGTAATGATTATTAAAGAACAATTTCAAAACATCAGTAAAAACAAATTGGAATATGACCTATGTCCATATGACATTTTTATCTTAAAATTACTTTCGGAACAAGATAGTAAAGTGTTTTACACCTATTATAAATCACCCTGTATAGAAGATTATAAATAATTTATACAAATTGGTTCTTAATTACAACCACAATGAGGGTGACAAATTTGTATTTCCAAAAGTTTGAGTGATTCATAACTACTTTCTAATGCAAAATAAATTAATAAGCCATTAGGGTAATTTTTGTACAAAATATGTTTACTCTTCATCTGTTCTCAGAGCCTGTTGACATATTCCATTTGCGATTATTTTTGCATAGTGTTCTATACATTTATCTATTGTTAGTGCTTTTATTGTTGTTTATTGTTGTTTTGACCACTCAATGGAGGAAATTGTTAAATGGAAACGTGGACAATCTTTGCAAGTTTCAGAAAAGCAAATAGTAATGAATCTCGTCAGTTACCATTTAAATCAAACTAACGATTCGATATCCACTATAATCAAAAAAGTGTCCGAAATGAGTGGCATGGGTGAAAAGAAGCTTTAATTTAAATATTGTCGTAAACACTGTTTAATTTTGGCATTTATTGAATTGTAATGCAGCAAAAGCTTCCAAAATGTCATTTAAATAAATTTTTAATGTTATCAAAGATCGACACCCAAGATATTATAAATACATAATTAAATTAAACATCCTTTGCTTAATTAGTTTATTGTCCATAATTTTCTTATTTAAAATTATAACATCAACGATTTATCACCATATTTTTTAATTATTTATTATTAATCTTTAAAAAGTAAATTTAATGCACAATTAAGCGGATTTTTTAAGGTACGTAGCCGGACATAACACGAATTTTAAGGAAAATGAAGTCCGAAATTTAATCAGTGAAGCATATTTGCGAGTTACGCCAGAAAAATGGAATAACTATGTAAATCACGTAATAGCAACAGAAAGGACAATGTGGGAAGTCGATAATTTGTTAGAAGATATAGAACCAATTAATATAAATATAAATGATGCAGATAGTGATAGTGACATTAATAGTGAAGCGAACAATAGTGACAGCGAGTAGTGATACACGAATTGTACAATTTTTAAACTTTACAATTAAAAATTATAATCAGTTACTGTTTTTTCCAATTTCTATTTTAAATATATAAACTCGATTGCCGTGAAACACATATTCGTTTTATTTATTTTTACCGGCTATCAAATCCACTAAATTTGGCGAATTTTATGCTTGTTAAAACCTAATTTTACTCATTAAAAAACTATGACAAGTTCCGATTAAAAGAATTATGTGTTTGTGATAACGGAGATCCTACTGTATGTAATTGTTTCGTTCTTAAACTTGTTTGAATGCCACTGACAAAACGTACCAGGTAATGAGGGATTATAGTTAAGCTGTGTCTATTACAATAGCCGGATTTGTTTGTCTGTGATGGGGGCATATTTTCTACAGAACACTTTTGTGGAGACATATGGCATCGCTGTTTGCCATAAGGCCTTGTACTGTCTAGTCACCCTGAGACGCAGTATAGTAGTCTGATGATTCGAACACCATATATGCTGACATAGTAGTAAAGGATTCAGTAGATAATCTCGTCCTACAACTGTTAAATTTATGTAATGTAGTTCTAAAACAAAGCGACTGCGCGTTCTAATGCTACTGAGAGATAAGGTAATTAAAATTACAATATATCGAAAATGAAACGTACCCCAATACACACTGACATTCTTAAAATACTACTTATATGATAATCAACCATAATAATGGATACGTAATTTTTTGGCAATATATAATTATTTGCCGATATAAAACATAAAATTAATAAAAAGAAGCCATTTTACGTATTATGGTCTGCCTAAATTTTTAACCGGTAATCTCGACGCCAACGATGTAATAAAGTATGAATTAATTATTGCATAATTACAAGAAATGAACAAAGTTTATAATGATATCTAATTAGAGCAATCAAAATATTTTAAATTACACAATGTCAATAATAAACCATGTAGCTAAAAGTCTGTAAAGTCTATAAATTACTATTATGCGGTAAAATATATAGAATTATCTTAGAAAACGAGGAAGTGAGAAAAGTTATGCGACATACTGTGTAAAAACAGTTTTCATATGTGTCCAATTTTATAATTACTCATAAGTACAAGTTTAGCATTAGAGAGTACGTTAATATTTGGTGTAAGTCATCAGATGCACACGTCATTAATCACGATTTAATTCGAAGCTAATATCTCTACTTATTTGGATAGTATTTTAGAAAAACGCTGTAACACTCTTTATCTTGCAGATTGACAGTATTTACATTTGCAATAGGTGTATGAATATATCATTACTAATAAAGTCTATTAATTTAGTAACAGAATTGCATCTACTTCTCTTGAAATTTACTTATTTACTTATCTACCAACTTTAGCAATCAAAATAATTATTTTAAATACCTAACGATCAACAAAATTACATTTAATTAATAATGACAAAACTTGTATTTCATATTTGTTCAACATGGCCGAAATTAAAATAGAACCAATTTAGAGAAGGAGTATCTGATTCCAAAGCCCTGATCGTGTTGTTTTAATAAATTATGAACATACGTTATTTACAGCTAAAACTAATTCGAAGCAAATTATTGTTATCCTAAAGAATTTCAAATATTGACCGTTTAGTAATCCTTGAATAAAGTCATACCTTTTAAAATTTAAATGATTTCTGACCATACTCAAGAGCTTGTCGAAAACCAAATAAAACTTAACGAATATAAAAATTTGTTGAAACTCCTCAATTATAACGACCTTTATAATTTAAAATATTTGATATTTATTTTATAATTGAAAAAGTAAATAAACTATATAAATAATATAAGTTTAATTTTCTAACTTAATAAAGCTCTAAACACTTGATTAAGGAGTCTCAGAATGGAGACGTCATAATATTATCTTAGTTGCTTTGTTCATTATTTTAAATGTTTACTGTAACTTTGTTCTCTCGTCACCTGTATCCTTAAAGGTAGTGTTTATCATTAACGCTAGAAGTATATATTAGTAAACTGACTTGTAACCCACAGTTCTCACCTCGTGCTTGCTGCAACCTATTTTCCAGACAAGTTCAGGCTCCAATATTATGATTTCGTTGTCCAATAAAATTAACATATTTTAAAAAGTCGTTACCGTGACTTTTCAATTTAACCTACGGTGTTTCATATTGTAGTGGGGTATCTCTAAAAATAGACAAGTAACTCTTATAAACTGAATAAGCAGACACACATCCATCTTTGTTAAGTAAAATATACACGATTTCTTTCACTGTTCGCATATTTGCGCCTTTGCATTACACCAATGTATTTTATGAGCATCATTCTGTGTACGTCATTCAACTTTTTTTTTTATACCATAATGTTTAATATAAGGTTTGTGCTCTTTCACCTCAACATATACAGGGTGTCTGATAACTAACACTGAATGTTTTGGGATATTATAGAAGAAATAATTTTCTGACAAATTTATTAATAAGCAGATGCCCTGTACTTTCAAACTCGAAGATTCAGAGAAGATTCAATAACGGTTTTGTTAAAATTGTAGAAGTATACAGTTAAACAAATATTCTAAACACGCGGTTTAAGTAGTACGTGATTTATAATAAGTGCCTGGAGTGGCTACGACTAACGGCTATTCTAACTCGCTGCAATGTAGTAACAAATTTTGTACTGCAACTAGTCTATAGTTGCTTCAGATTTATGATAGAGAAAAATCTGCAACTCAAGTTACAAACATCAACAGTAAGTTGATTACTAATGTGATTTCATTAAAATTTAGATCATAAGATGTATATTAGGGTGTGCCGTAACTACCACTAAAGCTTCACGTAGCAGGCTTCGGTAACGCATAAAAACTCTAAAATTATCAACACAAACTCTCTGTAGTGTCTTGTTTCCTCCTAGGAAGCATTAAAAGAAAATTAAATTTGACAACATTGTCAAGTTAGGTGTACTTAATGAATGTAATTAACAAGAAGGCCGTCACAAATTTAAATGCCCTAGTAAGTCTTATTAAATCTAGAGAGAAAGATAATGCAGAAAGTAATATTTTTATTTACAAAACTAATTTTAATCAATATTCTTTGGCTTAAAAAATACATTATTGTAAAACGTTTTCAAAGGGCCTCCATTACTTCGCAGTACTCGCACAATAATTTCATCTTGAGCACGCTGCAATATTCTGGGTTTAATGGTGGGGCTGCTTCATAAACTCGATCGGTAAGATCTTCTCGAGTTTAGACAGGAAAGCATAAGTCAAATTTTTCAAGTGCCCTCACAGGAAAAAGTCCAAAGGTGTTAAATACGGACTTCTCGCTGGCCAAGTCCATTTGTCAGGGATATACGTCAAAAGATCGCAGCCAAAAGGTCACGCCACAAAAGATCGCGGTTAAAATGTCGCACGATAAATGATCGCATGCGACAAATGATCACATGCGACAAATGATCGCATGCGACAAAAAATCGCATACGAAAATAACTATATACCTACTCATACATTGAGATAAAAAAAAATCGTGCTACATTACTACAAAAATTTATAAAGATACAGTTAAACGTATACCTACATTTATTAATGATCGAATATGGAAATCGGCCGGTTCTTGAATATTTAAGAGGAATAGTTCACAATTTCCAACTACAAGTTTAACTTGGATAAAAAATTTAAAACACAAATAAACCGAGATAATGTAAAAAACATAAAAAACTAAAATTTCATAACGTAAATATTTATGACAACAAAAGTGATCGCTATACTCACTAACACTTGCAAACTTTTAATTGGTTAAACAATTTTAAAAAACACAAAAAACAAACAAAAACGAGAAACAACACTTTTAAACACGCCAGTATTTTTACTACCAGTTCTAAGCCTGGACAAAGTGTGAAGGAAAGTAAGTTTACCTCAGTATTGGTCGCGCGATCGTTAATTTCAATATATAAATCTTTTTCTATAATTGTAATATACACGATTTTTTTATCTCAATGTATGAGTAGGTATATCGTTATTTCCGTAAGCGATCTTTTGTCGCATGCGATCATTTATCGTGCGAATTTTGACGGCGATCTTTTGTCGCGTGCGATCATTTGTCGCCTGCGATCATTTATCGTGCGACATTTTGACGGCGATCTTTTGTCGCGCGACCATTTGGCTGCGATTCTTTGACGTGATACCATTTGTCAGAGTAATGGTGGTTAAAGCATTGCCGAACAACATCTGTATAACGAGATCATGCACCATCGAGCTGCACTCACATATCGGGCCGGATTTGCAAGAGGAATATCCTCGAGTAGGCCCGGAAGGTTATCATTAAATTTTTTTAAATATTTTGAATTTAGCGGTTCAGAAAGTATAAAAGGACCAATCAGTCTGTCTCCAAGTATTTCTGTCCATACACTTACTGAAAAAACGTACCTTGTAGTTTCTTTCGTAAACTGCATGAGGATTATCATGGGCCCAAATGTGCTCGGTGTAACAGTTACAGATGCCGTTTTGTCCGTCCATAACACATTGCTTATAAATAAAGGATTTCGTCTATGGGCTTCTACCAACCACTCCCAAAGGGTTAATCGATATGCATGATCTTCCTGTAATAAAATTGTTATAAGCATATGTTCCGCTATCTTTTAAAATTCCATGTATACGAGTATTAGAAACACCCAAATATCTAGAAATACTTCGTATACTAATTTCTTGTTTTTCAGGTATTTGTAAAGAATTTCCCTTTAGGTTGGGTTTCCTTATTCTTGGTAGACCTCCGTTCATATTATTAGCTGGACTAATAGTTCCTCTTTATCTTAGGCTTCGATCTGCAGCTCTTGTCACAGTATGAGGAGATTACCTTCTGTTAGGAAAACGTATGGCGTACGCCCTTTCAGATTCATTAAAACTGCCTTGATATTTTTCTAAGACTCATATCATATCTGCACATTAATATGCCGCATACTCTATGGTAGAAAGGCAAATTATGGCCGAAGTAAGGTATGCGAACTTAAAATTGACACTATTTTAATTATATCTGCTTATCGCAAGTAAATCAAGTAGCCATGCTTTAACAATTGCCGCTGTTGATGTTGAGTTGTATAATTTACTTTTCGAAAGATTGATGCACCTAAATCGACAACTGCACAACAACAGAGACAGCAGGAACTTAGTTTCTGGATACTTTAAGGAGGATTGGGAAAATTACATAATTTTTGGTGCGTGAAAAGCAAAACCTCTCTGCCCCACTAATTTTTGATTATATTATACTGTAGCTACAAGTTTGGATTTTTGTCTTGTCGAATATATGTTAGGAATTTGAATGAGTGAGTTCTTATTTTAACCCTCGCCCGGCGGAAATAATTTCAGTTAAGCGGAGTGCGAAAATGGGTCTCTAGTGACCCGGTTCGAATTCAATTTTTTAAAATTAGTTTTAAAGCACCACAATGTGTGTTTTTCTAATACATACTTGCACATGATAATATAATCATAAAACTTTTATTTTTATTGACCTGCAGACTAAAAAATTCTTCATATTCTGTGTCACTTTTATCGCTGCAACTCTCCTCATCAGACAAAAAATTAAAGTCGTTTTCGTCATCATCACGAATTAGTTCGTCATACAATTGTTGTTCCGTAGGGGAATTTTATTAGAATCCATTCTTGTTGCCTATTATTTTACAGTGTTATTATACTCCAGAAAACAAGAAAAAAACAATGGAGCGTGAAACGCGGAAACCGGGTCTCAAGTGATCCGAACAGATTATTTTAGGTATAGCAAGACATTTTTTCACGAAATTTATTCTACAGCATCTCCATAACAGCTTCGAGGAATACGCAAACACCCAAAGCAGTATATTGAATAACAGTTAACCTTTCATAAAAGAAAAATATCCTAATGGACGATACATGTTTTGGCCAGACGGCGCTTCGTGTCATTACGCTAATTTTTGAAATTGTAAGTATTGGGCATTAAAGACATCAAAAGATATGAAAATCCAACCATTGTTCGCCAATTGCGGCCCATTGGACGTGTTTGGGCTCACTTAAAACAAAAAGTGTGTACAGATAACTGGACAGCATCATAGTTTCGACAGTTACAGCAATGGATTAATTTAACCCTTATGTGGCTGAAGGTGGTACCCGAGTACTTTTAGGGTATAAAATATGAAATATTCCGTTTTTGGAAAGACGAATCACCTTCAGCTCTTAGGACATTTCTAAGTATATAAATTTAAATATATTTTGAAACTTTCGTATATGGGGAGGTATGGAATGTCGCGTTTCTGTGGCCTTGACAAAAAATCAACACATTCTGGCGGACGGTGGTACCTAGGTAACACTGTATATTTTTTACCGGAAAACCAAAGAAAATAGCAGGGTTTTCAATATTTTTATATATTTTTATTGTTGTTTTTCTGCTTCAAACGTTAGAAAATATCAAATAAAATAAATTGCTATTACTTCTTCTGGCATTGAAAACATTTTACCCTCGAACCCGTGTGCTGAATTGTATGTGAATTGTTACAAATGCTACACATCTTGCGGGCTTTTCTTGTTTTATTCTCGTCGCTGAGATATCACATTTTGCATACGCCCTTTACTGCAATGCGTCTAGAGGAATCCTGTTCGGGGACACGATTGGAATTATTAAGAGTTTCCACGGAAATTCCTACAACACTTTCAAGGGCGTTCTTCGTAAACCGATTTTGCAATACCATGGGATTGTCGCTTTCTTGATTCACAGCTAGCAAGCACAGATTACGAGCTAGATCTTTTAAAAAATGTCTCCTCTTACTTGTGTTCTGATACTTTGTGGAACTCCTTTCAGCGTAGATAATGTAGGCAGTCAGGGTTACTACATCTAATACATTGAAAACAAACTTGAAAAAAGCGTTTGTTCAATTTTAGCTAAAAGGCCTGGGAGTATAAGGTTTGGTTTTTTTCTAAGAGTACCATCAAGAATGAGCCCATCTGATTTCAGCATGTGAGCAAAACGTAGTGATGTGAGAAATTGTCGCTGGTAATATATTGCGGTCTGAACCTTTGTAATGCCATGATATGTATATTACAGTTTTTTCGCTAATGTTAAAGCTTATTGCTTGATTCCCGCATGATATTATACAACCGGATTTGAAACGAGGATAATGAGGTCGTGTTTCAAATGGTCGAATTACATCTACGATAAACATCAGCAGGTGGTGGAGGTGCAGTAGTCCCTGCTTCTGTAATAAATTCGACATTGTCGTCGTTGTTGACCTCCACTTCTATTTTGATAGGAACACTCTTCAGTGGAAATATCTTTTACATCTGATTCTCCATCGTTTGCTGGTGGCACATAATCCTCGTCGTTACCATCTTCAAATGAATCACTAAATTCCTCATCAGACCTTTCATACAATCTAGCGACATCTTCAACCGTCACTCTATATCGAAAACCTTTAACTATAACAGGAAAATGTATAACGAACACAGAGTCTAGATATCATTTGGGATTATGTATGGTGGTTACTAGCGGCTTCTACCATTTCCTAAAGCACCACTACTAGATTCTTCATTTCTTCTAGAAGCGGTACTAACACATTTTCCATCACAAGAAGCACAAGCAGTATTACCACGAGCAGTAGACATTCTTTCTTCCCCATTTGAACTAAACTGATTACAATTCAACAAGATCACAACGTAGACTGGACCACACATCAGGGATGACTGGACATGAAACAAGTCTACATTACCTTTTGGCTCGCACAGGCACGCAAACATGCAACAACCCACGCAATACCATTCAAAATACACAGTGGTACCCAGGTACCACCTCACGCCATGTACTTTGTATTATTTTTGCCGCCACATAAGGGTTAAAATTGAGAGATTTTGACGAAGACCAAAATTATTACAAAATACCCGAAGGGAAATTAACAAAGCTACACAAGAAGAACCACTTAGTGTAAATAACTAATTAAGTAAAAAAAGGTATTAAGCTCATTATATGTTTAGTTTTTCAATAAAATAAGTTTAAAACTTAGTGTCAATTTTTAGTTCGCCTACCTTAAATAAAACGCAATTGAAATTACAGTCTGGAATAAATCTGATGGCGCAACTGAAAGTCAAAATGTTTATATTAAGAATTTTTAACGTTTGTTTCCATTTTAATATTGTTTATATCAGGACACCATAAATATGCAATGCATTGTTTCCATGTTTAATTTTAACCACATTTTTTATCTTTCAACACCTTTTCAAAAACGAATAGTTGAAATAGATTAGTCAATAACTTTTATTTTAAATGTATATCCTATTGATAAAATATGCGTTTTATTTAAGTTCCTTACAATTTGCTGTTGGAGATAACAACATTAACCACTAGAAGAACAAGAAAGCTATGCTGCTCAGGAAAATTTTTTGCAGTTTTGTGTTCATCTTTCATGGTAGTAAATGTTACTTGACGCTTTAGTGAGAGTTGCGGAACACTCTGTATATGTATAATATAGAGGTTATACAAACATCCAGGGTTCATAGTAAAGAAAGGACACTACACATGACACATCAATTAATTATGGCATTCATGAAGACAGGAAAATGGTTATGTCTCTCTGATCAAAATGTTCTGCCCATGATTAGTAGTGATCCAGCTACAGCTGAATTTTGTTCGTTGGGTTACAGATTTTGCACTATTTTAAATCTAAATGAACTACTACGAGCAAAAAATAAACAAGTTCAATTTAAAAACTAATTCAGTTATTCATGTGCCTACTAACAGCGAATGTATAAATTTCCTTAGAATTAAGTACATGTAACGATTTCTAATTAGTAAAGTAAACTGCAATCTATATGAGTATAATACAAAAAAGTGTTTAAATGCCTTATTGTTGTCGGATTAAATTAGAGTACTTTAGTGACAAATGTTTCAGTATTGCTGTAAATACTTACTTACTACGTCGAATAACTTTTATAAACTAACAGAGTACCCGTATTTTGCAAGGTTTTAATAGCCTTGAAAATGTTTACTGCCTTGCTGCAGTACTACGTGGTAAAAAGTCGGTCTAGTAAATAGCGATCAAATTTATTCAAAAAGTGAAAATCAAATTAATGGTATTGAAAAATCAGAACGTCCAAAATGACCTAATTTTTTTGAACTCCTGCGAGATATATCTGCCCATTAGGTCTTACTGCTATGCGAGTCACAACTTGCAATCTGAAACCTTCCCAGGTGGTCCACAACCCATGCTCTAATCTAATGCCTTAGTATGAGTGTAACAAACCTAATGAAGGGGAGGGAATAAAACATTCACTATGTTCCATTATTACTTGATATGGAATCTCGACCCAGTTCACCACGGATTCTCAATCATGGGGATTCATTTATAATTCTATTTTCAAAAGCTTAGTGTATAAATGTTAGAATCAAATTAAAATATCAAAAAAATTAAAGCCGTAGTGTGCTCCAAATCACACTCAAACGTTGAAGTTAAAAGACTAACAAGTTATAAGCGTAAATCGTAAGCGTAAATTTAATGTTAAAAATAGCATTCCCATACAAATAAACAATTGCAAACTTTTAACTTTAGACACATACTTTTGCAATAAAAATAACTACTTTGCAAATCCTAAGGACAAATTGTGCGAAACACAATTACTTTAATTTTATAATAAAAATTAAAATATCGCACATCATGCCGCATGATTAACGTCTTCCCCATCTGAAACAATGTTGCACTTTAAATGTAATAGTCATAAGTTTAGAACTGGAATATCTGACTCTACCCCTTTACACTTAGGTTCTGATTGAGTGTTTCAATCAATCACCGGCAAACTATGCTATTGCGGCTAAACATACTTCCCACAAACTTTTTAATTTAAACATTTTAGAAATTGACCCATTAGTAAATCCCGAATGAAATCACAAAAATATTTGAATAAATTGACTTCATTCGTGCCAATGGCCAAAAGCCTGTCGAACATCAAATATAACAGCGAAACGAATTTGCTGAAACTCGTTGGTTACAACCATTGCTATAATTAAATTGTGCCCTCAACTAACTACAATTTTATATAATATATTCCTCAAAATATTTGGTTGTACACATACTTGTCTGCCTTTTGAGACCAGGAAGCATCGAGCATTAAAGTATGCGGTCGGTTCCGGGAAAACAAGTCGCAGATACTAGCACAGTGTAACCAGGCCGACACGTCTGAGGACAGTCGTGACGTATCTCGGAGCGTAGACTAGGTTAATTTCCGATCCTGTCGCTCAATCAACTGCTTTACTCGTCTCGGATACTGGTATATCCGGGTAGTTGACCGACACCTCAAATGACGGCTTTGATCTCTCACACGCCTCGTATCTTAGGGCAGGATTACTCTCGACCCGACATCTCAAACGGTGGACCCGCGTTCACCGCTTGGCTTCTTCTCTTTCTGTTCAACAAGCCGGTACAGCTCCACTACGAAAAAGCATGAGTACGGTCTTGAGAACACTGGTCTCTGTAAGTGACCCTGCGTGCTCTCCTGGGTAGTTCTTTTACATTTTCGTCCTGCATACAAGGCTTCCCTTCATAAAGCGCACTCGTATTAATCAGACGAGTAACTGTCGAGAGCGGACACCCCACCACACATGTTTGCTGCCATGCATTTATGCAATTGCAACATTTCTGCCTACGGCATCCTCAGCTACGGTTGCACGTAATACATCAACAAAATACTTAAACCCCCGTAGTTGTAGGACAGGATAGCCTCAACTTCTACATACAGTTTTTCTGGACAAACTCCTTGCGATATGCGGAAAGTAGCCAGTTTCGAATACTAGTCAGTGGTGAGCCTGTTCGACACCTCAAACAACGGTAGTGATGCGTCTCGGAACGTAAACCAGACTCGCTCCTGATCCTGCTCCTCAGTTGACTGTCCTACTCGTCTCGGATAACAGTACATACTATAGCTCGAAATCTATTCCTCGCCTTGGATACTAGACCAGTACTGCTCCTAGTTCGACATCTTGTAAAGGCAGCCCCGCGTATGTCCCTTTTATTCGCCTCACACTTGTATTTTACTATTGTAATTTACGTATCACCATGTAAATTCGAGGTTCTTTCATGTCTGCCTACAAAATGTGGTGTTATGTTTTGGTAACACTAAGTAAAAATTCACTTAAATCCCATTTTATCCAGACAGAAAGTAAGCAAACGTATAGGGCTACATGTTAGTACTAGTTTCTACAGAATAAACCATTTTGGACACGTTTAGGAACGAGTCAGTGTTCGTTTCAAAATGCGTTCAAAATGCGTTTTTAAAAACTAAACATGAAGTGTAGCTACGATTAAAGCCGATAGAAAACCAGGCCAGAACACCAAAACTTGATACACCCGCTGCACTGGGGACTTATATTGGACCGTTGGTGTGTATTGAACCTGCAATCGGAGCTGCCCTGGGGTTGAATAGAAACCGAGGCCGCAGGCAACAGGAATTTGGAGCCGCACCTGGAAAATTTGAGGGTCATAGCTGTAGAGCATGTGTGTGTTTAAATTTGGAGACTGTAAGCAGAGAAAATTGGCAATTGCGCACATTAAAACCATGGACATACATTCCAGCTACCAGTGTCATTAGAGCTGGTACGACTCAATTGTTCCAGCCGAGCGGGTTGCTAAGGAGGTGCTGTTGGACATATTGGGGCCTTAAACCTCTAGCAAAGCTGTGGGGCTTCGCGCCTTAGTACGAGATTGCTAGATTCATATATCACGCTGAGCAATATGGACAGATCTTAGTTAATTCCTTCTTATGTAGATAACAATCACACAATGTCATGATGTTTTATGGAACTTTTTCCACTGCCTCGGGTTTTATCACACCACGTTTCGGGAGTTTCTGATCTACTCCCGTCCTCAGGTAAATGAACTTCTGGTTAGCCCAGAGAAGGACTAATTTTTTGTACGTCTTTTCACGTACACCCGTGCAGGGTTTGAACCGAAGGTAGGCATGCAAACATCTCTTCGTCACGACAACGCGATCTGCGCGAGATTTGGGACGGTTGTGCAATGAAGTACGCTGAAGTACGCTGAACACGGTGGTGTTATTAGTTTTACGTTTAGATTGAAGGGTTTGGTATAAGTGAAATAAGAATTTTAGTAATTAGCGATTAGCATTTGTTTAAAATTTGATTTGAAATTGGTTTTAAGGTGACATCAATTTCAGCCAATTATAGGCTTAGAATTAAGCATTCATGTTTTGGTTTTCGGAAGCTATAAAAAAGAGTACAGAGAGAGCAAAAGTTCAAAATTCCTTCGACAGATTACGATGCACAATTTTATTGTCATTGTCATTATTGTCATTCTGCGATTGTTGCGTTTTGATCTGACATATCTGTTTAAATTGTTTTGAAAAGTTTACTTACTTAGAAAATAAATAGCAGTCACTCGTTAACGGCGTTTTGGTTTGAATTTGTGCTTGACGTATTCCTTTTTGGTGTCTGTGTTTTGGAGGCGAAGCTAGCAGCCATATTGGAGTTATTTGGGGTGCAGCGTCGTGCAATTGCAGTTGCCAGGGGGATTTTGACAGTGGCGTGGAAAACGGGTTAGCAAAATATTCGGTGATATTGTTCATTTTTTTATCTCACGTATTTACTATAATATTTGAGCGCTACTATGATAATTAATCTGGCGAAAATGGGTGTTTCAAAAGGTCAGTAATAAAACAAAGATTTTTTTTGTTAGAAAATAATCAATTTCCGTTTACTTCCATGAATCCACGAACCCGTTTTGTTTTGTGTGTTGTCAATTATAACCCTGAGTTGCCACATGTGTAAAACAAGAGTCTTATATTATTTGCGCTATAGGAAAACTTGCTACATATGCCCGTACTAATTAATTTATATGCAAAATCAAGTACCAAGAATACATTGTAGGTGCAAGCGTATCTGTGTCAGCAATCCAATAATAGTAATTTACTATACAATTGAGTAAAGCTAGTCTGTAGTCACGAGTGGGGCAAAGATAAAACGCGAGTGAGCAAGCGTTTTACGCCCCGCGAGTGACTAAAGATGCTTTACGCATGTCTATCTTACAATATTTTATCTACAATAGAATGTAGAAAACACGGTAATATTAAAAAATATTTTAAATGTAAATTACGATTACTAGCAACCGGTCGTCATTTTACGTGGTTAAAAGTTTTAAAACACGTTGCTACTGACACGTGCACTAACGAAAACATTTTATTAAACAATCGTTTTACAAACTTAAAACTGCCAACTAAAAGTGTTTTGGCAGTGGTCTATTATGATATGTTTTATCGGACTTTTTCCGCTGTCTAGAGTGTATATCACACCAGATGGGTTATATATTTTAGTTATAATAATAATAATAATGGTGAGGCACTAACACCCAATGAAGGAGCTTATAAATTTACATATTGTTATGATACACTAAGAGTAGTTGCAGAATAAAAATATAGAATTGATAAATTTGAAAGATTATTACAATCAAAATTTGAGGTGTTTAGATAAGATTGGGTGTTAAGTTCAAAATGAATAATGAAAATTAATTGAGACAATGATTAAGGTAATTTGATAAGTAAATAGCAATTGAGTATTCAATTTTGATGGTTGAGTTCAATTTTAATAAAGTTTCAAGCCAGGGTTACAATTGACAAATGTGCTTGCAATAATAATAAAGAATTGTAGCATGTAATAATAAGACATTAATATTATTAAGAAGGCAAGAAGAATTGTAACTACGAGAGATATAAAAATTTGTTTAGTTAGTTAAATAAACAAACTCATAGAAAATTCAAATCGAATTTTGAAATATCTAATTTTCAGAATAAAAAGTTTGAAATTATGCCATATTTTGTATAATTGTTTGGTAAACTACAAAATAAATGGGCTATTAACAAATCTACGTGGTGGAAATATGATAATATAACTTCGAATTAATAAAACCATAAATAACACAGAATATTACATTATTTGAAGGGATTTGGATTTATTGATACATTCAAGATATAAATAGTATTCATTGGTGACGTTGGTGGTTGCATGGAAGACGGGTCAAATATTTAAAAGGAAGTTGTCGGAATTAGCTGCTTGATTTGGACGGTTATGTGGGTGTTGCTGTATACAGAGTGCTATCTGAGGAATAAAGAAGGTTAGATTGGGATCATCTATAATACTGAAACTTACCAGGAATCGATTAGAGTAACGGTGACATTGATAAAGGTAGCAAGACTGGATTCTACGAACAATAGGAGTTATTGACAGGTTAGATGCGGTTTGAAGGTTGACGGACCATCATAGTTGTGACTATTGAAGGAATTAGCGGTAGGCGTTGCAGACTGTGAACATCGGGAGCTATGAACGTTGGGAGCTGTTGGTATTTGGATATTTGCAGTGAAAGCTGGAAAAGCTTTAAGGGTTGTGTTAATAATTCATATGAAAGCATTTTGAATAATAAACAATAAAAGAAAGTGAAAATAAGCATAATACAGTACTTACTTTGATGAATTGATTAATAGGTGTGTCAATGTAAAGGATAATTGTCAATACTTGGTTTGATTAAATGTAGAAGTCAAGTTGACAGTTAATGTCATTCAGTAGTCAAGGATTTATATAGAATTTAAACTTCAACTAATAGATAACTAAATTGGCGAACCACCCTGATAAGAGTACTCAATTGAAATAATTAGTTAAAAGTAAAATTTAACATAATCGATTTGAAAAAGAAATTAATTAAGGGCTAGCTCAAAGTGGAGATACTGCAATATATATGTTACCGCTGTATGCTCAGTAGACTAGTTTTCTAATTCTCTGCGCAGTAGTGGCATCCAAATGGGCTTTAGTTCTACGCTAGCCTGGCTAATTGGTTCTACCTAGAGTCCCTGTATATAGTAAGATAAGAGTCGGGCAAACGCGGTTCAATTTTTGATTGGCTACGATCCACTGCGCATGCGCAGTAATCTAAAAATGGAAATTTGAAGGGTGGCTATGGCAATGACAATTAAAAGACGTACGTAATATTGTTCGATTCGACGACAAGATAAGTTTTTAGAGGTTATATGTTTACTACATCACCAAAAAACCGCTCGTAAATTACTCAATCCGATCTATCTACTGCAAAATCAGCTGACCACCAATCGGTAAACGGTAGATACCTACCAGTGTAGTTTTCGTAAATGCATTAAGTTTACCATTTATGGACAATGTCAAACTGACAAGTAATTAAATTCATCAAAGTGACACATACTAAGGAAAACAACTCCGGCCTTGAACGCATCATTTATTTTTGGAACACTAATGGCGGCTGACATTTGTGTTTGCCCGACTCTTATAAAACTATATACAGGGACTCTAGTTCTACCGATCTGGTGGCCTAGCGGTAAAAGTGACAGGCTAGTAATCACAGCGATAAGCGGTCCTGGGTTCAAATCCCGGGGTTGGCACGAGTGTACGTATAAAGGCGTACAGTATCAGTCCTTCTCAGGAACACCTGAAGACGGGAGTAGATCAAAACTCCCGAAACGTCTTGTGATATACACCCTAAACAGTGGAAGAGGTCCGATAAAACATAGCATTCACACACTGTCTGAGATAAAATAAATTAATTATTATTTATAAATAATAAAGAGTTCGGGGCGTAGTTCGCATCACAGCAATATATTATAATCGAAATTCAATGAAAATTATACTTGTTAAGTATTCTAACAAAGATTTTTAAACAAAATCCGTAACTGGTTAGTTTTCTTCAATAAAGTTCTAAGAAAATGAATAAACTTCCACAGGATGGACGAGTATATTATTTTAACGGCTTTTTTTGTTGTCTTAATTAGTCCTGTGTTTGATGTAAGATATTGTGGGCCGAGTTAAGGTTCTAGTACTATAATTGGATTGTAAAGAAAAGTATTTTAGTTATTAGTTTGGCTATACCCAATTCCTGTTCGCAAGGTTCCCGACACTGCCACCATATTTACCACCATCATTCTCCATTTGTATTTTCCTTCAACACTTTGTCGGTGGCAGCTCACATTTTATATTTTAATGTAATAATATTTTATAATCCAAATCTAGTTTTACTGACTAAATCGGTTAACTTACTGCCAATACCCTAACAGACTTTGTGGGCATCCCTACTACAGGTATGGTGGCAATGAATCAACTTGGTTCAATAATCGATCTTGTAACATACGATTGTATCTTGTTATTTTAACTTTCATTTTACTTTTGATAACGAACTCTTTGAGAATATTGTTACATTGAAATGTTCGTCAAGTTAACTCTTTTATAACTAAAGATTTCGGAACGAATGTCTGGATAATTTCATTACAAGATATAAAAAGACATAATCAGATAATTAAATCGGCATTCTAAAATGTGTATGTTCAGGTTAGCATTATAATCATTCTGAGAATGCATTGAAAATACACGAGAACACGATAACATATGTTGTTTAAACGAGATAAACAAAAAATGTAGAATGCGGTTTAACTTCCTTTGTTTTTCAAAACTCGGTATAAATTAGTATTCAAGCAAACCCTTCCATGCCAGTAAACAATGGAATTTTATCAGATTGCTCAGTGTGTATTCTTAAATAGAAAGTACACATCCCTAAATATTTATATGAAATGTAGATCGCAGCACACACAAAAACTGAATTTAAAAATTTCGCCTTATATTATAGTAAAGCAGACTCGGCTTAAAATGTATATTTAATTGTGCTATTATCAAACGTCCCATTAGTCTTGGCGTGCAAGAACGACACCTAAACAACAAATGTATTTCTTTCACAAGAAACATTGGAAGCTACACAATGCGATACGGTATTTTCATTGAATTAATTTACTCCCAATTGTACACAATATCAAGAAGCTTTGAAAGGACTGCTTATTTTTGAATTCTTTCAAGCGCAAATCTGAGAGAATTTTCGTACTGCACTACAAATATTTATGTTGGTTTACAGCAATATTTATTGATTAGGTAACATCATTTTGCTTATTGGCTCAGATAAACGTGATATAACGATGTGAAGAACTCGAGTATACAACATGCATAAATCTGTAATGTAATGATGTTCAAACAACTACGCTGGACCAGATTTCAAAGGAGCAACCACCGGAGCCCAATCCTAAGCAAATAAAACTGGTTAACAGAACATCATGGGAATTACCGCCTAAAACGAATTGTATTAATTAATTCAGGTGGTTTGTAGCTGTCGTTGTATTACATTACATTCACAATGCTAGTTCTTCAGTCGTTTCGTGCTAAATGGGATTTATTTCAATTTAGCTTCAAATTATTATACGAAATAAACTTTTTTAATTGAAAATTAACTCATGATTTGTGGGTTGCAACAAAAAATGTTCCTACTGAAAATGGAATTTAAACTTTAATATAAGTGAATATTATTGCCATTACTGTTAAGTTACTTTTTACTTCTCCCTTCTATAAGACGAAAAATGCATTGTAATCGTGTAAAAATAACTTTTAGAGTTTTAGTTAGATCTTCACGTTTCAAGATTCATACATGACGAAAATAATGTGTTCTCAACTCCTTTCGTCTGTCTGTCCGACTTTTTGTCTGTTTGTTGGCAGTATTACTCAAAAACTACTTTCTGGAGGAAGACGACACTATGCATGCGAATTAGATGTCCATCTGGGATGAAACCGAATATACATTTTAAATGTATACAGGGTGAACACCTTAAAAAAATAATATATTGTATATTTTTGCTTTAAGACATAAATCGATAATGATTTGCTCATAGTTCAGCTTTGTACATCTGGTAAAAATGGGTACCAACATATACAGGGTGAACATCGTAAAAAAAAGGAATGAAAAACGATCGCCGCGGATTGCAGCCAGCACAGCGCAATGGAAAAGTGTAGCGCCATACTCGCGAGGAAAATTCCGTGTATACTCCTTTGAAACGTTACATAGTTTAGCTACTAAAAGGTGTTCAATTTGAATAATCACAAAAACCTGATGGGCAACTTAAAGCGCTTAAGAGAAATACAGGTTGCAGAAAAATCATACAGTTTTTTTTTAAATTAAATTACGTGGCTAGTTATATTTTTTTTTTTTTTTTTTTTATTAATAGTCCACCAGTTCAACACTTTACAGTGTTATTCATGGTTTCGTTAAAAGAAAATGTTTGACTTCGACTGTTTTTGGATTAAAATGTTTCCACGACTATTGGCACTTGTCACCATTGTTAACGCTTCACTGAACGGTCTCATTCACTAACACTGTCACCGTCGTCTGTGCTTGATGAAATATCCTGAGGTAACTTCCTTTTCAGGCGTCGATGTATATTCTTTTGTCCGAGTACTCTTAAAATTTCGTTATCGTTGTTCTTCAGGTTTGCGATGAAATTTTTAGTGAGTTTTTTTATAAATTGGTCGATGGTGCTTATACCCAGTTCGTTGTGGATTTGACTGTTACGCACGTACCACGGGGCATTAATTGCTATTCTTAGAATTTTGTTTTGAAATGTTTGTATTTTCTTATAATTGGTTTTCGATGTAGCACTCCATACTGGACACGCGTAGGTTACTACTGGCCTAAGTAGGGTTTTATAAAGGAGAATTGTGCACTCTTTGCGCAAAGGTGAATTTCGATTGATCAGTGGGTAGAGTAGTCTGAGTCTGTTGTAACCCTGATTAAGTTTATTATTAATGTGGTGACTCCATGTTAATCTTGTGTCCAGATTCACTCCAAGGTACTTCACTGCTTCGTTTTTTGGATTCCACGAAATATTTTTATCATGTATGTAAATACCAGGGTGGTCTGTGATTCGCTTCAGAGTGAAAATTTTGGTTATGCATTTAACTGGATTTAGCGTTATGCACCATTTGTCCAACCAATTTTCCAGTGTGTTGATGGCTTTTTGTAGGCAATCGATGGCTGTAAGAAGATCTTCGTTTTGGGTGAATATGGCAGTATCATCGGCAAATAGAGCCATTTGACTTAGTTCTAAGTTAGGCATGTCGTGTATATAGATGTTAAATAGCGTTGGACCGAGTACGCTGCCCTGGGGTACACCTGCGCGAATGGATTTTGTATCTGAGACTGTATTGTTGATCCGTACTGCATACGTTCTGTTTTCCATAAACGAAAAAATTATAGCAACTAGGTAATGGGGTATCGGTAAGTGTAGAAGCTTGTACTGTAAACCTTGTAGCCAGACTTTATCAAAGGCTTGCGTGATATCTAAGAAAGCTGCTGCCGTGTAGTGTTTGTTTTCATATCCGTGCTCAATAATTTCTACGACCCTTTGTAGCTGTTGTACTGCGGAGTGGCCTTCTCGAAATCCAAATTGAATTGCTGGTACTATGTGGTGTTCGTTCAGAGAAGAATTGAAACGTTTAAGAATAACTCTTTCGAATAACTTAGACAAAACTGGAAGCAGGCTGATGGGGCGATAGGAACTACAGGTTTGCTTATTCTTTTCTGGTTTGTGGAACATAACAATGTGCGCATGTTTCCATCTGTTAGGAAAATAGCTCAACCTTAAACAGGCATTGAAGAGCGTGGCTAAGAATGCTAGCGCCTTCTTGGTTAGGTTTTTAAGGACGATATTCGTTATTAAGTCCGGACCAGGTGCTTTCTTTAATGGCATTAATTTTATGTATTCTTTAAGTTCATGGGTTGTGGTGGGTTGATTAAAGTCTGTTGCTATGGGTAGGTGTGTTTCAACGTATGAGGTTGTTCGCTGTGTATGTAGTCTATTCTTTTCTGTAATTATGGGGGTAAAAACATTTTCCAGATAGTTTGCAAATAAGCTGCATTTGTCTTCGTCAGAGCTGCACGTGCTATTCGGTGTTATTAAGGTTGGTATAATTTCTGTTTGACGGGTAATATTCTTAGTGGCTTTCCATAAGTTTACGTTGTTTGGTTCGATATTTTCTAAGTTTTTTCTGTATATATAAATTCTATATTTATCAATTTCACGTCTAATTTGATGTGTTAAATTGTTTAGTATATTTTTAAGCGTCGGATCTCTGCTTCTCTGCCATTGCCTTCTTGTTCTACTTTTTTCCTTAATAAGCTTGATTATGTAGGTTGGTGGAATGTTTATATTATTTGTTTTCCTGGTATTATGTTGATGAGTTGCAGCTTGGACGGAATCGTCGATTGTTTGAGTAAGTGTTCCTACAAGCGTATCAATTTCTTGTGCGTTGGTTATTTCAACTGGGTTGGTCAGTTGTGTGTCTAATGTTTCTTTGAATTGCTCCCAATTGATATGTCCTTTTATCATTCTTGGAATAGATGGTCTAAGTAATGGTTCCGAGTTAAATGTTATCAGTACTGGCAAATGGTCAGAGTCGAGTTCTGGTATCACTGCCTGTTGTATAGGGACATTGAAGTTTTTTCCAAGTACTATGTCCAATATATCGGGCTGATGGTCATCTCTGTGCGGGTAATATGTGTATTCATTTGGGGCGTTAATCTGTATTTGATGTTTTGCTGCTAGGTCGTTAAGTTTGCTGCCGTTTGGATTGTTGGTGCGACATCCCCATAAGGTACTTTTGCTGTTCAGGTCCCCTATGACTAGTGTTGGCGCCGTCGTATTAAAAAGGTTTTGTATGTCGCTTTCGATTAAGCGCTTGTTTGGTTGTTTGTAGGCTGAGGTTATTTTAAATGAATTTAGATTGGTAACGCTAAAGGTGATTGATATTGTTTCAAGATTTCTAATGTTGATGTCAATAGGCGTAGTGTGTTGTATATTCTGTTTTATGAGTATTGCTACCCCGCCCCATGCTGTTCCGGATGATCTGTCTTGTCGGTAGATTTGATATCCTTTTACTTTAAATGTTTCGTTCTCTGCAAGGTGCGTTTCTGTAATGCACGCAACATCGACGTTATATCTTGCCAAAAAGGAAATAAATGTAGATCTCTGTGTCTTGATACCATTTGCATTCCAATTGAGGATGGTGATGTTTTTGATATTTTGTCTTGAGTTAGACATTAAGGATGTTAGGAAGAATATGTGTTAATATGTAGGATTTGATTTGTGGTATGTAGGGAGTTATAAGTTCTTTGATGAATTGAAGGATACTATCGATGTTTAGAGGAAAGGATTGCATGGTTGAATCTTCATTTTGATGTTTTACCTGGGTGTTTTGTTGTGCGGCTTGGCTATATGATGTTGTGGGATTAACGCGGGATGAAAGGAATTGTCTGGGTAAAATTTTTGGATTTCTTATAGTTGTTCGTTGTTGTTGGAGTTCTAAGTGATGCGGGCATCCCCTGTAGCTGGCTGGATGGTCACCCCCGCAGTTTACACATCTAGGGGGGTCGCTGGATATTTTTTTACACTGCTTAGGTGGATGGTCCTCTTTGCACTTTACGCAGCGTGGCTTGGCCGCGCAATAGTTTTTAGTGTGCCCAAATCTCTGGCATTTGTGGCACTGAGGGATATTGGGTGTTTTTTTTCTTACTTCGACCATTACGATCGAGTGAAATATTGTTTTAACATCGAAAATTTCCTTAGCTGTTTCATTCGATGTTAGGATGACTGCACAAATAGGTAGAGGGCGTTTTTCTTTGTTTATTAAACGGGTTACGCTTTGTACAGGTAATTTCCTATCTAAAAGTTCTTTTTTAACTTCTTCGTCTGTTAGAGATATGGGCACGTTTTTGATAACTACTGATAAAGGTTTTTCGTTTGGGTTTTGGAACGTGTGGAATTGGATTGAATTATCCATGTAAAATTTAGTTAATTTTCGGTAATCATCATGGGAGGTTAGGTTTACTTTTAGATACTTACTACTGTAAGATGTTGTAAATATTCTGTCTTCTGTGATTTTTTTGATATCTGCTATTATTTCTTTGTGGTTGTCGGCATTGTGGATGAATATTGGGGGCACTTTGATTGTTTTTACTACGTTAGTACTTGTTTCACTAGTAGATGATTCCTGGTTGTCTGCATTGCTCTGCGCGGATAACGGATAATATGGGTTGTTTTTAATAAGGTTATCGGAATTCCATGTGTAACGTTTGATCACTTCATTTATAGGAGGTGTTAACTGGTCGATTTTGCGTTTTGCATTATTGTCTACCATTGTTTTTACCCTCAGCCCCGTAGGGCCGAGTAAATTGAGATATTTCGCGTTGTTTAAAGCTGTTTTGGTTACACACACACACTTGATATTAGAAGTATTTTATTTTCAAGTTAGCGATAAGGCGCGATGAATTTAAGGCACACTGTGATAATGCGACCTCGCTCTTCGACCGCTCGCGCGGAACTTCAGTTATATTTTGATTTCTATATAAATAACAATCAATTGCCGCATGTATGTTGCATTATCACTGAAGAACGGCTCGACCGATTTGGCAAATTTGTTGTGTTCGTAATTATCAGGACAAGGTTTGTATAAAGAACATTTTGGTCAAATCCACCGGAAAAATCGGAAAATTCGGAAAATCGAAAAGATGGTTTTGTATGGTATTTTTGTATGGGATTTAGTATGTTTTCGTTTCTGAATGGCTTTTCGAAGAGAAAAATGGGAAAATCGGAGTGGAAAACTCCGAAATTCGGACAATTAGGAAAAATCTATTTTATTTCAGGATAGAAAAACCGGAATAGAACAATGGAAAAGTCATGTTTCAAAACATACACGCATAGGTTCACGTAATATTATGCGAAAATGACATTTATTTTTTGTTAAGTTCAAGACGTTGGACATGACATAAAATTGAAACTCTATAGTGGTGAAACGGGGTTTCAGTGACAAATTATTTTTGGGCACAACAACGTTTGCCGGGTCAGCTAGTTAATAATAAAAGAAACACCACTTTCTGGTTTAAAATAGAAAACAGAGTGAGGCTTTACAGCGCCCAGTAGAAAATAAGATTAAGACGTGAATCCCAGCCTAAACGGACACAAAATAAGAATCTTTGCAATTGTAAAGCTATAATCGATATAATTCTACAGTACATTAAGAAATAATGATTTCTCAGGAAAATAGAATTGATTCATTGGGCAGTTTCTCACTTGAAAAGCGGTTATTAGTTAACTGGTATGTAAATAAATAGAGCAATCCGTACATATATTAATGGAGAATGTCTTTGGTTTAGATTTTTGGCTTCCCTTGTTATCCTTGCCAGCTAAGAGCAACGGGACATTATCAACTGGTGGAATAGAATCACCCAGGGTCGCATTGAAACTTTTCTGAAAGGCATAACCGAAAAAGGAAGATGCAGTTAGACCTGCGTTAATTCTTATTAGAAAAAGCTCACCAGAAAGCCACTTCATTGGTTTGGCGATGCGGGTCGTTCCAGTTACATAGGGTTTAACTCGATGGGCAAGGCAATAATTGTTAGCATCATGGGTTCCCTTTTGTCTAATTAGGTTAGTCCGAAAACTTTAGAAAAGCTATATAAACTGTTCAATTAATTCATAACATAAAACATGTCAAGTTACCAGTAAAAAATGGGCATATGACATGTTATCTACAGTCAATAACTTCATAATAATATATTAAGATATTTAATTACCTTCTTGGTGGCCAAGCTAAAAACCAGGTTATATATTTGTAAACGTCAAATCAAAAGGGGTTTAATGTTATACCGTTGGCATCTGTCAAATCATGGGCATTTCTTATACTTTAGAAATGCGAATTGAGTTAAACGGAAAATCAATTAACAGCATTAAATAGCGATATAAATAGGTTAAGAAGGTATAGAGAGCTCTTTAGATTTATCTTACCTAAATGTATTGAATTTCCGCCAAAAGAAAGAAAACCTTTACGTAAAGCAAGTAAACAAAAAATCCCACACTTATCATACCCATATCGCAGCCGAGGATTGAGCTAATCGGAGTTATGTGAGCCTTTTAAGGTAGGTTGCAATAGTTGGTACGCATTTAGAGATATTTATAATAACGAAAACTAGTAACGAACACAACAATACACTAAAATTTTAGTAGTATGCATCACTTCTCAATAATTAAAAATATTGTGTAGGGGATCATATAGGTCAAAATTTTAATAATAAATTTAATTTGAACATGATTTTTACTAATTAAGGAACAATAAAAATTATAGAGGTAACATTTTTAATACTCAAAAAATTACTATATCAAAGACGTTTCGCTACTTGCGGTAGCTTCAGCAGTTATATTTAAAATTTATATATTTATGTATAAGGAAAAATTACATGACTGAAAAGACCAAGTGTTTGATTAGTGAAAAATATATTATTTCCGTAAACCTGTATAATTACATTTAAATTGTTTTGTTATTGATTAAAAGAAGTGTGTGGGTATGTTACGACATTTTTATTATTTAAAATTTAAGATTTAATGTTAATTTAATTTAAATCATGTGAGCATTTTTGGAAGATATTGATTGGCATGCTTAAAGGTTTGAAAAGTTAGAACAGGAAAATTCCATTATTGAAATAACTTGCGGTGGTTTTGACATGATGGAATGCACAATGTAAATAAATTATTGATAAAATCAGACAAGGTTGTTTATTTATTTATCATAATGCTCAGGCAGCAGGAAAATTAAAACTTTCCAGAGTGGTATTGAGTTAAATTTTTAAGAGTTGACACCAGAATTTAGAAACTTGTTTATTGCAAAAACAGCGAAGTATGAGAAGTATAAAAATGCATTCATGAATTGATTATTTGAACAAATTATGACTAATTCAACTTAGGTTGTCAATATTAGTTTTATAACACTAGACAAAAAATTTTAATTTTTTTAAATTTTTTTTAGAAACTATGTACAATTTTCGTTTCTTTTATAGTTCTAATAATAGTAATAAATAAAAATTTATTCTGGCACTTCAGGTTTTGGAAATAAAATTATTGAAAAGTAAATGAAATAATATTAATTAGGTACCTATGTACATTACGTCGAGCTGTATGCTATCGTCCTATTTAAAATAATTTATGCACGTACGGGACACTATGAAATAAAAAGATGTCTTTATTATATAAGAGTAACTTTAAATATGAAAAATATCGTAGTATGTCTACAAACTTCTTTTAATCAGCAACCAAACAATTTAAATGTAAGTATACACGTTTATTGAAATAATATGTGTATGTTTAATCCATTGTAATCACGAAAAAATCACCCTCTGAGATTTTTTCAGATCTTCACGTTTCAGGGTCCATAGATGAAGAAAAAGAGGTTTTCTCAATTCCGTCAGTCTGTTTGTCTGTCTGTCTGTTTGTGTCTGTCTGTTAGCAGTATAGCTCAAAAACTATTTGTTGGAGGAAGACGATATTTTGTATACATATGATATATCTACCTCGCATGAAACTGGTACAATTTCATGCAAATATATATAAGGTGAGCACTTTAAAAAATTAAATTTTATTTATTTTTGTGTTAATTTTGAAATAAACACAATGTATTGTTATAATTATATTAACAGTGAATATTCAAAAACTATGTATCATGTTAGCTGGTTTAGCTGGACGTTCCCAATTATCCAATTGGTATCTGGCTCATGTGTTTGGTACACTGTTATCGTGCCATTTTGTATATAACAGTTAATATTTCGGAAGTTTTTAACAAGAAGAGTACAAACCAGGTGGACAATCAAGGTGAACATTTTAAGATTTCTGCGTATACTTTTTTACAAAAAAAAAGTCAGGCATGGCTTTCCTAGTTCGAAAAATCTCTTCCTCGGTTTAGAATCTGCTCTCTTCCTTTATTTGTCCTAAAATATATGCAATAATTGGCAATTTTGAAACAGAATTTGAAAAATTAGAGGGCGTTCAACTTAAACTTTATTTGTGTACGGTAAGTGAAATTAGAAACAAGAAGCGACGTGTTTTATTGAACCACGTTGAATTTATATATACAATTATGAGTTAACAACATAATTTATTGAATATCAAGAAATACACTCTACAAAAAGCTTTTTATATACTACACTATTTTATACTGATAGTTACCTTCTTTGTAATAAATGTTCCGGTATGTCAATTTAAATTTCAATCAATAAAATAAGTGAAAATTTAGGTTTTGTAGTTCAAATTCATCTCAATTAAACATTTCATTTCAAAGAACAGTAAAAGATTAATTTATAATACTATCATAAAGAGTATAGCAACTTATAACTTGGAGGTGCGGCAGTGGAAAGACCGTTCTGAGCAAATATTAATGGCAACAGAGATGGACTTCTGGAGACGAGTAGCTGTAAAATCAAAAAGAGGAAATATAGGAAATGAAAAATCCGAGGAATCGCGGGAATTAATCACATGATTGTTGAAGATATAAACAGTTAGTAGTATGCTATGGTCACGTACAGCGAATCACCGCAGAGACTACCAAAGCAAGTTTTAACATGGGCATTTCAAGGCAAGATAAAACAAGGAAGACAGAGAAAGAGTTGGAGAGTAGTTCGTTTTTAATTTTTTCAGCAAGTTTAGAAATATATTGAATTGATACTTATTTATCTTGTGGTGATATGTTTGAAATATTAAATTCATTGCCTAAATAGTTTAGTTGTAATTTTATGGAATGGTTAAGTCTGTTTTTAATTTTATATATTCCATGCTTAATTTGTTTTGTAATAAATTCAATTATTTCAAAATTTTTATTTTGAAATTGCTTTGAGGATAATTGGATGGAACTGTCTACTAAACTGTTAATGAGGCTTCTTTTTAAATTTAATGGTTGTACTGGAATTAAAATTTAGATATCTATTTGTTTTAATGATTTTACGTTAGCAATTTGTAAATATTGAACCGTGACGTTGTGTAAATAATGTTAGGCCTGAAAATGGAGGCATTGGAATTGTGTAAATTTAAGTCGTACGTGTACATTGTTAAAGACGTTAAAAAATGTTGTTTGTTTATTGAATCTGTTACCATTATGATATCGTCCACATATCCTACATAAAGATAGAATTTCCAACTTAGCTCAAAAATTTTAGTGGCTATATCTTCTAATACAAGATTAGCAATTGTAGAAGATATAGATGAACCCATTAGGCAACCAAAATTTTGTGAGTATATTGTATTATTATATGTAAGATAAGTGGTATCTAAGACAAATTCAACTGCTTGAATGAACTAATTTAGTTGGATGTTAGTGGGTTTTTTAATTCTATTCCAGCTATTTTTAATTGTATTTAAAGCAATATCGATGGGTATGTTAGTATAAAAGCAAATTACATCAAACGAAAAAAGGGTATGGTAGGGTAAGTTTAATTTTGTTTATATGTTCTTTGAATTTCCAAGAGCTTTAAAGGCTAAATTTATATCAAATAATAAATTCATTTTTATTGTCTCATACTTCACTTTCTTTGCAATAAACAAGTTTCTAAATTCTTGTATCAACTCTTAAAAATTTAACTTAATATCACACTCAGTACTATAATAGCAAAGTTGAAATTTTCCTGCAGTCTGCGCATTATGATAAATAAATAAAGAATCCACCTTGTCTGCTTTTATCAATAATGTATTTGCATTGTGCATTCCATGTCAATACCTTCATTTAGTTTAATCTTGGAATTTTTCTGTTCTAACTTTTCAATCCTAAGCATGTTACATTTTCTAAAAAATGTTCGCATGATCTGAATTCAAATAATATTAATTAATCTTAGATTTTAAATAATAAAAATATCGTAGTATGTCTACGAACTTCTTTTAATCAGCAACCAAACAATTTAAATGTAAGTATACACGTTTATTGAAATAATATGTGTATGGTTAATCCATTGTAATCACGAAAAAATCAGCTTCCGAGATTTTTTCAGATCATCACGTTTCAGGGTCCCTAGATGACGAAAAAGAGGTTTTCTCAATTCCGTCAGTCTGTCTGTCTGTCTGTCTGTCTGTCTGTGTCTGTCTGTTGGCAGTATAGCTCAAAAACTATTTGTTGGGGGAAGACGATATTTTGCACACATATGATATATCTATCTCGCATAAAACCGGTACAATTTCATACAAATATATACAGGATGGGCACCTTAAAAAAAATTATTTTTGTGTTAATTTTGAAATAAAAAGATGTAATAACTTTCACATAGGTCAGGCTTTACATTTGCCGAAAATAAGACTCAACCGATAAAGGATAATGTCAGAAAAGAATAAAAAAATTTCAACCATAACACCGTGACGTTCAACAGAGGCGCGCGCTGGACGTATATGGAAGAGACTCGGTAGCGCAGTTGGACTTTCGCTCCAGTTAGATCCGCTGCGGATGTGCGGTTAGGATCGAGCGATATACAAAGCTGCAGAGTGGCGAGTTCAAACCCCAGCGGAATATTTTTTTTTAAATTTGAAAATGTATTTAATTTATTAGAAACGTGAAGATATTTCGCATTTCAACCACTAGAGATTGAAATGTTCGGACTACTGAGATTTCAAACTGTTTGACATTCGATTGACACAGACTGACGCAAAGGCTAATCTGCTAACCTCGAATTTGACGTATACTTACAATGATTTATTAACATTTACTTTAAAAATTCGTAGAAAAAAGTTTATGCAACTTGTGGCTGATTAAATTTCAACCACCCATAACATACTATTATTATGAACATTTGACCAAAATAATCTCCTAAACAATAAATTCCAATACCCGGCAGAGTAATCGTCTGATTATAAAAAAATTAGTAATGTAGTACGTGTGCCGGGCTTTTGTTTGTATGTAAAAAGATAAAGTTTTTTTTTTAAATTTAAGTAGTCCAATTGAACAATTTTACAGGAAGTAAACATTAAAAAGTCTAGAAATTAATCTGGCAATCCAATGTTGCTGAAGCACGTCATTGTATTAAAACCGTTTAGATATATGACATCTATCGTTACAGGTTTCAAAACCCAATGTATTGTTGTAATTATATTAACAGTGAATATTCAAACACTATGTATCATGTTAGCTGGTTTAGCTGGACGTTCCGAATTATCCAAATGGTATCTGGCTCATGTGTTTGGTACACTGTTATCATGCCATTTTGTAAATAACAGTTAATATTTCGGAAACTTTTAACAAGAAGAGTACAAACCAGGTGGACAATCAAGGTGAACATTTTAAGATTTCTGCGTATACATTTTTACAAAAAAAAGTCAGGCATGGCTTTCCTAGTTCGAAAAATCTCTTCCTCGGTTTAGAATCTGCTCTCTTCATTTATATGTCTTAAAATATATGCAATAATTGGCAATTTTGAAACAGAATTTGAAAAATTATAAGGCGTTCAACTTAAACTTTATTTGTGTACGGTAAGTGCAATTAGAAACAAGAAAGACGTTATTATTCGCCTGTTGATAAAATTATTTAAATCTGAAGCTAGAAGCGACGTATTTTATTGAACCGCGTTGAATTTATATATACAATTAGGAGTTAATAACTCTACAAAATGCTTTTTATGTACTACACTATTTTATAATGATAGTTACCTTCTTTGTAATAAATGTTCTCGTATGTCAATTTAAATTTCAATCAATAAAATAAGTTAAAATTTAGGTTTTGTAGTTCAAGTTCATCTCAATTAAACATTTCATTTGAAAGAACAATAACAGATTAATTTATAATACCATCATAAAGAGTATAGCAACTTACAACTTGGACGTGTGGCAGTGGAAAGACCGTTCTGAACAAATATTAATGGCAACAGAGATGAACTTCTGGAGACGAGTAGCTGAAAAATCAAAAAGAGAAAAGATAGGAATCCGAGGAATCGCGGGAATTAATCACATGATTGTTGAAGATATAAACAGTTAGTATGGTATGGTCACGTACAGCGAATCACCGCAGAGACTACCAGAGAAAGTTTTAACATGGGCATTTCAAGGCAAGATAAAACAAGGAAGACAGAGAAGGAGTTGGAGAGAAGGAATAGCTAAAGAGAGAAGTAGAACAAGATCTTTGGGCAGATAGTGGAGATTGGAAATCGGAATACATCGCGGTCGTAGAACGTTTCAAATCGATACACATCGCTATGATCCGTATGACCTTATTTTAACTGCAGTTTATTATTATTCTCAAGGTTTTATCACGCTGTATTATACTTGTTATATATTTCTGTCCCCAGCTCGAACATGCAATTGTAACACAAATAATTGTTTGACTTTTTGGGTTACTGCAGAATTTAATTAGAACATACATAATTAAACACCTAATATGAAACAATTGTTCTTTATTAATAATAATTAAATATTATTGCAAATTAAAATTCAATATTAAACTCAATTTTATGTTGGTTATACTGTATGCTTACATATTGGTGATTTATAATTATGTTATAGATATTGTTTAGTCTTATTTTGTTTATTACATTTTCATTTCTTGAACACTGTTATTTTCAATTAAATGTATTTGTCGTTATTTTTCTGTTTCTTGATTATAATCTTATATTATAAGAGCTGATGCCGCCGGCCGCCGGCCGACCGACCGTAAGCACTGGCGCGCGCACATGCCGATCGTAAGCCCGAGTGGCGCCGGCACACGCAGCATGAAGGGCCTGCATACTAGCAAGTGGCGCGCGCACATGCCGACTGCGCACAAGTGGCGACGCAGCAAGCATTTGTATTGTTAATGCTGGCAGGGCCGGACGTCGGCTGGCTACCAGCTTAAGCAAGCATTTTTATTGTTAACCGTTTCTTTACGCTAGCAGGGCCAGACGTAGACTGGCCAACGCGTTCTAGTTAATTCTATATATTTAAATGGCAGTTTAATTCGTTTAGTTAGTGCTTTTGTTCTCAAATCTGGTATTATTTAAAGGAAATTGGTATAGACTTAAATGACAATGTCTTCTTTCTTCGAGCTGAAGTATCCTCTGTTGTTAATTTGTAAATTGCACTTTGCACCAGCTACATCCTGTTTCATTCTTGTATTGTAGTCACCCCTTTAAACTACGCTTTATGGACGCACACCCTACATCTTCATTAGTTTTATATGAATTTTCTTCTTTAAGGGCACACTTATTTGTATTACAATTCTTAATTCTACATACCAGTATTTATCATTGTAAAATTTTTACTTCTTTAACTAAAATTTTAGACGGGTGTCATTAAAATTTATCATGTACACACTTCCTTTTCTTCTTGTTATTTTTATAATTCCCGCCAATACTTTGGATATCACTCCATTTTGAAATATCAAAACTACAGATTCCTACTTTTCAACCTTTATGACGTTTCTAATCTTACAAGTAATATTTTTAAGTCAACAGTTCTTAAATATGTTATCCTACAATTATACATCATTAGTCCTATTTTACAACAAATATGTAAGAAATAAACGTATGTTCTATTTATTCTAATAATATTTACTTTTACAGATAGAATCTGACAACAGAACAATTCAATTAAAAAATTAGTATCTTCAACCAATTTTAACTACTGGTATCGGTTATGAAATCATTGAAATTAAATTAATAAATATGATTCTATCTATATTATATTTGTTTTAGCTAATGGAAAGTAAAATTTCTGACAAACTGCAGGTACCATAGTAGGAAACAGAATTTTCTAATAATAAAGCGGAGGTATTTAACTTACCTATCCTTTTTATTTGTTTTATAATTAAGTTCATGTTAATTATATTTTATTTAAAATGCTTTGCCATTTTAAGATCATATCAATATATTGTTATGGTATTGGTACAGGGGTCCAAAAAAATCAGATTAATAAGATTAAAAGACTACAGTATTAAAAATTATAAAGATGAATTTAGATGTGAAATGGATATCAAAATTATTAAAATGCATTTAGAAAATAAAGGAAATAGAATTTACAATTTAATTAAATGAAGCTAATTGAGAAACAGTAAGTTTTTAATTTGATTTAATATCTGAAATGAAATTGGAAGTTAATGACAAATACTTTTTCGAAATATACTATTTAACATAGTAGGTATTAATCAAATAACTAGATGGATAAAGAATAGAATGTGGTGAGAAAAGCAATTTAATACAATTATAATCTACAAAGGCAAATAAAAGTAAGGGAATGTGAATTGAGTTTATTGTGGAATTACATTTGCATCGACTGAATTGGATAACAAGGAACGCTTTACAAGGGAGGTGGATTGCATCGACATCATTAACAGAGTGAGCAGATTTGTGGGGCATGTCAAGTGATATCTGGTGGCTTGCCTTTGGTCGAGATTCATGGTGCTGGGTTGTAGCAGACTTCATACGTGTGATTTGGTTGAACATTTAAAGTAACGTATCAGCGGCTGAGGTCTATTTAAATGCATACTGTGGTGAAGCTGTAGATGCTAATTCCTCTGGCGAACTAGGTTCCTGTGTTGATTTGGATCCGGATTCTGGATATCTTAGCAGTTGGTTGTCAGTCGAGGTCTTCGCCGTGGCTCTGACTGGAGGAGTTTTGTAGCGTGGTCAGTTGCAGAATTTGGACGTATTGGGTTAAGCAGAGGAGAGTGTTAAGTTTAATAAAAGGTAACAGAATGCAAGTAATTTTAAATAAGAACTGAAAGAAAATAAAGAGTAAAGTTGGTTAATTTTAATTAAGGAAGTACTATTTGAGATTGTTGTATGACAAATGTAACGATGAAGTATTTGTAATTGAATTGTCAAAACTAGTTTGAAGTGTCAGCTGAGAAGTTTTGAGTTGTCATAATAATATAGGAATATCAAATTTCAGAATATAGGCAATCTACATTAAAAAGAATCATATCTGATTTTCAGTCAAGTGTATCTACTGGGGCTAGCAGAAAATGATTTTGATTATACAAAATAGATAAATAGGGCAATTATATTAATTAAAATTAAATTATAGTATAACATAACATAAATTGGGCACACAAAGTAGAGCTAATCACCTTAACAAATAAATGGTGTCGCAACGTGGAGTCTTAACAATATATAGGTATATAGTTCAAGTTCATAAAGTTGGAAAATTTATGAAGCAATACAGGGTAACTTAATGAGTTTCCGTTGTTGCAGCAATGGACTGTATTTTTTTAAATAAATGTAGATTGGCCAAATGAGGCCTGCCCGTTATAATTTTGAGTATAGCAATAGCATTACCTTTGATAGTTGGGTGCAGCTTTGAGATTGCTGTAACAGTGTTATAGGATATGTTAGAGCATAAATCTTAGTGCTGAAAACTCGGGAAAAGCATTCAATTTATCGCACACAGCACTTTGCGTGCGACCATTGAGACGTTTAGAAACAAACAGATTTTTCGGTGCGTTATCACAGCCCGGAGCAATTTGGGTTTTGCAAACATACAGGACAAAATAGTGAAGCTGTTAGAATCCTTGCGCCAATTCAATTTTAAAACATTAATTCTGCAACATTTCCTGCCCCCGGAAAACGCAAAGGTTTGCATTTTAAGAAAGATATCATTTAAGCAACAGTTTACAAGCAAAACAAAGAATATAATAAATAGTGCTAGCATTGCAGACAACAGAAACACACAAAAGGTTATTACGGTAATCAAAATTTCTGAATGGGCAAAAGCCAGAGTTTGACCAGAGATCTCTTTAACTCTCCATTCTATGTTTTAACCGTAGCTACTCGTGCTACATTATCGTCCCAAAATTTTAAAGCAATAATACGTCCTAAATACCATCGGGACGGAAGTAAATTCTAAGCTTTTATTAAAACTAACGTTCGGATAGTGGGGGTTTAGTGGGTTCCAGCTGCTTAACCCATTGGCGTTGTTGCAATGTGTACAAATACTCTTTATGCATCCGATGCCAAAGATCTTGGTGGAGGAGTTGCAAAAGTTGCAATCTAGAACGATGGTTTAAAGAGGCAGATTCTAAAGTAGGGCCTGGTAAGGCGATTAGGGGCTCCACGGTTTGAGGATTAAGTACATTAATGGCATCGACATCGTTAGACATAGGAACGAGTAGACGCAAATTTATACTGGATTCAATTAAAGTCAAGACAGTGTTGAATTATTCGTAAGTGAGTATCTGTTCAGCGATACCGCGGAAATGTGTGATTTAACGCTTTTGACTTCAGCTTCAAGTAACCCGTTAAAATGTGGAGCGTCTGCAGGACTAAGCAAACACTTAATAGTTGCCATAGCAGCAGCTTGTTACATGTGTTTTAGCAATTGACGTTTTGCACCTATACAATTAGAGCCGCAACTGTAAAACACGACCGCGACGAGCAATAAAACGTTGTAACACAGCTAAGAATATGTCAGTCGATAAATCACTACAAAAGGCGAATTGTCTTCTTGGCAAAACACACAAAAATGCAACGATTACCTTTGCAAGTATGTCTACGTCGAGGTCTACTTATAGTATTATTAAATGGCCTGCAAAATCGACACCAGAGCGGGAGAATGGTTTTACCTGAAAAACTATAGATAGCGATAAATTACCCATAGATGGTTGAAAGGTAGTATGCGAACTTTTCCAACATCGCAAGCATTTGGAGACGATGCACTTAATAGCAGGTTTTGAAAATAACACCCAGAATTGTTGTACCAGTAAAAAATTTTTACTTCTAAAACTCGTATAGAAAAACTTTTCGTATATGAAGCGAATTATAAGAGATGCAAACTGATCCTTACAATATAGTAAGGTAGGATATTTAGCAGAGTAAGGCACAGAAGCATGTTAAAAGCGCATTTCCACCGAGTCGGCTTATCCGATCGGTTTTGTTGTTCGGCAAAGCAGATCTGCAAATTCGAGATACTGTTTCCACTAAATCGTCTTTACTCAATGGAAATGCGTATTGGTCTTGTAATTTTTGTCATTCAGCATCAAAATGACTGACGAAGAGAACCAATGTTTGCCTCTGGGGCGTTCATAATTAGCATGTCTCGAAAATTAAGAGTACGTCGCAATATTTTGGGTACAGTGAAGTCTTCAAAGCAGAAGTAATAAATATACTGATAGTGATTTATTTAAGGATTTAGTATTTAATGATGCGCATATAACCATTACGTTGGTACAGTTCGTTTTTTCAACACAGATAAAATATAGTTACTACCTACTACAATGACTATAGTTTTTCAAAACGGTAATAATAAATGCACCTCGAATGAGCATCGTGTATAGTATATTGCGTACAACATCGGTAAGTGGCCGAAAAATACAATGCCCGAAGGGCCGAGTTTTTCTAGTATTGAGGTCTGTTCTAAGAAGGCACTTAACGATAGCGTGTCCTATATCATTTTTTGGGCTATCAATACTTATAAAAAGGTAGTGTATTTGAAGCTGTAGAATATTGTTTGCCGAAATAAAATGCGTGATTATTGTTTCTATAGTAACCAAATACAAAATAATTGTCCTAATGGTTCTCTTATTTTGTTGTTATATAAACCAGCAAGAATACGATAACTTAAACTTTCGATGACAGATAACAAACCCGAAAACAAGTCAAAATTCTGTCAAAAGGTTTACACGAATTTCTTCTCTCGGTCACAAAATAGGAACAAATATTTTAATGTGGTTAATAATACTGAAACAGTAAAAGGAAATATTTAGTAATGCACATTACATCAATTAGTTGGTTTCGATTAGCACAGGACAGAGCTGAATGAAAGAATGCAGGAGAGGCCTACGTTCAGCAGTGGACGGATAAAAGCTGACTATGATGATAATGATGATTACATGTATTTGCAAATTAAAAAATATTTGCAGTCGGTGGAATCCGAACTCGCAGAATCCGATTGCTATCCATATGCTTAAACTCCTCAACCAAAAAAACGCAATCACCTACGAATGCGTTATAAAGAGCACGCTGACTAAAAAACAGATGAACGGTATTGACCCTGTATCTGAAGGGTTCACAATATGCCGAGTAGTCAAATGCCATGTTTTTAAATGCAAGTGGTTAAAAAAGACTTAAAAGTATCTAAAGCGATTTTATAAAGCGACCGTTGTTTGACACTTGCTACATATTTTGATGTTGCAATATACCTTTAAAATCCGACTTCCAAAACACCCTGTATTTAAAAGGCAAGCACTCTGTACATACGTGTTTTTTAGTTACCCAGAGATTTTTACCAGTGTGAACTCCATTTTCTTTTTTGAACTTTATTCTCATCCTTCGTTCTAGTGTGCAAGCTCTTATGCTTCTTGTATTCTATAATTACAGAATATAAACCTGTTAATCAACAGACAAGTCAATTCGCAATACTTTATTTTGTTACCATCCCGCAACAGCATAACTTGAAAATAGCACATACGTTAGACCTCTTCACATAAAATAACACCTAATCAATCAGGCGGTTTTATATAACATTTAGGCTACAATATCGTGTCGTTTATATTTAAACTATGTCTACGGATTTCAGGCAGTTTAACATCAGTATTGCTAATAATATTTGCATTAAGAGTTTTATATTCGCTAATAGGTTTTACTAAAATAATTTTGTTCACATGTCACTTCCAAATAAGGGGATTCAATTCTGATATTTTAGTTAAATATGTTTTGAACCACTTCTTCCGAATATATTCCTTTTATCCAACTCGGTTTATTCACATTCCTGTAATATCTAACTGCAACTGTTTCTCCCTCACAATACTTCGCAATCCATTTTCCTTTATAAAAATGTTTCGGTTTCATTTGCTTTTGTAATCAATGTTAATGCATTAAAGGAGATATGAGTGTATTTTTTCCCTAGAGGTTGACATGGCTACAGACCGTGGGCTCTGACCTGAGGTCAACCGAAGGTGAAAAACATGAGTATCTCCAGTGGTGCACACAACATTTTGTTTACTATGGCCAGAGTCACCAGAAATTGCAGATAGTTGTAAAGATTTAATAAAATGTATGTGCAAAATCTGTAAAAGTAAGTGTGGTTGTAGAAAAGTTGGACTATCTTGCACTTTGTTATGCAACTGCAAAAACGAGTGTAACAAATGATATGATAAAACCTGAAGTATATAAAGTATGTATCTTTAAATGTAAGAGTAAATTTTTGTGGTGCACGTAATATTTTGTTTACTAGCATATTAGTAAAATTAGTATGATATTTCAAAATGTGGTAAGTACATTTAAAATAAGAATATGCAGGTAACATTAAGGATTGCCTGAATGTATGGTTGCTAAGACGTTGTTTGTAATTGCATGGTTGCCATGAGATTGAGGGAGGCTTGAAAAATCTCTAGTGGTTATGAGTAGCTTTTCATATTTTATGTCGATGATTAAAATGAACAATATCATGTTCCTAGTAAAAAACATTTGTTTACTTAATAAAGTGTTCTTATTAACATATTTGTTATTTTTATCAGGTTTGACTAATTCTAAGCACATTCTTAATCTAAGACCAAGAAATAGTTCTGCCGTGCAGTGTGACTTATTTCTATAATTTAATAAAAACATACTTAATACCTCTTATTTACAAGCAACATGATATTGTTCGTTTTCATCGTAGATACAAAATATGTAAAGTTACTCAGGATTTTGCAAATTATCTCTCCCTCAATCTCATAGTAACTATACAACTACAAACAATGTTTTAGCAACCATACATTCATGCAATCGTTGATGTTACATAACATATGACACTAATGACATTTTGAAATTTTATACAAATTTTGCTAATATGCTAGTAAATAAAATATTGTCTGTGTGCACTAGTGGAGATATTCATGTTTTTACTTCCTTTTACGATAAAAGAAGTATAGGATTCACCCCAAAAATTCGAAATTGAGTTTTCAACAGATCTTCACGTTTGAGAATCCCCTGAAATAAAAAAACATGTTTTTGTTTATTGGTCTGTCTGTCTGTGTGCCTGTGAACAGACTATCGCAAAAACGAAAAAAGGTATGACGTTGAAACTTCATATACAGGGTGTCTCAGAAAGAAATTCACTTTTAAAAACGCCAAAACTTCTTTATTTTTAACTTACTTACATCTATAATTATAACAATTGAAAAAAGAATCTTGGCAAATTAAGTACGAAAAATTACATCGGTTAGATGTTGCCCCTGATGACGTATGCACTCTTCCAAACATACCCTTGCGTTTTCCATTAGTTTCTTGCTCCCCAACTTCATGGACTCGTAAGATTCAATGACGAAGCGTGGTTCCAGCAGGATGGAGCCACTAGTCATACGGCAGCTATTACTTAAGAAACCGTACGATAACTTTTTCCAGAAAGATTAATTTCTAAAAGAAGAAACATTGACTATCCCAAAAGAAATCCTGACTTGACTCCGCTGGATTTTTTTTAATGGGGTAATCTCAAGAGCAGGGTGTATACTGTATACTGTATAATAATCCACGTGGAAATTTACAACATCTTAATGACCATATTCGAGAAGTAATCAATGCTGCTGGAACTTTGTCAACGCATAATTGCAAACAAAAGGGTGTGTTTGGAAGAGTGCATACGCCGTCAGGAGCAACATCTAACCGATGTAATTTTTCGTACTTAATTTGCCAATATTCTTTTTCCAATTTTTAAAATTATCTATATAAAAAAGTTAATAATGAAGAAGTTATGGCGTCTTTAAAAGTAAATTTCTTTCTGAGACACCCTGTATAAGTTTTGTGTACTATCTAGATGCGACAGCAAGCTTTTGAAGAAAATTGCATAATCGGAAGTATGGCGTTTACTCTTGTGATTTTTCAGTTTTTTTCGATTATTTAAAAAACGGCTATAACAAAAAGCATGCTACAGCTTAGCTTAATTTTACTGTTTTCAATAGCTCCCGCGGTCAAGTTCATTTTTTATCTCTCTGAAGTTAGTTTTAGTTTCAAGGAAGCTATCATCGTCATTTAAAGCTCTGTGTCGGACTCATGAGGACTAACTATATATATTACAGCCCCTTCATTCTCTTGGTCATCGTGCAGCTCAACGCTAATATTTAGAGCAGGTACTTCTCACAGGGTGAGCCTAACAGGACAAATACCACTATCGTTCGGAAACGAGAGCAGCTACAAATAAAAACTAGATCAACTGCATTAGGGGTAGTAAGGTTTAAAACAGCCGAATAATTTATAGAAAAAAAAGAAAGATATAAAACAATCTATTTTGCAAAATTTCACAGGCTAACCACGTTGAACGAAGGGTTAACTTGATTTCGTTGAAGTACATTGCCGTCTGATAGCCAACGTGGCCGAGCGGCTAGGGTACTCGACTGCGCTGCCACGGTACGGGGTACAATTCCCACGTCTGGCAATTGGCTGGCGACCCACCCAATCGTTTTAAAAATTGGGTACCGAAACTGCGGTTGTGGAAATAGGGAAAATAGGGCAGTTGTCGAATGGGTGATGCTAACCACATCACCCAGTACGCGGTATGCCAGATGAGTGGCTTACGGAAAGAGATATTTCGGCAACGCTGACTCGCCGACTCTCAGGCCATCCTCCTACTTGTGGAGTAAAGTGCCCTGACCTTTTTTACTTTACATTGACCTCTATGTTTCAGATAATGAAGTAGCAAACGCTTTTTATAAGAGCAAGTCGTTCTTTCTAACGCAGTTGTTGATTCCCATGAACATGCGTATGCTACGTTTTCATTGTCACGGATCAGGCTCACTTCGTCTGTTATCGGTAATACTTCCTCGTCTCGCCACTGTGTACTTAATAACGCAACGAAAAACATGTGGATTTATCTAGCAATCCTGGTTCAGATCGTAAGGCATCCCCATACAAATCAGATTTTGGTTCTGAAAGTGCGGCTTCGAATCCCACCGACTGCAATGTCTTTCGCATTACTAAGTGTTTCCTTTTACTGTTTCAGTAGTATTAGTATAGACATACATTTTTCAACCTATATTCGATCTAGTAATTGTGGTTTGTTTTTGTGGTGCGTTTTCTTTATCAGAGCCAACACAACATATTCTTCTGTAGCTTTTTCATTTACAAATTAATTTTAAAAATGCAGTGACATACCGAACTTATCAATTTATTACGCTTCTTCCTCTCATTTTCCTATTTGATAAAACTATGTCACTTTCTATAGATGTTACACTTTGTTGTTACTGTTTTTAACTCCACCATTGTTTTTCCCTACTTTCGTGCTATGTGTCTTATGCTATCAATCCAGAGTCTCTTTGGTCTTGCGATTGATCGCTTGTGTTCCGTTCTTGACTCCAGTACCCTATCCGGTGTTCCTGTTGTGTACATATACCGTTTTAGATGCCTGGTTCTATTGCAGTCATTTGCGATATTTGTTGCAGTTCCTCCCTAGAAGTTGAATTTACTTTTATTAGATATTTCACTTTCCCCATAGTAATTTCTGATTTGTATCTATTGGGCATAGTCCAAATTTCTGCACCGTAGGTCAGAATTGTGGCATAAATCGTTTTATACCTATACAGTGTAACTTCTCATCTTCACTTCCCTGTATTTTCCTTATTTAATTTCTGATTCATTTCAAATGTTGCTCAGTTATACTACCTTTCGAAAAGTTGCTTTTGCAATTTTTAGATAATTTTATTGTAAAATGTTAAAGCTGCAGGTTGAAAAGTATAGTAAGCCTAGTTTTATTGGAAAAAGTTATTAGAAAAAGTTGCTCAGAATCACAAAAAAAGTCGAAAACTTTTATCAAAAAGTCATTATCATTATTACGATTTTATATAATACGTTTAATTTCCCATATTCACAACTCCCGCACCTTCCTTATTTATGTTCTAATATATAAAATTATACATTTTTTTTTAATTCTGGACAACCTTTTGAAATAACTTTTTACAACAAAACTAAGCCTAGTGTGATTGTTCGCAATTATTTTCGTTTACAGCAGGCTATTAGTTTGCACTAAACTGATTTTAAAATGTAGAACAATCTTTTTAAAGGGTGGTGTAACTGACCAAATTTGAAATTGAACAAAAAATAAACTAAAAAGGTACAGTGGTGTGAAGGTCAGACGCGAAAGATTTATTGTATGAAATCATAATAATCGAATATTTTTGTGGTTCTGGGCTACTATCTCAACTTTTTTGATAAAACTAAGCCTACTGTGATTTTTAAATGTATCAGAAAATAGATAAAGAAAATTTTTCATTGGATAGCTTTGTTTACTTTGTTCAAAAAAGCGCTGTCTATTCTTTCACCACTTGTAAGTGCTGTTCCCAAGTACTCATACGTTCGTCCACCTCTATACTCATGCATTATCTTATCTACTGGCGGAAAATGCAACGGGGGTAATGCGTTGCATGCGACTTATATTACGCACCTCGCATACATGCATACCACACACTCAACAACTTACAGCTAACTTAATTAATGAGCTCAAATTCATTCGCGCTCCGAGAAAATTCTCGGCTACGACCAGATTTGAACCCATGTCCACCTTGTAGCTAAGCAGACTGTAACCCCACTCCACCACTCAGGTGGACCTGCAACTCTATATTATCTATCTTAATTCTTTCATAGAAGAGCGGGTGGACCAGCCAGCAAATGCTGGACTCTCAGGCGGCTCACCCGAGTTCGATTCCCGGTGAATATGGAAGTATTTTAAAAATCGTACACTCCCCGGCTACCACGCTAACGCCTGTGGTAGTCGTTTACCCCTAATAAGGGAAATCTTACTCAATTTCTACGGGCAACTCTAACCACCTACCCGGCTTAAGGGCAAAGAGAGCTAATAGAACCACAACTTTTGGAACTAAACAGCCCACTTACCTAGGACAAGGGGAAAGAGAACAAAAAGAAGAAAAATGCTTTCCTCCGGTTGGTGTCCATATTTTGTTACGCGTAATGTTTTTGTATTGCTGATGTTGATTTTTAAACCTACTCCTTCCATTTCCTCGTTCCATACTTTCACTGCTGCTTGCAATTGATCACTAACTTCCAGTTACTACTACGATATCATCTGTATTGCCCATGTTCTGGATTTCCACTGGTTCCAAGTTCCCGTTCCCTATCTTGATTTTCTGGGCCTCAGATTACAATTTCTTCTTACTTTATTCATTAATAGAATGATAGGAGAGGGCTATGACTGTCGCCTTGCTTAATTCTTTTTTCAATTTTTAATTCGTCTATCTGTTCTCTACCAAATCTAACTATACTCTTCATTTTCTCTTACATTTTCTATCGCTTTCCTAAATCCACATTTGTTTTTTAGGTACAGTGTCAAACAGCATTGAGGCCAATAAAATAAACGCGTTCAATTGTCTCATCTTTGGAGAATGTTTCAGCTGATATAAAAAAAACTCGAAACATTAAAATGCGACAGTAGATGCTTTATGCGGGTAGAAAATTAATAAAATATCAATAGTATGACGTACTATTGGAGCTTAAACAACTGTATTTGAACGTAAGGTAAATATTTAATTATGTAATAAAATTACTTGATTAAATTTAAAGTAGGTGGTAGATGTTCTTTAAGAAATATTAAAACGCCTTGATTTGTTATGGCTAATAGGATATGATTAGCGAAGTTTCAGATCATAGTTCGGTGATTCAAAATGGAATACCTAAGTGCAATATTTATTAGATACGCTGTTTCACTTAGCAGAACAATTTACAGGCGTTGTGGGGCAATTTGACGTCACTGGTAGAGAGCCGAGAATAGCGATTATAATTTATGAATACATATAAATGTATAGAGTAAGTTATGTGGTAGGCAATTCCCAACAAATTATTAGTTAAGGATATATTGTGCACTGTACTGAATAAATACAATTCCAAGTCTTACAATAGGCAGACGCGTTTTGAAATTTTAATTTCACAAAGAGTGAGACACGACACTGCCTAAATTACAATAATTGAAAAGCCACAAATCATGCTGAGAATTACACAATATTAGCGATAAACTTGAGAGGGAGGTAAACTCTGCACTATGTTTCTAGATGAATGATTTGCAAGTTTTGCGACGTAATTGACAGTTTACTGAAGTTATTATCAACGACATATGAAATCATATTGCATATTCGAGACTAAAAAGACGTAGATAATGCATGGACGTATTTCATTGTAACTGTTCTCTTAACGAGTTTTATAAATTAAAATAATTTTTTTGAAGTGCCAAACTAATATAGAGCAAATAAATAACCACAATTCTAGTTATGTTAGTCACTAATTATATACTCTCTTTCCTTAACATGATATAGTATACTTTAAATCGTAATATTGCGTTTTTAAACAATGAGGAATGGATATCTCCCAGTTCCTAATGTGGAATAAAATTTGAATTTTTAACATCTCTTTGCAACCGGTGCTTATGTTGGTCTGGAGGTATTTTTTTTTAAAATTCTATAGCAATTACATGAATTTCGTTTTAGCAGTTGGTGTTGTCATATTGATTTTAGCATATGAAATCATTGAACTAAAGTTAAACATATCTATATTTACCAGTAAATGCATCCGTACTGCTATAAATATAAATGCATCAAAGCTTTTGCGATGGCTGTAGAATTTGCGCAATGATGGGAAAATATATGCTTTCAAAACATACACATATGCTTATGTTATTTTATGACAAGCATGTGAGTTGCTAATTTTAAAGTATAAAAATGTAGCTGTGAATTGAGCAGCGAGCAGTGAGGTTCCTTGCATGGTTCTGATTCATTTAAATTTTCAGATGAAATTACAGTCGGTTGTGATTAAATGCTGCTCTCTCTTGATAATTCATTTTACGATCCTTTGAGATAAATTAATCAAATTTTCAACAGTATTTAACTTAAACGAATTTTATAATTCAAATGTAATTAGTCGAAATTGTTATTCCGTCCTTTTTGTAGTAGGGATCTCAATTATTGGTTCAAAAGTTGCCTTCATACTCTTGTCTAAAAACGCTAATGGCGTCTTTAAAAGGTCTATTCAGACTGGCGGTAGCGGCGCGGCAGCGGTGCGGTAGCGGTTTGGTAGCGGCGCGGATTCTGGGCGGTTTTTAGACTAGTAGGTATTCATACTGAGCGCGGTAGTTCGACGGTGAGTTTATTTGCAAGCGGCGTTCAGAGGCGTGCAGGTTACAAGTCGATAATAAGTTTTGTAAAAATGTTTACAAGTAGTTCAGAGAGTTCCGATGAAGAGTGGCCGATTTGTCTGAAAATTGGGTCTGCCATTACTCTTAATTCTAAAAATTTTTTCCTAATACTTTTTTTGTTACCCTTTTTAATAAAGGTAGTTTACTCTTGGATTGTTTTTAAATTGATTCTAAAAATACCCTGTATATTAATTAATTTGATTGACTTTCTCAAAATCTTGGTTTGAGAACAAGCAGGAACGATTCCTAGAATATTAACATCTAACTCGAAAATGTTTTGTCATGTCACACACTGTATATTATAAAGTAAAAACAATTACAAATATTGAACTCAAAATAATATATTTTTTCTTCAAACGGCAGTAAAATATGGCATTATACTGCTGGATTGATGATGCTAAGCGGCAGATAAAGTTATTATCTGCCGCTGACAACTTTATCTGCCGCTCGTCAGCGGCAGATAATATTATCTGCCGCTGACGAGATCAAATAATTTTCTTCGAATTTTGTTCACAAAGTTGTAAATAATTTGTTATAAAAACGTTTGAAGAAAAAATACTATATGTTATTCGGAGCAAAAGTATCTTTATGTGGCTCGGCTGTACTTATCTGCCTCGCAAGCTCGGCAGATAACCCGTCCAGCCTCGCCACATAAAATATAACTTTTGCTCCTAATAAGAATAACATAATATACTATTATTGGTGAATAAAGAATAACGTAAACACACATAATATTACATATTTTAATTTTTGGTTTAGAAATTAACTATTAATAAATGGTTCAATCAAATTTATTTTTATGCGCGTTTCGTTAGCATTGAAAAGCTAACTTCTTGAGACGTTTAAATTAAGTTTTTAAACAGTTATTTATTTGATGAACTAATTAGGAGAATGAGATTAGATTGTACATATAAAAAAGCATATTTTTATTCTTATCATTGTATAAGTTGATTTAATTGGTGAGAATTTAGCACTCACGTTTTTACATTTTAAATTAAATAAATCGTTAATGAAACAGTTTATTTTAGAATTATGCTATTAGTAATAAATGTTTAATGAAATCGCGTTGTTGAGAATTATTTGAACCAACGGGATTTCATATTTGACAATTCGCAGAACAAATTATTTTCCACACTGTTAAATTTTAATTACTAATAGCATAATTTGAAAATAAACTGTTTCGTCAAGGATTTATTTAAAAATAAAAAAAAATACTCATTCCGTCCCAATTAAATCAATTAAATAATCATAAGGATAAATATATACATTGTTTCTCATTCTCCTATTTTTAGTTCATCAAATAATTAACTGTTTAAAAACTTAATGTAAACGTCTGAAGAAGTTAGACTAAAATTAATTTGATTGAACAATTTAGCTGTATAGTTAATTTCCAAACCCAAAATGTTTGGTTGCTCTTCCCTGTTGTAGCACAATCACATCCGCCTACAACTACGGGACGGTACTGAACTGCATATTTCACTCTAAATTATGGCTGTTTTTATCTAACCGCGCGGTTTCTTCATAAAAATCGCTCCCCGATCGATCGAAACCGCTCCGTCAGCCTACCGCCTTATCCTCGCCGGCGGCGTGTCGCTACCTCTCCGCTTCCGCGTAGCTTGTTAGTCTGAATCATATCATTTAAAAACGTGCAGAGCGATTGCTGAGCGGTTTCAGGACCGCTCCGCTACCGCGCCGCGACCGCGCCGCTACCGCCAGTCTGAATCTACCTTAATAGTTATGTTATTTGTAATATCGGTCTATTGCAATAGTTAACTACTAGGAATTAAATAACAGACAATATTATTCAAAAATAAATATTCGAGGTAGTATTTACTAGCTTGTAAACTTCAAAACTCCTAAAATGTGTTAATTTTAAACTTTTCTCAGACTTATACTTAGAATCTTGTGCTTGACATTGAGAGTAATTGTGACAACAACGTACTTTACCAACTAGTTGCACAAATACCTATGGGTATCATTTTGAGGGAAGAGCAGTTTATATTTATTTAGGAGACTGACTTTTAGATAAGTTGAAGACTTCTGTTGTACGGCAAAGTAGATCGTTAACAATAATATCAAATATTTTTTTACCGATATTCATTTCTGGATTAAATTCAATCACTTCTATGGCGATGCCGTAACTATGGGTCTTTAAAATTTCAAGAGGCAGTTTCTGTATTAAATACTATTTATTTTTCAAGCAAAAAGTAAATGAATTACATTTAAATAAATTAGTAACGGGTAACTGTATTACAAATTATGCAAATTTAACAATATCAATAGCAATGTTATATAACAAGGTAGGCGTAAAAATCTAGCTCTTCGAATTTACAATGGAGAATAAAAAAGCTATGTACAAACTGATTCCACTCAATAATCTATAACAGTATGAAAACGTAGTCGCTGCTTATAAAAAACGATTTAACTTTTTATTTAAAAATTTTCAATGTTGAGAGCTCATATGCAAATTTACTCTATTGTAATCGGTTCACACACTATTTAGTTTGTAGGGACAATTTGAAATTGATTTCCTCAATATGTAGTTAAAAATGTTTATCAATTTAAAAAGTGTGAAAGCATTTCCGACCCTACAACGTCGATCAGTCATCACACAGTTATTGGTTTGAGCGTGGAAGTGATAACGATGACTGTTCTAAATTACATGTTGGCGGTTTCCAATTCGAGCGTAATAGCAACCATATCCGTGTTAACAACTTTCAGCGAACAGAAGTTTGGCAGGGGGTACATTGAATCAGTTAGGACCTGTAATTTATTTTATTGATTGTTTGGTGTCAGCCCTTAATTTGGCAGTATAAGAAAAGAAAACATTCTAATCAAGTTCCATTTATGAAAATTAGCTATTCCATTTTAAATACAGCGAATGGATGAAACCTGTTATTTTCGTCTAGTATGGCCACGAAATATTTCCTAATTTATGAATGCAACTACATTTATACTTAAATGTCAAACGTGGCATTTGATTTTTAAGTGATTTATAGTTTCATTCATAAATTAGGAAGTACTCCATGGCCATACTAAATAAGAATAATATTTGATCATACTATAAAATGAACAACAATAAAACTTTGATATTAAAAGAAATGGAAATTCTTTTATAATTAAGAATTGTTCGACTTCACTAAAAAGCAAAATTGAATGTATGGTAATTAAAACACTCAACACAATCTAAGTTATTCTAGTGTCCTCTGTTACCTATTACTATGCGGTGAAGAAATATTATTTGTCGTGGTTACAATAATGTTTGTAAAAATAAAAAGTATAATCAAAATTCTCTTCGGGTTATGCTGTTTTACTCCCTGAACCCTGAAGGATTAGTTGATGTTAAACGAAAATCGATTCTAACCTAAATGATCACACATCTAGAGTTTTTGATCTTCAACGCACGCTAAATATGAAGGGGCTCACAAATTCATTTTATTTGAGAGAGTACATGTTTTCAGTTACTTTAAAGCTGAATTGAATATACATCGAATTTAGCTGAAAATGTGGGGAGAAATTCATATTTAAGCATTTTGCATAAATATAGAATATAAAATCATACCTGATATTGTTTCTGAAAGGCCTTGATGCCTTTGCGTTTAACGCACTACTAATCCAGCAACAACAAATTTAACATGCATTTTGTTAAGTGCAGTAACAGATTACGTTAGCTACTTATCTTACTAACAAAATATCAATTAATAATACTCCATTTGTTGAAATAATACTGTTTAATTATTTAAAAATTAACAGGGAAACGCAATAGGCTACTGAATATATTTTGCTAGAAAAATATACACGTGGCTATCTAGAAATGGTAGATCAGCAATGACATTTACACACATCTATTCTGAATTGTTAATGCAACAATGTACATTAATCAAAGCAGACGTTACTCGAATGTTGACGTTGATTCTGACGCTATAGACTGTTTTTTGTTTGTTCAGAAAGAGTGATCAAGGTATAATTTTTTGCGTAACCGAAGAATTATACATATGTATACTCTCGGTTGCTGTTACGACTTCGGTTAGCAAGAAAATGCTTTTTAACGTTGTCCCCAGCGGTTGTATTATTGAAGCGGCCGAAGTTTTTTTTATCGAACTTTAGAACTGAAAGGTGATTAAGTATTTAAGAACGGTAAATAAATAATCAGATATGACATTCAGCGAGCGTGAAAACTTTAATATTACCTTCTATTTATAATCTTCATCCGTTGAAGTTCTCGAATTTGAAATATACTACAATTCTCAGTACTCAGCGCATTTATAGGTTTTAGATTCTTATTTGTGTTCCTTTCATTCTTCATTTTATAACAACAATAACAGAATTGTATCAGTATTAATTCTGTTGATGTTAGTTAAAATATGAATATACGCGTACATTAATAGTGCCGGCTGAGATATCAACTTTAGATAAGTTTTGAATTTAATTACTTTTTTCAACAACAGTAAAAACATCGCCGTCGAAATCCGAAGTTTATCTTCTTTTAAACATAGTTAAAAATACATCATTTATTTAAGTTACTATTAACGATGGCGCCACAGTATTTTGCACACTATGGCACAAAATTCTCTTTATACGTTAACAATATTTTTAAATTGTTTATGAATATTTTCAAAATTTTTAAAAAACTGTAGAAGAAATTTTGTATTTAATACTTTGACGCCTTCGTAAGCACCAGTGTCGTCTCGTGCACTAGATGTATACCTATTTACCTTTGGCTATGATCTAATTAACTATTGGCTTGTTTTACGATTATCTGTATCTAAATTTATTGAAAGAAACCATTAAATCAAATATCTTCAAGGATAATTATTAATTAGAGCTAAATAACATAATAACAATTAATAGTTATTTATGCAATAAGGGAGTTACTACGATTTTAATCCTTAGACTAAGGGAGCCAAGGGCATTTGTAGTCGAGTCTAGTTAAAGTTTACTCCAGAGGAGCATACAAAGCATTTTTCCTAATCGTAAATAAATATTTCTTAATTTTCAATTAAGTTAGTTTAGTATCTAGTAGCTAACTGATTTATTGTCAGGAAAACAAGTGTGCTTCTGTAATAAAAAATCTGTAAACGGCTTTACTCAGAAATTCCTTCCCAAGTGGACATTGTGACAGTAAATAATGTTAAAAATCAAAGGAAACTAGGGGTAAATATGTTTTCACGTTCCAGATAATACGGAAACAATAGAAGAGTTGCCTTGAATGCGAATTAATTTTCAAATAAAAAATTCTTTACCTGAGGGATTTGAACCGCGGCGCACGTGACTGCGAACAAATCGTTTACCAATTTCTCGCAAGCCTACGGAGCCCTTTTCATATCGTTGCGTTTCAGCTGGCTTAACCTTCATGCCGGGCATGTATTAAGTTTCGTGTCGAAACGATTTGCGTTTCAACCAAATCAGGCAATGGAAAAAAATATATTTTTAACACTTAATAAATCAATGCAGATAATTCTTTCTCTAAAAATGTCTTCATTCCTTTTTAAACATACCATACGCAGGATTTATATATTTATGTGCTATCGTTTTTACGATACGTCGATGCTGTAATTTATGCAACACATTCTCCGTACGCTTTGTTTAAACAATTTCTGTAACATTTGTTAAAAATAATTTGTAGATTAATTTGATATCATCTAAATCTAGAAGGAATAAGATTTTCACTAGTTTAAGAATAATTGAGAACTGTTAAAAACTAAGCCTGTAAATGCGATGTACGCATAATATTAATTAACTTTTAGTACTAACGAAATTTCGGGAAATATTCTTTTCTGGGTTTTTCTGCAATCTCAAAAAGAATTGAGACCTGCACATTTATTTCCGCAAGGTAATTCCAGATGGTGTATATTTTTTAAATATATCTTCGTATGCACATCATATGATTGAATTTACGGTCTCGCCCCAATATACGTTTCCCGACTATTTGAAGATTTGGTATTTACGCAGTTATGCGGCTCGCGGCCTGAAAAGGTTAACATAACGCACCTTTTTGACTTGTAGAACATTTATCCTGTATCTGTTAGGTGCAATTTTTGTCAAGGATAAAGCCTACGCTATGTACTAATTATTACTTTTATGTATTTCAGAGTTCAAGCAAAAATTAACAAAATTTATTTTTTAAGGTGCTCATCCTGCATATATTTGTCTGAAATTTTCTCGGTTTCATGCCAGCTAGATACAAAATGTGTATGCAAAATATCGAGTTTCTCCAAGAAATAGTTTTTTAGTTATACCGCCAACAGACAGACAGACAGACAGACCGACAAACAGACAGACAGACGGAATTGAGCAAACCTGTTTTTTGTCATCTAGTGGCCCTGAAGAGTGAAGATCTGAAAATCTGCGAAGGTGATTTTTTCGTGGTTACAATGCTTCCTTCAGGGAAGTAGAAAGTAACAAATGTTGCAGGCTGAGAAGGAATAACGTGCCACTTTAATACCTAGGGAATAAAGTGGACTTATATCTTTAAGGGAATAAATAAAGAAGTCCATAATATGTCAAAAGTTAGCTATAGAAACGTTACACTATGTAGTGTCGCTTTATTTTTTGTAAAACACATTAATAAGTAGTCCTATAACTTTCTAATATATATACAGTACTTTCAGAAATGATCGAACGTTTTTGAATGGTAATTATTTTGGCGCCATTTATTTTAACTGTTTGATGCTGGATACACGTGATGTGTCATATTTTCACGTTGAAATATTTCATTGGCTTTCATTCGTTGTGCAAGGTGTTGTACGAAGTTTACAGCCGCTTTCTGTTATTGTTCTGTGGTTTCTTTCCTCTATTTTTTCACCAAAGCGTTTGCTTTTTTCTGTTGAATACGCTAACCACTCCACATACCTTCTGTGGTGCACCAACCACCACCTTTTTTAAAGTTTCCACATTCATTGGAGGGTACTTGCCAAAAATAACTTTTTTCGAAAACTGTCATCAAATGTTGACATTTTCGTTAAATTCTCAGTAAGAAAAATGATTCTTTTTTGTCACTTAACTGCGAAACACTTTTATGTTCTGCAAAATTGTTTAGCGTTCTAGAACATAAAAGAAATGTCAAAAAAATTGTCATTCTTTAGGAACTTATTTGTGATTTTATTTATTAAGTAACCTACATTAGTTTTTTATTAAGTAATTTAAAATTTAAATAGATACTAATAACTATTATAAACTATTATAAACATGACTAATTTATGTTGTACTATATGTAAATTGAAGGTGCCGATACTGCGGTCAGTTAAATTTATACGTCACTTTGACGTTTGTCAAACAATTCAGCAGGCCGTGGTTCAAACATAAATTAATTGTTTATGAAATATAAAATTGTCAATTAACGTTGACAGTTACCTTATTTAATTTTTTTTTTCTTATACCAGTTTTATTGCAGTTTTCGAAAAATCATTGTTTGAATCTCGAATGCGAAATACTTTTGCGTTCTCGAATGGGTATTTTGCCTCGCTAAAGCTCGGCAAAATAACTTCTATTCTCGAACGCAAAAGTAGCATTTCGCATTCTAGATATAAAAATAGCCATTATAGAGTTACGGCTTTTTTATAATTTCCAGTTGAAACTTTAATTGATTCTTTCTTACTAACAATGTATGACTTTTTATATTTATATATCTCTATTTTCTTCTTTCCTTTCATTTATTTTAACCCAATCTTTATGAAGTAGTGTATAATAAGTATACCGCTGTTACTCTTAACTCTGTTGCTTCCTTTATTTTTGTTAAACGGGTCAATTACTGATTTTTTCCTTTTTGCTCTCTACCACTTTAGTTTAACTAGAAGAAAGTAGTTGCCACAGGTATTGCATTCACAATAAATAAGTTTATTATTTGCCGCCATTTGAGTTACCCTCACCAAATTTACCTACGCATTTGTCGTCATACATTAATATCATCCTCTTTACTCATTAATTCTTTCTCCGTCTAGTGTTACAGTCCAAAATGGTCGTTAAGACCCCCAACTATTTTTTTCCAGCCCTTTGTGTCCGGCTAAGAACTCAGTTGGCAGGGGGGTTTGGGTCGATTTGGCACAGTTTAGGGCGAGATGCTACTACTTGAGATGTTTAGGGTATCAAGATAATGAGAAAATCAACAGGCGCCACAGCTTTTGGAAAGGTTATACTCAACTTAACAGGCAATTGGCCGAAAGCCGAAATCCAACCGCTGTTGCTTCGTTTTGCTACTCGTGGAAGACATTCCATAGCTGTAGAAAGTTTCACCTACCTTTGGTGAGCTCCCTGCAATTGCTGGTGTACTGTACAATAAAATACACGCAACACAGGAGCGAGATTTTATATAAATGTAAATAATCACAGATAAATAAAGCACATACGGTAAATTGAATATCTATAGTCTATTAACTCTAAATGTGCACACAAATACTAGTATGCAATGTATTGTGGTTGATATTGGGGTTGGTAAACATTAAATGACATTTTGAAAAAGTACAACAATGAAAGAATCCCAAATTGAATTTTCCTTTACTTGAATTCAAGATACTACGGTAACAAGTTGTTTAGGTTCTTTCCCGTTCCTGAATTCAAGTTGCTACAGTATGTAACGCTTGTCGGAACTCAAAGCGGGCGGTACAGTTTTAATGGCATATGACGCAATTTCACATGCAACGTCAAATCACTGTCCTGTAAAGGGCAACACCTTTGATCAAGAATCACTATAAAAAATTAGGGTTTACAGTACTTTTTCAGAGCGCTCCACGGGGTTGGATTCATTGTTAGTCGAAGACGCTTACAACTGGGGTGACCAAATGAATGGCAGGGGTGGCAGACAGCTTTCCGGGACTGATATGTAGCAGGATCCTTACTGGGAAGATTTGGGAATGGGTCTTAAAGACAGAACAACAATGACCCACCCTGCATATTTGCTTAGGGCGCGCGTTGACTTGAGATACGCTTTTAACAGCGTTATGAAGCACACAACGGTACGATATCGCCAAGAGCACACAGCAGTGTTAATTACACGGGCCGCAAAACAAAGGCTCACCCTCTAAAGCAAAAAGTGTTTTTGCATGCACCACCACGTAGGATCAGGTATTGAAGACTGGCGCCACGCTCCCAACAGCGCGGTTGCCGAATTGGGGTTGTACGGAAAATTCCTTCATGTTCTCTCCTTAACTAGCACGAAGCGTGCTAGCTGTGCGTTGTTATTGCATTATGTTATCCCAAAGCAACGGTTAAGACGGGGAATACCCTACGCTTGATGTGTTCGCCGCGCCGGTGCCAATAGGGGTGATCTGAGTAGCTTTTGTTGGGAACATACGTCATTTCACCTCTGCTTTGTTTGACTTAATATTACAGGAAAGGACTGGACGCTGAGTTCAGCAGCTGGCAATTTAGGGAACTAATCGAAGAGATCTGGGTCCGTTAAGGTGCTAGATGTTAGCTATCTTTCCAAGATGGTAATGTGACACATGCTGTGCTTATACAAAAAAGATATGTGATTTAGGGCAAAACTAGGGTAACAGATCTCGGCATCTGTCCTATACGTGATCGTGGAATCTAATACTTGTTTGTTCTGAGTACCGCATACCGCGGCTGTCTGGGAATTAATACAAGATGTGGGACGTTGCCCCAGAGAATGGACCGTAGGAAAGCAGAAGCGCAGTATCATACAGAAAAACGTAGGAAGTTGTAACACTAAATACAAATTCTTTTAGTTTGTATATCCCCTTTTTACTTCCCTCATCTGAAATACGAAAGAAGTGTTGTAATCAAGAAAAATCAGCTTCTGAGGTTTCTTCAGTAGTTCACGTTTCAGGGTCCCTAGATGACAAAAAAGAGGTTTTCTCAATTCCGTCTGTCTGTCTGCCTGTTGCCGGTATAACTCAAAAAATATATGTCGGAGAAAGACGGTATTTTGCATACACATTATATATATATATATATATATATACCTGGCATGAAACCGGTATTATGTATTGGGGTTTTATTAATGTACGCATTTAAAAACATTGTATGTATATCTATAATTATCCTGTTTTTACTGATATATCATATATTTGAGCCAAAATAATTCTCCGACTTTGAGCTAACCCTTAATAGAGGGATGAAACGTCACATGGCGCCCTTATTAAAGGAACTTTTCATAACATCACATGTTAGTGAAAGGGTTGAAACGTCACAATAATAGTAATTGAACCATATATCTTACCCAATAGTTTAAATGCCGAAGGCTATCTGCATTTCCCTACTGAAATACTTCCAGGCTTGCTGCTGAATATATCACTAGCTATTAGGCAGAATATGATATACCTGCATGATCGCGCATCAGCCCATTAGAGTCGCGAAGTCAAAAGATGGTTAGATAACAATTACCATCAGCATTGGATAGGATGTGGTGCACATACAGAATGGCCCCCAAGATCTGCAGATTTGAATATTTTGTATTTTGATTTATCAAAAACATAAGTAGTTTACGAAACGCCACCAAAAACGATAGCACAATTAGAACAAAGAATACGAAATGCTGTTCAACAAATTAGGCTTCAGATGTTACAGAATGTTTAAAATTCAATTCCACTACAGGCTGCTGCAGGTATTGAAAACAATGGCGATCGTTTTGAGCACTTAATTTAACCTTAATTATCTTGTTGTTACTGTTTCATTTTTGTTTCTGCTTTACTAATAATCGATGAGTCGGCCCTTGGCTGTGTTTGTAAATGCAAGGTTGCAAAATTAAAATTTCTCAAATTATTATTCTCGGGATTAACTCAGCGTTTACTAATATTTTTCTAATAAGATCTTTTTCTGATTTTTGTACCCGATTTTTTGCACACCTTGTATGTATTTCCATTATTATGTTCTTTTTTCGTGGTCCGCTTATTATGAAAGGTATATCAGCGGAAAATATTACGTAGGCTTAGGGAGAATAAAAGTAATGACACTAACATTTTCTGTCCTCTTACTTGCATTTGATATATCAAGAACTGGCAATTAGTAAATTTCCATTTTCTTGAAAAGATGACGATTTTCACTCTTAAAACATGGCCATATTTAAAGCAGCTGTAGAAGCCTCTGACACAATAAAATTTAGTATTTTTATATTTTAATTTTAAAATATACTTAGCATTTTAATTGCCTGGCTGTTTGTTTTCAATTATTTTAAATAATTATGTAATTCTTATAGCATACACTCTCGAAAAATAAGTCCAAACGGTTAATACGCATGAATTATGGTTCTGAAGCGAGAAAACAAAGTTAGGTGAGCGGGATTTGCAGGCAAAGGTTTTTCCAATAAAAAACTGGATACTTGAGGAAAAAAACCTAAAACCAAATAAAGCAACAAGATTTCCGACAGCTAAATAAAACACTTAGTTTTAAACTACAGCTATTGAGAACAACAATACTATGGTGAGTATTATTTATTGGGAATTATACATTATGATTATTTGTACGACCAAAAGAGCTTTTCAGTTTCCACCATTACTTTAGTTTAGCTCCATCATTCATAGAATATCGATGGCTGCCCTGAAAGTGCAGAAAACGGGGAACGATAATAGCTGCTATAAGACTGATGTAAATTGATTTCACTTGAACATCGTTTTAGAACTTTTGAAGGTAGAACACGTACGTGTCTGCTGTGTCTGGCGGCACGAATTAGCATTAACACGGCACCATAATAATTGTAATGACGCGCTGTCGCCTTAAATCTATATGTTGCATGAATACACAGACTTTAAATTTTAACACCTGTAAGGTGTAAATATTGAATTCATGTTCCAAAAATGTAGCTTTACCGATTTAATGCAAGTGAAAATTCATGGCATGGACTTCATATCGAATTGTATTGTGTTGCTACGGTGTTGTATAGCCCACATGCAGTCGAATGAACTTTATTAGCTATTGATATCGCAGAATTTTGCGAGAAAGCAGTGAAGCTTGGAAGTGAAAATATCTAATCAGTTGTAAATGTTACCTAACAAATGTCTACTGGGTGGATACGAGGAAGGCAGGAAAATTCTAATATAAAAGTGTGGTAAAGCAATTTATTGTTGTCGTACCTGTCATTCGCGGTCTCGACTTTTAGAAGGTTTACAGTTGCTTATCCTTATACCTAGATTCAATATTATTAGAATACAGCATTTAATTAGAACGTGGAAAATGCTGTCATGCTTTGATTGCTACCATAATATAAATTAGGTAAACCTTATTTCTCTCCCATTAACCAAATAACATAATAGTGTTATAGCATAGGTCTGGAATGGAATATTAACTAGTAACTATATTTCGTCGATTGAAAGTTTTGTACGGACAGGTTCAACAGGTGTTTGTTTATAGTCACAAATGATACATACGGATAAATGGAAATGAAAGTGGGATAGACCGTTATATATCCATTTTCAATAGTACCAGCAACATTAATTTGTTGTGTTGTATATTTTGAATAATCTATTTCGCACTAAGAACATGTTACACTTTTACGTCCTTACCGGTGTGTCACTGAAATTTCAAATAAACATCTACATTAGTGATTAGTATGATTGGAAATTATTTTAGGGTTTTAATTTAAAAAGATTGGTTATAAACAATATCGTAAATAAGTGGGTTTCGTGCCTCAGGGCTGCTATTAGAAAGAAAGCTCTTATGTCTGAGCCAATATTTCAAAATCCTCAATAAAATTTAAAACTGTGGAGAATTCTACAGCAAAACATGTGCTCACTCATGGGGTCAATTGAGCACCAAGCTTTCGATATAATAAATGTAGACCGGCGAACTGAGCACCAGGCAGATTAGGTACCTTTTCAAAGCGACCCTTTGAGACCGGCGAATTCAGCCACTTTGGAAATGAAAGTGGGATAGACCGTTATATATCCATTTTCAATAGTACCAGCAACATTAATTTGTTGTGTTGTATATTTTGAATAATCTATTTCGCACTAAGAACATGTTACACTTTTACGTCCTTACCGGTGTGTCACTGAAATTTCAAATAAACATCTACATTAGTGATTAGTATGATTGGAAATTATTTTAGGGTTTTAATTTAAAAAGATTGGTTATAAACAATATCGTAAATAAGTGGGTTTCGTTCCTCAGGGCTGCTATTAGAAAGAAAGCTCTTATGTCTGAGCCAATATTTCAAAATCCTCAATAAAATTTAAAACTGTGGAGAATTCTACAGCAAAACATGTGCTCACTCATGGGGTCAATTGAGCACCAAGCTTTCGATATAATAAATGTAGACCGGCGAACTGAGCACCAGGCAGATTAGGTACCTTTTCAAAGCGACCCTTTGAGACCGGCGAATTCAGCCACTTTGTAATGTTGATCTCTTTATTTCAATTTATAATTATTATTAGCACATAATTCAAATATTAACAATATTATTAAAAACAAATTTGTAACTCGTTTAGTATTGGGAAAACTCATCATCAAAATCATATTTTTCTCCGAAACCCATCTATTATTTGCGATAAATGAAATAATATAAATTATGATTTTTCTGAATATACACTAACACAATTATTGATAATACAATTTTTTTAATAAAAAAATGCCTACTATGATTTTTTTATTTTTATTTGGTCGAGAAAGATAACTGTTTGCATTAATTCAGCACCTGATAACTTGTCAGTTTGATAATGAACAAACTAGTAATACAGTGCGCAATTGGCTAACCTAAAGTGCTCAATTGGTCGGTGTCTGTTTGGTCCTTGGTGCTCAATTGGTGGGTCCGGCAACGGTATACATTTTTACCTGAGGTAATAAAGTGCTCAATTGGTGCCCGTCCCACTTATGAAAGTAAGCTTGGAACGTCATTATTGGAAACAAAGGACATAAACAGGTACATCTTGTTTGGTATATCAGGTTAATAGTTAAAAATCAATACCTAAACTAGTTCGATTATACTACTTGTAGGTTATAGATTTTTGTGATTAATAATAGTTCGTTTCCGATGTACTCATACAATATATACATACTAGCAGTCCAGTGAGACAAATGTCTCATTTAAAAAAACAAAAAAGACCGTTTTTCAAATAGAACGCGTATTAAATAAAAACTGTACCCAGACCTGGAAGGTGTCAAAGTGGTTGCCTAACCGATCGACGTTTTAAGGCGCAGAGGGTCGCAGCTCCGTTTGGCTGCTGAAACAATTTTATTTAATACGCGTTCTATTTGAAAAACGGTCTTTTTTGTGATTTCTCGAAAACCGGAAGTGTCACGTGACTGAAATTCGGTTCCTGAGCTGACATGACCATTCCAAACATATAACTTTCATAACTCTTTTCTCTATCTCTTACGGTTTGGCTGCTGAAACAGCGTCCCGGACGGACGGACAGACAAGTCTATTAGATAAAGGATACAGGGTGTTCCTCAACTCCCACTATAGTTTCAAGTAGCAGGCTTCCGTAACACATGAGAACTCTAAAATTATCAACACAAACTCTCTACAGTGCCTGGTTTCCTCATAAGAAGCATTAAAAGAAAATTAAATTTGGCAACACCGTTAGGTTAGGTTTAATGAATGTATTTAATAAGAAGGCCGGTTGGATGTAAATGCTCTAATTATTAATCTAGACAGAAAAATAATGCACAATAGATATTTATGCATTAAGGAAAATATGAACAGGACCGTAACTAGGCAAATTTTTATTGTAGGCAAGCCAACATTTTTGCGCCCCTCAGTACAAAAACGTTATATGTGACAAAAAATACTAATGGTACTGTATAACTTCTACATTTATCCCCGGATATATGATATAATATATTCCAACAAATAGGTAGATATTCAAAAATAAATCCAACATTTTTTATTAAAATATTTTGAAAATAAACAACTAAATGTTAAAATAAGAAAATTCAACACAAATAAAGTGAGAACAGAAACCAAGATTAGAAAACACAATCCAAATTTTTAAAAAGTACATATTATTATGTATTCAGTAGAACATTTTACAAATCTTTATATACGGATGGAGCCACAATTATACCGATGGGGCCACAATTATATATAACAGCAATGAGATAACATGAACAAGAAAATAACCAGTATTGCTTGAGTAAGAGAGAGATAAACATAGTAGCAAATATGCGAGTAGGCTTGCCGTCATTTTAATTATGACAGATGTCAACCAAACATGCCTACTAAAATAATTTTTTCGTATCGTCATCTCTTTCTTACTCAAGCATTTTATTTTGTTGTTCATGTTATCTCATTGCTGTTATATATAATCATGGCCCCATCCGTATATAACAGCAATAAGATAACATGAATAACAAAATAGAATGCTTGAGTAAGAAAGAGATGGCCATACGAAAAAATTATTTTAGTTGGCATGTTTAGTTGACAAATGTCATAATTAAATTAAGCGTCAAGCCTTCTCGAATATTTGCTACTATGTTTATCTCTTTCTTACTCAAGCAATACGGGTTATTTTCTTGTTCATGTTATCTTATTGCTGTTATATATAATTGTAGCCCCATCGGTATAAACATATGTTGTGCCCAAAATCGTAACGCCACTGCGTCATTTATAGAACAAGGATAAGCATATGCATTTATTAGTGAACACGGGTTCAAATTCCACTAGCTGCACTGTTTCTTTTTAATTTCCAAACTCATGTAATTCTCTTTACTAAGTGTTTGTGTATTATTAGCAGCATTAAGGTATTTTTTACCTATTTTGTAGAGCATTTTGAAGACATTAACCATAATTCGATCTAGCAAAAGTAGTTTTTCTTGCAGCGCGCTTTCTGTATTAAAGACATTTACGAAGATATTAAAGACGTTGAAAGCATTTTTATTTGTAACTTTTTTATTTTAAAAATACAAAAATGATTTAATAAGAATAAAACCACCTATGTTGTGCGCTCAAAAGCTGGTAAAAACATATCAATATGTTAAATAGTACAATATAAACTAATAATTACATATTATTATGTAACGTTTCGCTCTTATTTTAAATGCGAATTAGTCCTAGTCAAATAAGCATTTACAATTTCGCATTTTATGTTACTTGCGCTCCAGGGTGTCTACGGCCGGAGATTCGTCGCGATGCGCGAACGACACGACAGATCGTCCCGCACGCATTTCCCATATCGCCTTGATGCCCAAGAGGGAGAGCAACCACGTATAAAACCAAATTGTTCCGCCGAACTCGAAGAAAATTATTCCGATAAATTATCCCGATTCTCTGACCTGGCCCGCTGGCCTCAACTGGCGAGAGCTCTGCAAACCCTCATTTAGTTATTGGTAATTAAAGCAAACTATAATTATTCAAGTTTGTTCACAATACTGCAAGCTGTCAATAATCGATTACTGTGTTGCAGGTCTACCACCACTAGTCATTATGTTGGTTCCAGCGACCTCCATACCGTGAATCCCGGACGGGCACGCAGATAATTTATTGAGATTGCCTACCTACACCATACCGAAGAGATTTATGTTAAAATAAAATTTACTTTGTACATATTTATGAATTATCTATTTAGTTATTTTTCAACTGTACTTAGTCGACAATAAATGTTATTTACGTTGAAGTACCTTCTTTAAATCAGTGTAGGTATAAATATAATGCGAACCTGGCCCAGTCAAAAAGTTATCATTTATAAGGGCAAAATTAATGAATGCTAAACTACTATAAATAAACCAGGTAGCATTACAATTATGCGTAGTAATATGTGAACGTAGAATAAGATTCTGTATTCGCAGTAACACTGTCATACTGTATTGTAATAATCAATATATTTAAAACGTAAAGCTTTTTCTGTCGGCACGTAGTATAAGCCTTGCATCAGGTCAATTTTGATTATTTTTTTTTAATAAAAGCTACAATCGTGTAAGGTTGCAGAAGCCTGTTAAATTGAACAAATTCTACCGGACAAATGATTGTAGCGTAAAATATCATAGTAGTGGAAAAAGTAAGCTCTCAAAATCGGTATGTGGTGTTCTGCTGATTGTTGCAATGGACGACTGTATCAGCAATGAGCCCAAAGTGGACCCGCTTCAACAGTTGTTAAACATTGTTTTAAAAATAGAAACTTTTTTATAATTAGAATAAGGCCACCTATGCTGTGGGCTAACAAGCTAATAATTCTAATTTTTTGATTGATATAGGTGAGAACTATAAAATAAGCGCTGTTACAATCTGGTAGACATATAACATTTTCTTTGCAAATTGCACAAGGCAATGTAATGTATCGACCAGATTGGGGGCAATTCGCATTATTATAATTAGCATTATTTGGACTAAAATCGTTAATATTACAAAGTAATTTATTTGTAAAATTGGCCACTTGTTTATTTGTTTTTTATTAGTACGGAAGATTTTTTTTCAGTACCATTTTGGCGCCCCTTGCCGCTTGCGCCTGTAGGCAGGGGCTTACTCGGCCTATACCTAGTTACGGCCTTGGATATGAATATGTTTTTTCCCCCGAAGGTAAAGAATATGAATATCTCCCGTGGTGCATACAATATTTTATTTACTAGCATATTAGTCAGAATAGTATGAAATTTTAAAATGTCATAATGACATTTAAAATTAGAATATGTAAGTAACATCAAAGATTGCCACATTGTATGGTTGCTGAGACGTTATTTGTATTTGCATGGTTATCATGAGTTTGAGGGAGAAATAATTTGACAAGTCCCTTGGAAGTTATGCGTAGCTTTTCATATTTTGTTTCTATGACGAAAATGTACAATATCATGTTGCTAGTAAATAAAGTACATTTCTATTTACAATGTTAAGTAATATTATTAATTATTTGACTCAAAAAGCATTACAACGAATTTAAATGCCTTAATTCTTAAATCTAGACAAAAAATAATGCAGAAAGTACATTTTTATTTACAATGTTAAGTAATATTATTAATTATTTGACTAAAAAAGCATTACATTATTGTAAAACGATTTCAAAGTACCCTCCATTAGTTTCACAGCGCTTACGTATGGGTATCTTGAAGACGTTGCAACATTCTGGGGTTAATGGTGGTGGCTCCTTCATGAATTCGATTGTAAGGTCTTCTCCAGTTTGTACAGGAGTAACATAAACCAAATTCTTTAAGTCCAAACGTGTTAAATTCGGACTTTTCGCTGGTCAACCTTTTGGACCTCACAACCGATCAATTTGTTAGGGTGTTGGTGGTTAAATCATTGCCGAACCAGACTTGCGTAATGTGATGGTGCACCTTCGAACTGTACCCACATATATCTTCCAGTAGGTCCGTAATGTTATCTATTAAAATGTATACAAAAATTTCTGCATTTAGCTCTTGAGGCAGTATAAATGATCAATCAGCCTGACCCCAAGTATTCCTGCCTATATATTTCTGTAAAACGTACCTGGTAGCTTCTTTCGTAAACTGCATGAGAATTATTGTCATGGGCCCAAACGTGTTCGCTGTGACAGTTGGAGATGCCGTTTCTTGTAAATGTAGCTTGGTGCGTCCATAACACATTGCGTATAACGAAGGATTTATTCTATGTACTTCTACCAGCCACTTGCAAAAGGTAAAACGATGTGGATGGTCTTCCTGCAATAAATTCTGAACTCTTGTTTTGTGATAAACGTACAGCCCATCATGTACACAAGTTTTAAAAACACTGGAATAGTAGTTCCAGTTTCGCTTGGTCTTCGAAATGCAGCTCTTATCACAGTATGAGAGGGATGCCTTCATTTTGGAAAACATATGGCGTACACCCTTCCTTCACACTTTCCTAAAACCCATATCATATGGGCATATTCATATTCCGTGTAATCCATGGTTATAGTTATAGTTGAAGCAATTCAAACACAAGAGAAATTACAGTCTGGAATAAATCTGATACTTGACATTAAGGATTTTGAATATTTGTTACCTTTTTTATTTTTTGTTCATATCAGGTCACCATAAATATGCATCGTTTTCATGTTTAACGTTAATAAAAAAAAAATATTTTAAAACCATTTCAAAAATGAAATGCGAATATTTAAAACAAATTAGTTAATAATTTTTATTTTAAAGGCATTTTTTATTACTGATGAAATATTCGAAATAACCACACCGTACAAGAAAGCTAAGCTGCACAGGACATTTTCTGCAATTTTGCGTTCACTTTTATGATAGAAAACGGTTACCTGAAGCTAAGTAGATTTAAATAGCTACATTTTCATGCATGACGACTAGAAATTTCACAATAATAAGAACATTAGACAGTGCAATTTCTGGATCGTAACTAAATAGCTCAAAAATCACCAGGCAGTGTCAGAGAGAATATTGAATAGTCAGTAATTTTTGAGCTACTTTAGTTGCCCTCCAAAAATTGCATTTCCAAATTATTGGGATATTTCTAGTTATTATACACGAAAATATAAATATTTTAATCTGTTTGTATACGATAAATCAATTAACTGTGATATAATCGAACTACATTAGGTAGTGCTTTTTAATCATTAACCTGATATACCAAACAATATAAGCCGGTTGATGTTGTTTGTTGCCAATTATCACCTATTAACCTCACTTTAGTAGTATGCAAATGTTTTACTGTATAATTCTCTACAATTATAAATTGTACTGCAGGATTGTAGTAAAGGAACAAAGCTTTCCGAAATATTGGCGTAGATAAAACAGTTTTTTTGGAATTGCTGTCCTGAGTAACGAAACCCAATTATTTACTATTTTGAATGTCTATAAGCCTACTTTCAATGTATAGGTTGACTATCAATGCGAAAAAGAAACATTTGTTACAAATATTTTGTCTCTACCTATCTCTTCTTAATTGTGTATTTCATAAACACAATGCTATTTCACACAGATGAAATATTTACCCTCAAAATAACTGGGAGTATGGAAAAATAAGCATATTCTAACGTTCATCGAGCAATTACACACAGGTTGATTATACTTTTAACCGTCTTTTTAATAAGTATAACACATTACAATAAACCTAAAAAGTTATTGCTGCATTAACGAGGAGTACGTGAATTCAACTGAAATATTGCAAAAGTCGATTAAGAAAAGCTGTGGCAATATTCTCAGCAACTCAAATGCAAAGTTTGGAAAAGATCGCTTAATTTAAAATATCGCAGTATGGTAAATTGGAAATACGTCGTTTACTATTTTCATATGAATACAGTGCTTTCTCAAATAACCATTTTTTTTTCAAATTTTACATAATGGTACTTGAGAAGATTTCCAGGAACTTTTCTTTCTAAACTTTTGCCATATCTTTAATAATTATAAGGTGTGTTCCAAAATATCTCATTTAGGGTAGGCCTTGGAAAGAAAAATAAAATATCTAGTCATGTCTTAACTTAAGTCTGTAGGTGAATGTCCCATGCATTTTGTTTATGAAAATATCTGTCACTATTGCAGGTAGAAGTTTACACTGCTTTAAGTTTAATTGTATCAAGCAAAAACGAAAATAAGATGGCATGTAAACAACAACAATGAGTGTAATAATCATAACAGTCAATAAAAATCGTTTTTGTTAAGTGTTTCGTATATTTTTAGAAAACTAGGTCAAGGTCAAGATGTAATTTAGTTCTCTCTCACTTATGGTAGTTGATCTGCTTCGACGGGATTATATCAAGTTACGGCAAACTTCAATTTGATCATGGCATGCTGCGAATGAGTTTTTTTTTTTTGGACACACGATAGTACTTTACATGAAACCGAAAATCTTATTGCAGAGTAATTAAGGAGAAACTTTATTTCAATTGGATTGAAAATATGGGCAAAATACATTTTAGGGCAAGCAGGAACGATCTACCAATTATGAAAATAATATTCCAAAGTGTTTGGGTTATCATACGTATGTTAAGTTCAATCCGTGAACACGCTGTATATGTATCTATACAAAGGATAAAAATATACGTTTTAAAGTTTTTGGTTTTACTGTTTATGGCATGATAAACTACTGAGTAAATTTTAATAATATATTATCTGCTAGTATGCTTGTACAGCGCTACCAAGAGGAACGGTAAATATAGTAATTACTCACAGGCGAAGGACGCTTTTGAATCTCGAACAAATTATACATGAAGTGTACTCAAGTTGTTTGTTTCTTCTTTGTAAATTTTTTTATATCTCTTAGGTATCAAAGGAGGCCTATCGAATTATATTGATAATTTTGTATTAAAACTTTTTCTACGACCACCACTAAAAGTGGGCCTTTTAGCTCTAGCTTTTTTCACTAAAAGTGACGTTTTATAATTTAGCGTGTTTAAAGAAATCAGCTGTTTACATTTAGCACATGTGTTATAAAGTGAAGTGAGGTTATGAACTACAATTTCGAACTGGTAGTGAGATTGTAAAGTTATTCTAGTTACTTCTTGCGTTAGAGGTAAAGTGTTTTTTAAATAATTAAAGCGTTATGTAATGAATACAGTCAGATGGGTAGTATTAATAATTACCTTTGATAACTGACTTTGACAGTACTGGCTCCTCAAACATTCACCTGCGCGTCAAGGCCATCTGTTTATTATGACATAAATTATAACTTCGTAGATCCAAACCTTTGTTAAATCGACATTTATGGATTAATAACAGTAAATTTAAGGTCGTAGAAAAATATTGTATGCAACGCGTGGTAAGAGTGGTTTATGCACGAGACATGTTATGAAACTCAGCCTTCGGCTTCGTTTCATAATTTTCATGTCTCCTGCATAAACCTCAACTTTTAGCACTTGTTGCATAAATAGCTATTAAGTGATCCTGTAAAATACAGTTGCGTCGCGGTACAACACTGAACGCGTTAACATCTGCGTTGTGTTAATGAAATTTTACTAGCAGCCAAGAATATTAATATCTACAGTTTTACTCCAGTAAGCGCGGGTAGAATCAAAAACTTAACCAACTAACTTTCGAAGTGACTGCCGACTAAGCGCTTCTAAGCCCCATCAACGCTTACGTAGCTGACAAGTTTAGAATTTTGATAACTTGGAAATTCAAATATGAACGCATGCGAAACCTGATGGCAATCGACGTTTTAACATGAAGAATTTTATTGTACATTCCCCAAAAAGTCAACGCTAAACTTTTTCTCCACCTACGTAGTTACAGGTGATTACACAAATAAACATGATAAACATCAGTAGTATACCTATTGTTAGAGGTTTGGATGAACTTCCAATGCAGAAGGACATATTCAGGAAAATATTACATTATTTTTATTGTGAACCTACACATAAACACATTAACCAAAAATATATAACTATAATAATTCTCAAAAGTCATGAATTATCTAGGTCAGTTTTAGAATAATAAATAAACAAACATCTAGGCTTCCAAAGCAGTTTTCGTAATAGCTTTAAGAATATCCTCCAGTAATCTTTTGTAACCAGTCACGTAGAGAAAAGGGTTAGCACTGAGTTTTGAGGAAATGTACTATAACAGCCACAAAATAAAAACTTGAACACCGATTGCTTGAACATTTATATACTGCTAAGATACACTGGATATCAATAAAACTCAATTGCAAATATATATAAAGCAGCAATTATACAGCGTGAATCATAATTGGCGGACAATATTTGCATCACGCGAGTCTGCATCAAAATCCGAACAAAAAAATTCTACAAAGGTTCTGCTCGGAAAGGTTTAGTTTTTGAAGAATTCATTTTAAAAGTTTTGTAAACTTAGCAACAGTGTGTGGTTAATCGTACTAAGCTGTGTGTTAAGTCTCCTGCAATTCACATAGCAACGTACTTGATTTAATTAGTAGCCTAAGGAGACTGTATATGGGCATACTAGACCTCTGTCATAGTAAAATTCTAATTTGAATGTGCTGTTTGCATTTTTAAATTAACCGTAAGTAACTAGTAAGGAAATATCGACTACGCTTTAAGTTTTTTATTTTGTAAACATTCTAAATTACAGTCAGTGCTCCAAGTGGCTACTCCCAACTTCTATGCATTTCATACACCTCTCCTCTAGATTTTGAAGCATATTGTTTTGTTGAATCCTTATAACTGCTTCATTTATTCGTTGCTGAAGTTGCTCTTGAGTATCAATTTTCACTTCATACGCAAATTCTTTTAATGTTGCCCTCAAGAAAAAATCTAGACAGCTTCAATCTGGGCTTCCTGGTGGCCAAGGTAATACTAGACAGCCACGACCAATCCATCGTTCTGGAAATTTCTGTTATAACCATTCTCGGATTTGAATTCCCCAGTGTGCTGGTATTTCGTCCATTTGAAAAAACATATTTCTTCTTAAATCTAATGGTACATCATTTAATAGATCCGTAAAATCATTGTCGAAAAATTCAACACAATTATTCGCGTTTAGTCGATCAGGCCACATGTGTGGTTCTATGACTATTACCAATAATACCGCCCCAGATATTAACGCTAAACTGAACTTGATGATTCGTTTGGTACAGTGCATGGGGGTTTAAATCGCTCCATTGGTGCATATTATAGATATTAAATGTTCTATTTCTGGTGAACGTAGTTTCATCAGTACAGAAGATACGTCCAATAAAGCCAGAATTCCTTTCTTGCTCACCAAGTAACCATCTGCAGAATTTGACTCTTTGCCGGTAGTCTTCTGGTAATCCCTGGACGCGTTGGTAGTGAAACGGGTGCAAGCCATTTTGCTGCAATGAACCGGGTACTTTGTTCTGGTTCATTTTCGACTACATTTAAGTTTTCTTCAACCTCTGGTAACATTCGATAAGAACGGCCTCTGTCAGCTACTGGAGTAGATGCAGTTCTCCCAGTTTCTCGCATTCGTTGATCCACTCGTCGAATACCATTAGCATTTGGATGCCTTCTGTTTGGATACCGTTCGGCATAGAAATTAGCGGCAGCATAAAAGCTGCCACGACATTCCCCTAAAATCAAATACATGTTTGCATACTCCACAAAACTGTACTCCATGACGCGAATTTGGGAAATCAACACAAAATTAATATCGAAACTCAAGAACTGCATACTAACGAAAAAACACGAATAAACACAAATAAACCAAAACAAATACTGAAGGTAACACTAAGACTATGAAGATAATGAACAAGAGGCAATTAAACATGGCGTTTTGTACAGCAAATTGTCACAGAAATGTCATTAAAGCCGAATTACTTAAAATACAAAAGTACGTAAAAGTTTCAGTTGGTTTTAGAATGTGAAAATTGTATTGCACAGTTGGAAAACTCAAGCATTGCAGAAACTTCAAACTTTCTGATGGAAATTCTACATAAACCAAGGGTATGATGACTACAATTACATATTACTGATTCCTTTTGTTGATAATACTATAGCTACAAATAATTATTTCATAAAAAATATCGCACGAAAAGCAACCTGGAATCTAACTTAAGACGCCAATAACTCCTCATCTATGAGGCTAAAAGCAATTTGGTATAAGACTCTATTGCTCCATCTTTGATGCAGAATCGGATGCTATGTCTATTGTCCACCATTTAAGATTTACCCTGTATAATTCTCCTCCCATTATCAATTTGTGGTGGCCACACAGATAAATGATTGGACGTAACAAAATACTGCGGTATTTTTTCTTATTTTAGAAAATAGTAACTGTCAGAAATGAAAATAATATTTCTGAGGTCCCTTAAATTTTTTTTTTACCGTAATGTAGGTAGAATTTACAATTCTGATTTTGGTAGATTACTGAAATTGATTTATTTATTTAAATGATCAAGTAAAATATACATTTCTTCTCAACTTCTACTAAAAGCAAGGAACTTCTGTACAGCTATCGTTTCGATTCTAACTATATTCGAGGAACTGCTACACTTCATTCTTCTTTACATATCCTGGCGCCTCTTTAAACTTTTGGCAATATTGTTGGTTTCAAAATTTACACTTGCTATGTATAAAATTAAATTATGAATATACATTTCTAAATTGATGATTACAGTTCATAACCAATGTAATTTCTGTTTAATCTTCCTAGCTCAAATTGATAAAGAAAAATACCACTTGTATGTGTTGCTATTTATCGTTTACCTATTTACGAATTTGGCTCAATCTGAATCTATATCATTTGGGTGTTTGAAGCTGTCATATATAAATTCGGCTAATTATTGCAAATTATGTTTGAATTTATACTATTTGTCTCCCCACATATAACAAACCAGTAGTTTGAATAAATTTACATATCAAAATTTTATTGATTTTCTTTTATGTAGTAAATATAAGTTTGTTTAGACTTAGAACTTGTTGTACTAGTTACTTACTATGTAGTCCAGTCACTATGTCATTTTTACTTGCAACTGAACCGAAATTTGCAATTCTTTTTTTTTGGGGTGTTGGGGGGGAGGGGGGTCAGAAAGGCTTAAATTCAAGTTGTCGATCAAGATGTGCCATATCCGCCATCTTAAAAAAAACACGTCTGATTTTTTTGCGATAACGCGATTTCCATGAACATTACATTAAAATAAAGTAAACCGTTTAATTAGTATTTTGCGCTCCACAATTTATGTTCAGTTACTTTACCCCGTACGAGCGATATTAGTCGAGATATCGAACGCCAAAGGAGACCGTGAAAGGGTCGAGATTATTCGCTTGTATTTCGTTTCTCGTCCGATTTGAGGCAAATGTAGTCATTATAAAACTTGTAGAGCTTGAAAATACCTGCAATTTCACGTATTGTAAATTCAAATGCGACTAAAATTATGACTTGTGGAGCACATCGAAGTAGTCAGGTCGGCTAGCAATTTTGATTTCATGTATAGTACTATTACAGAAATAACCTAATACACTTTAATATATTATTAGAATCACTATATTTCATAAAAAATCTAAGTGAACAACTTGAAGTTCAACTTTCCTGGACCACCTAATATCTCAAAAGGAAGTTTAAAATTTCGGTTCTTAAGAATTTTTACTACTAAACATTTTATAATGACTACATTTTTGCTAAATCGGACAAGAAGCGAAATACAACATAAGAAGCGCGAAAAAAATATTCGACCTCTTCACGGTTTCTTTTCGTGTTCGTTATCTCGACTAATATCGCTGGTACGGGGAAAAGTAACTGAATATAAATTGTAGAGCGCAAAAAATTCTAACTAAAAGGTTCGCTTTATTTTCATATACCGTTGGTGGGAGCCCAGTTATCGCAAAAAAATCAGACGCGCCATTTCTTAAGATGGCGGATATGGCACATAGGAAATAATGATAATAATAATAATAATGGATTTTTATTTTCGGTCTAAACATAAACAAATAATGATAATAATGACAATGAAAATAGTTACATATTACATTATTTAAAAAAATATATTGTTGAGCAAAAAGAGTAAAAATTGAAATAGTAATGAACTAAAAATGTATAATAACATTAGACCGAAAATCGCAAGGCAGAGTTTAGTAATATAGTGAAACTACTACTGATCTCCCACTCAAACCTTGTAATCAACATTAAAACTATGTCCTGCAAACGCGAAAAAACAAAATACATAATTTACAAAAAAATAAGCAACACACTAACATGGGAATTTAACTGTATTAGACATTTAACTTTATCGACTCTATTGACTCTCGAAAAGATGACGGCGCATATGTTTTTTAAACGAAATTACACTAAGGCTCTTAAAATCAGCAGGAACAGCGTTATAAAGTTTATAAGCACAGTAAGAAAAAGAACGTTCGAAAAGGGCAGTTGTGTGAAGTGGAGGGGTGATCAGACCTTTGTTTCTAATATTCAAGTTATGTACGTCTGTTCGAAAAGATATACGCCTATGTAAATAAGAAGGTTTTTTATGCAGAATAATGTTATGATATAAAGTAACAGCTTGCAAAATAAAACGATTTTTCATGTTCAACCAGCCAGTTTCTTTGAGTTTATGAGAACTGTGATCATATTTGCGAATTCCAAAAATATATCGTAAGCATGAATTCTGTACTCTTTGGATACGACCTCGATCAGAAGCATCCAAACAGGGACCATAAACAGGAGCGCAATACATGAATTGTGAAAGGACCAGCGAATTACATAAAATTGCTTTAGCAGTTTTAGATAAGTAAGGTTTATGTGGATATAGGATTCGTAATGCAGCATAAGATCGCTGGACGTTATTTGCAACTTGCTCCCTATACCTAAACGTGTTGTCCATTACCAAACCCAAGTTTTTTCCTTGATCGACAACAGGTATTCTCGAACCATTAATAACTAAATTAATCGCGTCATTAACCTTAGAACAAACATTTTTGCTTGCGGACCCAATATAGATCCCTGAGGAACACCCGATGTTGTTAGCGCTTGAGGAGATATCTGATCCCATACTTTTACACACTGCGTTCTGTTACTAAAGTAGCTTATTATTAGATAGATAGAATTTTGTTCTAAACCTATATAATGAAGAATAGAAAATAATAATGAATGAATTAATGTATCAAAGGCTTTACTAAAATCAAGTAATATCAACAAGGAGAGTTCGCCACAATCTGTAGCTTTGAATATGTCATCAGTAACATTTAATAAAGAGGTTGTGCAGCTATGTTCAGGTTTGAACCCAGATTGAAATTCCGGAATTAGGTTATAGTGTATGAGATGTTCTTGCAGCTGTCCATGTAAAATCTTTTCAAAAACTTTCGAAAGAACTGGTAAGATGCTAATAGGACGGAGGTCCTTATATGTTTTAGGTTCACTACATTTTGGCAATGGAATTATTACAGCCTGTTTCCAGGCATCGGGAAAAACATTCTCAGTAATACAGCAGTTTATAATGGGAGTAATATATTGGACTATTGTTGGACAACACAGCTTAATCATATGAATATTGAGACCATCAAGACCAAAAGATTTAGATTGCAAGTTATTTAATATTTTAAATATAACACCAGCATCAACTGTACGGAAACGAAATACGGTATTCATATTATTTACAGTATTAGAATTGTAAAAATTTATTAAATCCGGATCGTACGTCTGTTGCGGTATACTGTCAATGAAATATTTATGTATTTCACCTGGTTTATTTAAGTGAAGAGGAATGTTGTTATTGTTTGAGTTCGAAAGTTGCAAAATTTTCAAATTATTCCAAAAAGATTTTGTATTACTGTTACGTAGTTTATGCTCAAAATAGGCTTTTTTCTCATTGTATAATGCTGTAGAAGTAAATTTTCGCAAGGATTTATAGTAATGCCAATGGTTAACATTTTTTGTTTTTCTAAATTTTGATTTAGCTTTATTCCGTAGTTTCATAAGTAATTTTATATTATCTGTAACCCACGGTAGATGTGGTCTAGTAATTTTACTAGTAACTGTGGGCGCGTGATTATTAAAGAGCTGAAGCAAAACGGAATTTAAAAAGTTAACCTTATCATTAATATTGTCCATAAAAAATATTCTATGTAATGGCGATGATTCTAAGTCATGTATGAAATTATTGTGGTCAAAGAATTTGTATGAGCGATAAGTACGAAAGACGGGTGCTACTTTAGTTTTCTCAGTAAGTAACTGACAGAAAATCGGATCGTGATCAGTTATGTCCAAAACGCATACACCAAAGTTACTGATCGAGGGCGCATCCGTAGTGATAATGACATCAATTAAAGATGAAGTAGTCTCAGTAACGCGTGTAGGTTGATCAATTAATTGTTGTAAATTTAATGATGTTAACATATTATTCAAATATACAGTAGGGGGATCGTTAGGTTCAAGAAAGTCAATGTTTAGATCACCCAGGCAGTATATCTTGTTCGAAATCGACATGTTAACAGCAAAAGATAACTCTAATTCATCGACAAAATTTTTATAATTAAGACTAGGAGGTCTGTATACTACGCCGAAGATGAAACAATGATGGTTTAATTTTATAGAGATCCACAACTGTTCAATAGAATTATTAGTCGTAATTTTTTTAGATTTGAAAGAATTTCGTATATAAAAACCTACCCCGCCGCCACGAGAACCTCTGTCCTGACGGAGCAAATAGTATCCATCAATGCGTACAGCATCCGCACCAATTTCGGGAGTCAACCAAGTTTCCGTGATGGCGATTACATCATAATTATTGTCTAAAATGAAAGATTTCAAAGGCATAAAATTACAAATTAATGAGCGTACATTAACGTGTGCTACAAGCATAATTATGATAAGGCAAAAGAAATTATTGGAAAATTAAATGTATCAAATAATATACTAAACGAAAGAAGGCAAAACTGCTACGAATGTTAGCAGAGATAAACATGGAATATTTTCTCAACGGCTTACTAAAATGATATGATATGAATTCAAACACTCACACATATATTTAAATTTAGCATACTTATCTGCAAGCATATTTGTGTTTATCAATTTAAGAATATATGAAATGTATTAATATAAAGCGGCCACTTCATGTATCGGCGGTTACAGGTTAAGCTTTTGGTAATCAGCGAGGGTTGTAACAGCAATTTTTTCGTTGTTGATTTTCATTATAATGGTGCCATTTCTTGTCCAAACATTGCGACGTCCGCATTTTCGTTGGGCCTCCATGAGTATTTTTTGACGCTCGATAGTTAAATCTTCGACAATGACGTAGTTTGTGCCTTTAAGTTTGCTTCTGTTGTTAATGATGATTTGGCGAGTATCGTATTTAAAAAATTTGATGATAACAGCTCGAGTTTTGTTTATTGTGGGTTTACCAATTCGATGAATACGGTCTATTTCCTCGGCACTAATTTTAAGACCCATCCTGGTTTCAAAAACTAATTGGACTTTTTCGGTGAGGTTTTCGTTGGCTTCTTCAGGTACACCCAAGATCCGTATGTTGCTTCTCCGTGAATATTGTTCAAGGCCATCAATTCTGTTGTGTAACTCACGGTTTTCCTTGGACAGTTTTTGAACCTTTTCTTCGAATTCACTTAACTTTTTGTTGAGAGCAGCCGTAACTTCTGTGGTAACCTTTTCAACGAGTTCATCGAGAAACTCGTTTTTCCTCAGGATATCTTTAATACAAGTATCAACAGTGACATTTATTTCAGCTATCTGATCTCTGGTCAACGGCATTTTGAAATAATATGCACTTATATTTACCAAAAGATACGAAATCTTTCAGCTTTCCTGACCCCCCCCCCCCCTCCAATACCCCAAAACAGGAATTTCAAATTTTGGTTCAGTTTCAAGCAAATGCCTTCTTTTTCTACATAGTGACTGGATTAATGCGTAAAAACAATATTAAGTACGAAACTTAAGAGTTCACAAGGGCCACCTCTGCACTTATATTTATAGTAATATTATTAATTGTATATTTACACTCAAGGCGCGGGGTAGTTATGTTTAAGTGCATTTTCGAATTGTCTATATTGCTAACCGACAATGTTTTATGGATTGTATCCTTCAGAAAAAATAGTAGGTGTTCTCGAAGAAGTCTGTTGTAACTACTGGTTCTTCTTTTTTCCTTGTGCCAGTTACGGCGACAACAAATAAATTATTCACCTACTTAGATTAAACCATCCACATATTTTATGCAATTATTATATCGCGTGTTTAAAAGAAACTCTTTCGCAGCTTGCTATGATCAAATTGAAGTTTGCCATAACTTGATACATACCAATTGAAGTAAATGAATTACCATAAGTCAGAGAACTAAATTACATCTTGGTCTTGAACTATTTTCCTGAAAATATACAAAACACTTAATAAAAACAATTTTTATTGACTGTTATGATTAATACACTCGCTCTTGTTGTGTAAATGCCATCTTATTTTCGTTTTTGCTTGATGCAAGTATAGTTAATGCAGTGTAAACTTTTGCCTGTCACAGCTACAAATGTTTTCATACACAAAATGCAATCTGGCATTCACCTAGAGACTTGTTTAGACATTACTAGATTTTTTATCTTTCTTTCCAAGGCCTGCCCTAAATGAGTCTTTTTTAACACACGATAGCTTTCTATAGTAAGGCTGTTGTATCTACTATCTAATGGCAAGGTGGCCCTTAGTAGGTGACATTTAAAAAAGTGACTTTTTCTTAAAAAACGAGTTGAGCACATTATATTCTTTTATTAAAGGTTTGTTGTTAATCTTATTAATAAAATAGCTATTATAAAGAGTTGCTAGAGTCGATTAGAATAAATTTTTCCAAGTCAAGGCCTTCTAAGGTAAAAATTAAAATTGAAAAAATAATTTTTGGTTTACAAAAATGAAATTTGGCCAGACTATTATATGTAGTTTGACTTGTAGATTCAAATAAACATCAAATATATAGGGTGTCTCATTTAAAAAATAAAAGTTTGTATCATTTCCGGTAAAACCGGAAGTCAGAAATTTTGACTATATCTATCGGCCAATCATAAATTATGTGTAGTATCTTGGTATAAAATTTTATCCAAATAAATTCATAAATAAAGGAGATATAAGCATGGCCCTAGTCTCATTGTCACAGATATATAAAAACGTTTTCAAATATTTAACATTAGATTTAATAACTATGTATAACTGTTATTTTTTGTAAATCTTTATTTAATTGAAATCTTAGCTCCACTAATTGATTTATTAAGCTTAAAAAAATAGAAACTCATATTTTCCTGAGATTAAAATTTATATGTTTCTATCAAGACTGGCACATTTATAAATAAACGGATTTTCATAACAGTTTTCCAAAAAGTGAAAATAGTACCTTGGAACAGTGAATGTGATAGTTTGGATAAGTAAAAACTGCATCTATACATTTACATAAGTGATGTGAATTTCAACAGCTGTTATTTCAGAAAGCTGTTATAAAACTTATGACATTCTTGCTGCGCAGGTGCAAGTTATTACCTACTGTCACAAAACGTCCTTTGTATAAGCAAATATTCTACAAACTTCTCTTATGTCTAGTCTTTAGCAAATGACTATCTACACAAGTTAATCTGGTTCTAGTAATTTTTACATTGATTTGAAAGTGATTATGTCGTGGGTATTTGCTTTAGCCGCCAATTGGTGTACTGCAAAGGCAGAACCTTTACGCTTCCAACGCCGCATACTATTTCGAAAGCTGACGTGATACCAAACAATATATCCCTTGAAAAGATTTTTAGGACGAGCCACGTGCCTGTCGGCTTCAGTGACCTTTCATATTGCGTCCGTCGGAGTAGATTTGGTTTTCTTCGACTTGAAAACACAAAACTATAGCGGGTCTATTTTGTACTTTTAAAACAGTTTCTCAACATTTAGGTTTTTCCATGCTTTAAAAGCGATTTAGATTAACTAATCGAATAGCGGAAAGCCGACATGAAACAGGAACCTGATAATGCAGGTTTGGAGAATATACTAACTACGTCTTAAGAGAAACGAAACTCAATAATATATAATGTATAAGAGAAGTAAGTATACACGAACGCATCTTTACCATTCAATAAAAAAAATAGTCAAATTAGAGGCATTATAAAAAGACATAAAAATATTACACTTCTAAAAATTAACAACTCTTATAAACCTGGCACGACGGCGATGTTGAGATTGTGGGGGTGCTATTTACGTCATGCGACGACACTATTTTCAATTCTAGTCAAGGGTTGAGCACGATTTTAAAAGTGATTATGTCAACACAATATCTAGAGACCACTCTCCATTAATGTTTAACTTGTAAGGCATCCTTGTTCACAACGCTACCGACACTTCAAGGTTTAATTAATTATAACAGGTAATTACACCGCAGGCTATCAGCTAGAGGCCGCAAGTTAGTTCTACTTTTAGCTGGAGTTTTAAAAGGTTAAGTCCAAGAACGATTGTACTTCCTGTGCTAGTGAGGTCACATAATTCGTATACGAAATATAATCGTCACTGAACATCATACAGGCATAATTCACTCTGGTATGCACGTGCTAACTATATCGAACATAGCTTAAATATGTCACTATGAACAATGGTTATCAGATCCGGATATCACTTGCATAGAAATATATCCTGCAATTGTTTTTTGCTTTCAATTCCATTTCACACAATTGTAAATTAACTTCAAATAATATTCATTATGAGCTCTCTAGACACCATTAAGTGAATGTAAATATATATGAAGTTTTTTAACACCTAAACTAACATCGGGGACCTGTCATAAATTTTCCAAAGCAATTACAGTTGCACAGTTTTGGACACCTCACATTTTACATTTAATTTCCTAAATGTACATTACAGCAACAGTAAATCTTATGGTAATGTAATTACTTGACAGTGCTAGCTTTTTCGGTGTGCTAAGAGTAAGGGGTAAGCATTCCAAACGAATTCTAGCTTTTTCGGTGTGCTAAGAGTAAGGGGTAAGCATTCCAAACGAATTCTCGAGAAGAGCGCAAACATCTTCATGAATACATAAACAAGACATACTGTTTGTGTAATTTCTGGTTCAGTTAATGGCCTGCTTTCAAAAAACGATCTCCATGGGTCGAAATCTCTCGAAAATGCATGTCTTTTTTAGATATACAGGTTGTTCCAAATAAAAATGAGACACCGTTCAGGTCTTAGTACTTTCCTAGACTTTAGGGGAATACTATTTTCATTCATCCTGGAGCACTCACACCATGCGCGCTTCTCTCATATTTTTACCAAAATTACTTTAAATCTTAAGTAAATAGAGCAAGAAAAGTACTGTGGTTAATCAAATCAGTTAGTTCTGTGTTGAATAATAAATGGTTGTCGTCGAGGTGCGCAGAGTTAGCAAAATTCTTATTGTGCGGGTTCTGTCGTTTATATTATAACAATTTTCCATCGTCACACTGCATTGCGCGTACGCAAGTATTGCTCCTCGCTTGTATTTATTGTTTTACCAAATTTGTGGTTTCAGTAGAAAAGTTGTCATTATTGTAGTTTCCAGCGTTTTTAATCATTAAAGAACATTTAAAAAGCAATCATTACCTTGCGGACGCCTCTGGATTTTCTTTATCTTTTAATTACAATGATTTTATCACAATTATTTTAGGCAAAAACAAATGCGGGTGGAGAAATATACAAGGCAGGTATCCCATTCTTCAATTTCTAATGTAAAGTGGACATTAAAATTGGAAGATAAAGCCTGAAAAACATATCTATAATTATGTATTGTCTACTTGTACATACTCCAAATAAGACAATGTTGAGTTGAGTGGTTGATGAGAGATAAATAATATTAATGTTTTCACGCCTAACTGGCCGTTTATTGGAAAATAAGATAACAATATTGTGAACCTTTCTTATATGTATACATATATAAACCTTAGTGACTGGAAATAGAAGATCCATCTGGCATAAGTTTATAGAAACTTTATGCTCTTATTTTGAGAACTTGCATACGAACCATAAGTGAACACCCATAAAACTGTGTCAAAAAAGTATAGAACATGCTATTATATACAGTAAGAATAATATAAGACCGTACATGGCTGAATTATGAAAAATTAGACGTATTTACTTATTGTTACCATGATGTATGTAAACAAACAAACAAACACAGTGGCTATAGAAATTAATTGAAACTGGATGATTTCATTGCAATTTAAAAAACCGACAATTGTTACTAGCATGGGTAAATTGATGAATGCTAAAATAAAGTTTCCAGTGTATAGTCTTACATTATTCACACGGTATACAGATATTGAGATGGTTTTAAGCTCACAATTTGGCTCTGTATGCAGTGAGAAATATTGAATAAAGTCAAATAATGCACAGTGTTGAACTATTTTATTTAATTGCAATCTAAACTACTTGAAGTTATTCAATGCATTAGCAATGAGATGCCAGAAGCATAATTAGAGAAATAAAGGCACGCATAAGCAAAGCACATTTCAGAGGGTTTGAATTTGAATTTTAAGTAAAATAGAGATTTATAATATAAGTAATATGATAGGTTTGAGCATATTTAAAGCTAGACCAAATGAAATTAAATAACACAAAAGGTTAGTTATGTGCATACTGAATGAGCGTAAGGTTATTAATAAAAGTACGGGTAAGCGAAAAGTAAGCATGCTGAAGGATGAATGAAGTAGAAGCAAGAGAAAATAGAAATTGCAAAGAGCAATAGAGAACGAGGGCAACTGAGTTAAAGAAAATTTAGTGACATGTTTAAAATATGAACTCAAGTCCAGTGCATTTTAGAAGTAAGTGTTACAGCAGAGTAGTGATTATAAAATTTTTTTTAGATTTTTAGATATAAGGAAAGAAGAACATTTTAGATTTAAGCTATTTTTAGATTTTAGAAAAATGTTATCAAATTTTATTCCGTTTATGTAAATTAATAACTAAAACTAATTTTCTATAAACAATACCAGATCGTGGTTACCAAGCAACGCGATGCTGTTTTGCTACAAAAAGGAGAATAACAATTGCTGTAAATTAAAAAGCTTGGCGGAAAAATTGTACTCCACTAAATCAATGTTTGAATACGATAAAAAGTGTGTTACCAATTTAAAAAGTGTATTATTTATTTATAACCATAACGAGGCAGCTGTGGTAGTGTTTGCAGCAGTTTCTGCGACACAAAAATTATAAATTTCACCAACTCATCTTCGGCTGTGAAACGGCAGCACGCAACTTCGACTACGTTCCAGTTGAGCTGCCGAAGCCCGGAGTCTCCATTCCTAAAGGTCAAGGAAGTGTGTACGAACATCCCGAAGCAACATTTGGGGCCAGGAAAGCGACTGCAAGCGAAGAAATCCAACGGCGTTACCTGCACCATGTTCGGAGCCCACATCGGCTACTTTTTCCCAGGTAGGATTTTGCATTATTTGAGTGTTTGAGAGCCGGGAAAGCTAGTAGACTTGAAGAATGCACATTCTGGAAGAGATGAATCGCATTTCCAAGCGTCCAGTAATGCCCCAGTTTCAATAATTTGCATGGCGTCAGTAGAAAATGCGATTTTTGCAAGAATCTCAATCCATCACAGGAAGTAAGACAAATGAATTGCGGGCGTCGTTCACGTCACGGCTAAAAGAAGATCGAGTCAGTTGTTGCACGCGGAGGTTGAATTCAATTTACCTGAAGTTTTCTCGCAGAATTTCACTTTTAAATTTTCAAATAAACACTGGTTTGCACTTACGACGTTCTGTGTTCAATATTAAATTTTTGAGGTTATGAGAAATCCGAATCTAGTAGAGCTATTGTACTAAAATCGCGTATGTGAGCTATTCTGGGACAAATTTTCTAAAACCATAATTTCAAATAAAAAGTCAGATCTGAACCCACTCTGAGAGAATGAGTTCTGTGTTTGCTGGAGCTAGCCTAAATTATTATTGCAGTTCAATAAAATACAGAAAGGGGCAATTAACAATTTTATTTGAAAAGTAATAAATACATTTGTTTTCAATTAGCCTAAAATACTGACAGACAACGGTTAGCACAATAAAAATACCCTGGGCATTGTGGTGATTTGCCCTTATTTAATTATTTAATATTTTTATTAAACCTTTTATTAACACAAGGCATCATTCCATTTTAATATATATATATATATATCTGAGTAAACAATTTGCTTAGAAAATATTGTTTGGAAATCGGCGGTGAAGAATGCGATAATTGTCATTAAATTATTATTAGAAATTGGCAGTAAAGTAATACGTTATTTACTACGTTTTGTAGCTGGTCGGGTGACAAAGGGATGACAGAAAAAGTCAAAATGACCTATAAGAGTTGGTAAAAAAACGTAAATTTCACGGTTTCTCGATTAAAAAGAACATAATGTGACCTCGGTACTGAAGTTTCTTTTTATCCCACATGTGGTTCGTTGCCTCGACTCTATGGAGGTCGGCACCCGAATCCAGATTCGTTATAGAAAAAGTTAAATTTCAGTGCTTTGGTATACAAATAACTATATTTTGAATTCGACAGTGAAGAACGGCATTGCAGTAGTAAGTTGTTTTACTACTTTTTGTAGGTGGCGGTGTGGCAGAAAACGTCAACATAAACCTGCAAGAGTTGGCTAAATAATTTATTTCACGATCGTTCAATTTAAAAACACCATAATATTCTCTTCATGGCTCTGAAGTTCCTTTCCATTCCTTATGTAGTTTATTTTTCACGGAGCTGCGTGCCGGCAACCAAATTTCACATTCATGATAATAAAATAACCTTCAATGCCTTGGTGTACAAATAACTATTATTAGAGTTAATAGTGGGCTACAAAACTACGGCTTTGCTCACTACTATCAAATTGTATGTCGTTTAGAAACCAGCAGTTCCTTAAAATTTTAGTCGCGGCGTTTAATACTCATCGTTTACTTTTAGTTTGAACTACACCCTGCCTTTTAGATTATGGACAGAAAATCGATTTCTTTAAAGGGCACAGAATAATATGGTGAATTAGCGAATGGCTTAGCTAAACAGATGGCGATAAAAGCTTGTTAAGTGTCGCGATGAGCAATATTTACATTGCATTTACTGAGTATAAAATGTAGCTGCAGTTTGTGCTCTATTTTGTGTAAATTGAAATAACTTCTTGTTAGCGAGAAGACTTATTTCAATAAAGCTCTGCCGCTTAATATTATTATCAAATGATTTTGGTCGTGTACTGTAGCTTAATTTAGCGGTTTGAGATAAAGTTCGTCCAAAATGTTATGCTGTGAATAAGGGAATAAAGTAACAATACGATTTATTCTTCAGTAGCAACAATACTGTGCTTGAGGCACACATATATCGAGAGATCAAAAAAAAAACTGTTCCTCAGCAGGCTGTGGAATGAAAAGTCACGTCTTTACTTGCGTCAGATAATAATTAGTTGCCATATTCTATACGAATCTGTCAGATTGTTAAAAGATTTCTGCTCCTAAAAATGATGTTTCATTATTATTTAACTAGTGAATCATCCGAGTTACGCTTCGGTTCGCAAATTTAGGAGAGATTCATTTATATAAATTAAAAAAAAAGATGGACTGGCCAGGAATCGTACCCGCGCCGCCCGCGTGGCAGGCGAACATTCTACCACCGAGCTACGGAACTTTGTTGAACGACGCACTGCTGTAGTGCTATGTAATGAATCACCTGAGCTACGCTTAGTTTGCTAATTAAACAATCTAATTAAAACCTTTTTTGAAAATAAAAACCGGCCTGTGATCTAAGTCTAACAATTAGCAACATTTTAAGCCATCATATAGCTTAATCGGTCCAGTATCGTCGGAGGAGCTAGTGACCAAAGATACAAAGAGACCAACGATTTTATGTAGTGGATTCCAACTGACACAAGTAAAGACGTGACTTTTCATTCCACAGCCTGCTGAGAAACAGTTTTTTTTGGATCTCTCGATACAAATTGTTAAGGAAGGTGTAGCAATTACGATTTACCTTTGTGGATTTGCATTTTATTTTGATAATTTCGTTGTTGAAACAGATATCTATAAATAAATCATAATTAAATAAATTAATACATCTATTATAGAAATATACACGTAGTACTTCCTCACGGCAGGAGCAGAAACTACCTATCGCAATCATTAAAATAGCTTTTTATATATCTAGTGAGGAAAGGTATGCATTGTGTTACGATTTGCGTTCTTTAATTAAATGAACTATGTAGAAATATACTGTGCTTTAGTTAGCTGTAAGCCATCTGTATAATAAATATTTTACGGTAGAATTCGTAGGCAAAATGTCATATTTAAATTACAACAAGCGGATGTTTAGAAACGTGCCTTTCGCTTGGGAAGCTGGAGATATTCCAATCTCACGAATAGATTAGAGATATGCAGGGTTTACTTCATAAACCGAAATATTGAGTGATGTATATGACCGGTACGTGATTAGAAGAAGCAACGGTTGCAACTCGATCATAAAAATTACTTGCAGCTGGGACCAAATGCTTTTAGTAGAATTGTAAATCTTTATGGCGATAGTTTGCGAGGGTCCGAGCAGGCTACATTTCACCGTGGGAAAGCCTCAAACTTGTAAAATTCATAGAACTATTATGAACTATCACGTCGGTATGTACGTCCCAAAAGTCCAAAATTTAGACCAGCTCTGATAGGTTATTGGGAACTTTGTAAACGCCTACCGAGCTTTCTTGGTGAAAATGGACTTAGAATTTAGTTAGTTAATAAAAAGATGTAAATACGTAAAGTTAAGAAACAACGCTATTAAACTTAAGTGTTCTGTAAACGGCAGAAAAATAAATGCAAGTGTTTGTACTTAAGTGTTCTTATTAATCTCGCAACAGTAGCTTTGGTCTTCGTGTCCGAGTGTGTTTTAACTAAAAGGATTGCCAGTCACCCCGACTTTAGGCGTCTCGCAATAATTGTATCCCGCGTGTGAAATAAATGCCCGACGCGTAGCGGAGGGCATTAAACACAGAAGGGAGGTAATAGACCTTTGTTTAAGTGCCTTAGGAGATCGCTATAATAGTGTTTGTAGCTTTATGTAGTATCATTTTGTCTAATATCCATATCAACATAACGTTTTGGTATCCACCCACAAAAAGTATCGGCACCCGCCGGGAATTAATACAAATTGCCTCCCTCTGGTGCCGGTTGGAATTTGACAGTATTGTTTAATAAAACTAGGGCACAAAAGCCGACTTTTTCTACGATTCTCAATTTCTTCTGTCTGTGTGACTGTTCGTTCGTCCGTCCATCCGTCTGTTGTCTGTCTGTCTGTCCATCTGTCTGTTGGAGGTATAGCTCTACAACTTGATTACGTTGAAATACAATAATTTAGTGTGTAATCTGTTCATAAAAATTGTGAAAACACAAAATGTCGTTTTTTTCTGAGCCTATTCAAAAGAACGGTACTGTAGTTGTTGGAGGAAGTTTGCGTGTAGATTAGATGTGTACCTTGCTCGAATTCAAATATGTTTTCGATCAAATGCATACAAGGGGAGAACATACAAATTAAATTCTGTCTTTTTCGGCTTTAACTCCAAAACTATTGGTTAGAAGAAATCTAGCTTAAATAATGTTATATAATCTATCAGTAAAAAAAGTTCAACTGCCTTTAATTGTATATAATCGTACCATAAATTGATCCCATAATGAGGTGACCAAAGTGTCAAGCATATACATTTCAGACTCTAGCAACACGATAAGCTTTTATAATGTGAACAACAGTGTTTCACCTTTTAATTATTTTCAATGCGAAATATTGGGCCTACTCCTTGAAAAATATCAAATAACAAATGTCCTTTAAAGGAGCCGAAAATGTTTACAAGCCTCTACTTCATTTATGTTTCGAGCTGAAGGAATTGGAACAGTTCGTGTGGTAAAATGTAGCCTTATTGATTTATAATTAAATTCAGAATTTTATAAAATCAATAGTGTCTCAAAGTTACGCAATCCTAAATCGTTTATACAAACCTAGCCAAGTATGAATTTAAAAGATTACCAAAGATTAAATACTAGCTAGAGCAAAAGCTGTACACCACCTGTTGATTATGTCTTCGAGGTGGAGTACTTCACAGCTAGAAATCGATAAATTATGAATCGCGAATTGTTAAAGAATAGATTATTTTAATATTTTTTGCGTTTAGCTTACCGTTTATTCCAAAACAAAAGAGGATATTTACTGTACGGCCCGAGAGCAATTTTTATTTCTTAGATATAAGAAAAATACGAATTTTTTAACTATTTTCAAAATATTTGCACTTCGTCAAAATACATTTGTTTTTTTTAAATCACTTCTCCAATCATGCTGAGAACTCCGTTTTTGAAAGGTCATAAGGCTGAGACCTCCGAATTTGCATGAGTAAATCTCTTAACACGTACGAAATTCTTAATGTTTCAAAATTGTGTAGCAACGAGATTTTTCATAATCACTATCCAGTTTTAAAAAACTTGACTAAGGCAAACTTTTACAAACCAATCAGAAGTTATAGTTTTACGAACGTCGAGAGGAATAATTACTGCAACTGGACTACTGGGTTTTGAGAATGCAGCAATCATTTTTGGTTTACGCCAATAACAACTTGTTTGCATAGCATCTTGTTCAAAATCCCGAACACTTGATTGTTTATCGGGGCCATAATTATTGATCTAAGGCTCATAATAACCCATGACAATAAATTAATAGCTATTTTTGTATTAAGGGCGTGAATGAGGCGATTTTGGCCCGCGGCGAAATTATAAGCCCGAGGCCCGAAGGGCCGAGGGATTATAAAACGCCAAAGGGCCAAAATCACCGTTCACGCCCGAAATGCAAATAAGATTTTTTGTAAAATCCACCTTAAAGCTTTGAAAAATAAATGGCACGATTCGTTCTCAAAAATCAAATTGTTGTTGGCTGCGAATGTGATGCTGGTTTTTTAGGCCTTAGGGCGCAAAAGGCACTATTTACGCCCGCAAATTATTTTTAGGCCTTAGGGCGCAAAAGGCACTATTTACGCCCGTAAAGGAATGCATAAATGACCTTATTTTAATACGATTTTACAAAAACATATTTTTTCAAGATTCTGCATCATAACATAAATCTCCATTAGTCTACCCGTTTTTGTTGTTGTTCTGCGGCGAACAAATGTGGAATCTATCGACTTGCTGAATCTCACTATGAGAGTTATATTTCGATTTTCTTTAAGCAGCTATCAGAGGTCGATCAGCTCTCAGTGCGCTCTCTAACGCAGTAGTTCTCAACCCGTCTCTCCTTATGCTCTTTTTGATAGTCGATCATATCACTATGTCCCCGCCCACCACGTCTTGCTCCTGATTGTGTCCACCAGCGGTATGTTTAGAAGGTCTGTCTACGCGCTAGTCCTATACGTTTCTATTAGATGTTCACATGATTTAATGTCCTCTACCATGGACCTATTCTCTGAGTAGTGTGCCATACAACATATTTTTATTTTAACTTGAAATCGCCACTGTGAAGGACTGCTGCGTCCTCCCATCTTTTCAAATTGATAGATAAGTGTTGCTAAACTTGAAATGCGTCAGTGTGTAAGTATAATAAATTACAATAACAACGTAAAACAATTACGTTACGCTATGAAGATATAGTAGTTACTCCAAACAATGCCAACAAAGGACATTAATATGCTCGATTTTGAGTTATGTACTAATTATTAAAAAAATAATAAGACCTTAATTAAAATATCTGTACACACCTATTTTCACTATAAAGCTAGCAAAATAGTATCGAAAAAGACTGCTTCCCATGAACAAGAGTAACTCTGAATACTGCAAAATCAACACAGAATCTGTCAACGGGTCTCGTACCATAAGCCGTCGCGAAGAGATTTGATAGCGTAGTTCTGCAATTTATTGCTTCTATTAGAGCGACCTGTGCGATTAAGATTTTTTTTCTACTACTGCTTACTCAAGTAACGTATTACATTAGTGCAGTAACACGTGAGGTCCATCGGAAGGCCCGCCCTTCAGTCACAATGTCTAATAATAACAGCTCAGCGCATCTAACAAAAGGGATAGTTCTAGTTTTACACCGGCATCGGCACCATTAGTCGAGCCCAACAAAATGTATTTACTTTAAAAAAATGCCTTTTTAACTGCTAATAAATATTACCTCCCAATCTACATTTTATATAATGCAAATAAAACTGACAATCAAAGACAAAATTCTCAAATGCCAGACATGTGTGTTGACCAATATGTGCAATTGAATGCAGCAAAGAAGAGCAATATATCTCCCATTTATCTACACAGTGTCGGTATATATCAAATAGTTCTAAAAGATAATAAGAAAATTGTTAAATTTGAATTTTGTACTGTTACTAAAGGTCCGTTTTTAAGAATGCATTTATATTGCCTCTATACCAGAAGAACAAATCACAATTAGTTACTATGGGTAATCTCACTAAAGATGAAAAAGGACTTCACGAAAGTTAATCACTAAATAGTGTCAGTGAACCCTCGTAGAAAGTCTGATAAAATACGTCAATGTAAACTGCATCAGAGGTACGGTCATACGCGAAGCTACTGTAAATTTGAAACGCGTCCCGCAAAATATAAAGGAAATCACTTATTTAGTTAATGACCACAAAGACGAGACGGCAAACCACAGCGTGTAAACTGCGGGGAAGAGCATGACGTCAACTACAAAGGATGTAGCTATTTCACCAAAATGAGAAACATATCTACATAGCCCCTACAAACACACAACATTAACAACTAATGAAAATATGAAAACAATGTAAATCCGAACGACAGTAACGCAAAATAACCTTAACTATAAATTAGCAACTAATAGAACAGATAGGGATGTTACTGTAGATACAAGCAGTGCCATTTTTAACATTATTATCGACAACAATGCAACATATCTCCAAATAGAGAAGTAACAATACACAAACAACATAACCGTGACAAATTGGTACGCCAATGGAATTAAGACTCAAAGATTTGCTCACATGTTATATTCTAATGTAAAATTGGATCAGCTTTAGCCAATCACACATGTACCTTTTGATTCCGCAAATTGGAATCTCTCCTCCTAGTAATAAAATAGACGTTAGTGCACTACATTGGCGTTTGCACACTATTGGTACTTGATAGTGGTTCTATTAATACAAAAGTATTGTGATACTCATAGTGCAAATACAAAATCACATCTGTGAACTCCGTGGCAAGGAACCAATGAAGGTAAATAAAAACGAATCAGTACTGGAATTAAATATGATCTCCAGGATGCCCAGAATACGGTGAAGGATAGTATTACAAATATAAATTTTAACGATTATTCGAAGCCGAGTGTCAGTCGTCATCAGATGCGTTTATCGATCTTGGAGGTAGTAAAATATGTGTTGCTGTTAAATTAAGCTACCGGTAGCACGTTTTAGTTAGATAGGTTGTTTTAAACACACATTTGTTGGTTTGTATAATTTAATTGTAATCGATCATAGTGGACTGGAATGAAGAGTATCCGAATTAATCCAAATAGATAGCTTACGTCCCTTTAATGGTCTGTACAAACCACCATTTTAAATCATTCCGCTTAGGCGTATAGAAGATATTGTAGTGTATTCACTTCAAGTGTATTTCACTGTTGAAAGCCGCAGATTCAGACATTTCGAATCCTTAGCGCCAGTGGAGTAAGCAAAATGTATTAGATTACTAAAACAAGTACATATTCTAGAGACCTAGAATAATAGTTGATGACATTTGGTTATAGAATTTGATGTACTTGTAAGTTATAAAAAAATAGAATAATAAACCTGTTGAAATAAAAACGAATCAACAGTTATTTCGTCAAATAAATAATAATCGGTTACCTATATGTTACTTTACGTCGTACCAGTACATTAATTGAAATTAATTACTCTATTTTAAGGTATCTTAGATACAAAATAACGCTCCAGGGCAATTATTTTTTTCATAAGAACCCTAGGGTTATTATGAAAAATTAACAGTATTTGTTTCGATGGATACAACTTTTTATTATGCACCACTGTCACAATGAAAATTAATGACAGCTCAGCTAATGTCACAAATCTAACTTAGATCAGCTAACTAGATCAATCTTAAATACTATATCATAGTAATTATATGAATTGAATATGAATATGAATTAGGTAAGAAAATTGGTTGGACATAAAACCTTGAAGGCACCACGGTCATTATGAGCTAAGAGCCCGCGATTGTTGTACACACCTCGGGCCAAAGGCGCTCGATTACTACACTAACAATCTTGGGCTCTTATTTTACTCATAATGCCCTTGGTACCTTAATAACTATTAAAGGCAGATTAGCCAATAATTACTAGAACTTTGAGTTTTAAAAAAATGAATGTTGGTAATATTACAATTGGCAAATCACCTGCTCTCAAACATATAATACCCGTATTTCTCAATATTTTGCAATCTGTAATATAAGTACCTACAACTACGAGTAGATTACTAGCGGTTCATCCTCGCGTCACCATAAAATACCCTTAAGAAAATCTGAGGCAGTAAAACCTAAAACTAATCGAAAATGTGTTGCAAGTAAGTAAACAAGGGTTGTTACTAATGAACAATGTTAATTTCTTGAACTTGATCACAGGTGTGCTAAACGTTTCTAATTTATTATACAGAGTGTTATGGAAATGAGTGCAAATATTTTAACCCGTAATAGAACTCACTAAACTGGACCACTTCTCTATTTATAATTTTTTCGAAAACGCCCTCAAAACTGAGTGAAAATTAAAAACAATTTTACTCTAAAAATGCATACCCGCCTATGGAATAATATTGTAATTTAATGACACAAAACACAAAAACATTTCTTTGATATGCAAACCAACAAAAACTGCATAGGTACTGATAAAACCTTTAGTTCACATCTGGTCACCAACGTACTTTATCAGTTGAGGAAGGTAAGTTATTGACTGTATGTTTTTTTGTGCAAGAACTTTGCAGTTTTAATATGCTTGTGTCGTTCACCTTTAACTTAGATTTGCTTACCAAGAGGCTCGTCAAATTTAGGGGAGATAAATGATTGAAAAAATATGCGATTAAATGAAAAACGATAGATAGAAAAGTTGTTCATTTTGGTGAGCTCTATCACTGGTTAAAATATTTGTGCTCATTTCCATAAGACCCTGTACTTTACGCAACTATTGGCTGTGGTAAGCTACAAAAAAATGAAGTAATACTTTAAGTAATACATAAGAAAGTAATGAACAAACGCCTTTAGATAAAAAGCTGCGAATGCGGATGTAAGATTATCAAAAGTGTTTTACATTTATCTATTTGTGGTGGTTGTTTTACGATCTGAATTATGAGAGCCTTGCTTACCTGAAAAGATACCTACGATGTTTGTGAACTTGAAGAATAGCTACAGAATTTAAAAGTAGTCAATATTCTAACACGTAACTTGACTGGTAGTATTTAGTTTTTCAGATTTTCTTTTCATTATCTATTCTGCATCTACTAGTAACTTTTTTATATCTCGTAGTAGAACCGCCAGATATCTTCCAGGGGTATGACGTCTTAAAATGGTATTTTATAAATACATATTTTCTAGAATATTATACTGGTACATATAAAAATTACTTTGATTGTATTACATCTCTCCCTAGTTGCGTAAATTCTATTTCCTGAAAATGTGTTTTTAAGTAGCCAATAGAAATTCTGTAACAATTAATTTAAAGAGATTTATATTAAGTGACGTTATAAGACTTATGTTCATTAGGATGGTTTCAGAGACATTTTTTAGATTCAACAAGGGGATTTGATGACTAGGATAGAACTTGACGTTACTCTGACTTTTTATATGTATGGAGGTCGCACGTCAAAGAGTGAGAGTTAATACAACGCAAAGAGGGTTAAACGATACATTCAGTCTGTCAGCCACGCGAGAGGCGAAACATTTTTTGCAGACTATTGGCTTTTGTTTCATACTTTTGATAAAGCAAGCGAATTGTCGAGCTTTACTTTAACAATGGGCACGATCCAATTCAGCGAATTGGTTTTCTGAAAACTGTTATAACCTATTTGCATACTGGAGCATTCTATAGTAATACTAAATGAACTAGGCTGAGCAATTTTAGATTTATGGAAGTGCGTCGAAATTACTTTATTATAAATTCATTAGTTACAGTGGGTAAGAAAAAAGTAGCTTTGTATTTATTTATCATTTACATAAATTGCGAATATCTAAAAATATATAAACTGGGTAGATTTTACTTTTAAGTTTCAGAGATACCATTTTTCAGATTTAGTGTTGTGTAAAAAGGTCAAGATTGGAGACCATAATTTTAAAAATTAGTGTTTCTACAGAATATTATAAATAAGGCAAAATCTCTTAATTCTTTTTTCCAATCGTGTAGTGTCTTGATCATTTTTTCCTTCCATTAATGTATATGGTTCCATACCATAACTAAAGCACAGAGTATACATCACAGAACACCAACTGTAACGTAGTTGTAGGCTCAATATATTACTGCAAGGTACTTTTCCCATCCTTAAAAAATATATTTTGTTTCTTTCAATTGTTCCTTTGCATTCAATGAGATCCTCAAATAATCAAGATGCTCTACGGCCTCAGTGCAACTATGTTTTTTAGTATTTAAATTCACTCCATGGCTACTTAGATGAAATAATATAATATTGATTGCATCTCCACATATAAAACTGCATCAACATATCAACTATCGTTGATACCTGCGCTATTAATAGACATTTCTTCTATGTTTTCGCTTAATGTTTCGGAGAACAGTTCTGCTAAATAGATATTTAGTAGCAGAGAAAATAGCAAACAACCTAGTGCATCGCCACATCCAATTTCTGCTTCTGTCAATTTGTCCTTTATTTTTACTGCTGCCTTTGACCTCAGCACAAATTCACAATTATTGTTGTATATCTCATATGTATTTCTTTGTTTTTCAAAATATCAATATTTGTTCCTAGGTTACCTTTATTAAAGACCTGTAGTAAGTCTAGAAACATGGCGATCAACATTTATATACCGTACCAGTATTTGTACTGCAACAAGGATTTGTCTTGTTTGTGTATTTCCTATGCGTTCTTCCAATTTCCAACATATTCTTTTGTGTGTGACTTTCAGAAATAACTTTAATGAATGATTCATTAATCTAATACCAAGATAATATTCCCAGTTTCTGGACTACCTTTTGTGGTGATACAACAAAGGTTGATTTCCACCATTCATCAGGTACGATTCCGGATTCGTAAATTATATTAAATAATTGAATGAATGGGTTAATGATTTCGTTCAGAAACAATTTTAATGTTTTCCTCTGGCCCACTTGCTTTTTTGTTCTTTATTATTGCCATAGATTTTTCAACTTCGCCAACACGCTTTCCAATGTATTCTGTTCAGATCTTCAGTTTTTCATTTATATAACTTTTACTTACTCATCGACTAACGTGTTGATGTTTGAACGGTACCCAATCCCCGCTGTTGCTTTTACCTTTTCGTAAAGTGCAAATATAGCATAATTATTTCCTCGAGCTTCTATTTCTGCTCATTCTTCGACGTACCATCGTTCTTTGCTTCTCTAATTTCTTTAGGTATTTTCTTCTGTGTTTTTCTGTATCTTAGTGGATTTTGGTTTTGTGCTGATATCTTTCATTCATCGTTTTTACTATATCATACGTCATCCATATACTTCTTACTGTTGGCGGTTTTAATTCCTGCTTGTAACTGAATACTTGCTTTATTTGTAGAATATCTGTCCATTTCTTGTGAATATCGTTATACTCCATTCGGTGTAATTCTTCAAACAGTTGTAGTTGTTGCTTTTCTAATAATTTATTTTGGCGACATTATCTATCGTCTATGTGCTTCCTGTCTTTTTTATAGCCTTTAGACGAAGTTGCACCACTCTTGCGAACTACAAAATTATGATCGGACGCTACATCTAGGCCAGGGTATGTTTTGTCGATTTAATTACGTTTTGAAATATTTTGTCTATTGCAATATAGCTTATTTGATTCCCTTCAGTGTTGATTCCCTTGAGGGAATGTAGTGATCAGCGTAATCTTCCGTACTGTTTGTTTCCAGCCTTCTCTGACCTTAGCTTCGATAACTAATATATGCATCGGTCTACCAGTTATGGTTGTTATCCGTTTTATCCATCTTGTTGGTGAGCTTCCATGTTCTTTCTTGCCTTCCGCTTTTCAGTGGATTGTCAATATTTCTATATTGTCTGGATCTTTTCTCATTAGGTGACCAAAATATTTTAAAATTCTCAGTTGTGTGACACTGAATAGCCTTTGCCTAATGTGCAGCTCTTCCCGGATAGAGTTGTTGGTGCGACTGGGTGTCCAGGGGATGCGTATCATTTTGGTGGCATAGATTTAATTTCTTTCACATTTTCTCATTCTCCGGGATTTGCATCCGCAAGTTACGGAATACTGAGCAGTTTACTATTCGCATCTTCGTGTTTCTCGGAGATATGGTGGTCCTTCCATAGCTTTGTTATTTTTGTAATTGCTATTTTTGCAAGTTCACATCTTAGTCGTATTTGTATTACTGTTCTTCACACATCTGTGAACATAGATCCTAGATATATGTATGTACTGTTCTATAACTTTGAATCTTCCTACCATTCTTACGTTTGGTCTGATGTAGTTGAGCCTTCCCTCGATCGTGCCTTTCGTTTTTGATGTATTTAGTTGTAGACCGAGGTTTGAGTTCCTATTTTTAACTGATGTTATGATGTTCAATAGCTCTTCTACGCTGTTTGCTATTAGGATAGTGTCAGCAAATCCTAAGTTGCTGATCTTCTTTCCATTTATCGATACATACCCTTCTCTATTTTCTCACTTTTTATTATAAAATCGCAATAGATATTGAATAGCTGCGGGAGTAGTATACATCGGTGCCTTACTACGCATTTAGGGTGAAAGCTGTCAGAATTGATTTGTTGCACTTTAATAAATTGTACTAGTGGCGTTTTCGTATAATTGAGCTATGAGGTGTATTCGGTGGTTTCGAGCGCTCTTTTCATTTAATATTTTTCATAGATAGTTCCACTTCGCTTTATCGCTTGGCTTACAGTAATCTATGGAGCATATAAATAGTGGATTATTTATTTCACGAGATTTTTCTATTATTTGTCGAAAGTCTAATATATTTTCTCGAGTTCCCTAAATTTTTTTTAATCCCGCTTATGCTGCTGGTATTTGCGATTTGAGAAAGGTTTTAAGTCTCTCGTTTATTACATTTAGTAGCACGTTACTTGCATGCGATATGAGGGTTACGGTTCTGTAGTTGCTACATTTGTTATATTTTCTTTTTTATGTATAGTTTTATTGTGGATTTAGTCCATTCTTGAGCCCACCGTCAGGTATTCCAAATCCTATTACATAGGTAGAGAAGTATATATTGCTATGGTCCTTATGACTTAAATAAAAATTCTCATATTTTTAAAATTTCATTTTACTCTTAATCTCAGGGTTTTATCAATTTTATTCTAAATCTTACCTTTTATCGTCACTGCCCCGTAGCTCGCAATTTTTGACGCTTATCTTTTTTTGTTACTGCACATTATAATTAGGACATACACAATAAATATAACAAATTGATATGAGGCAATTTAATTATTTATTTATAACGATCTGTAATTTCAATATTCAGCAGCTGTCTTAATTTGGTAATTCAAAACTTATGATTACATTTGTTTTTTATAATAATTATACATTACATTACATGTTATTCAACCACAATTTTCTATATTTACAGTGCACAGTTATTTAGCTCTTACGTAACCTTCAATTACTAAACTAATGTTCTGTAGTTAACTTTTAGTGTCGTTCCTATTCTGTTTTATTAATTTATTCAATTCAGTACTTTTATATCGCAGTTATATTCTTTCATATTCTGCTATTTTACTCAGATCTCATAATTAATTTTTTTCAAATTTTATCCACTTAAATTTTTATACTTTTCCTTCGTCGAGCTCTAAATTATCCTTTTCTAATTTTGTTCCAATTCGTATTCTGGGCCTTTCTGACATCTCGACTCCAACCCCTCTCACAATTTGACTGCAACCTCTTCTGTACTTCGATTCGGACACAAATTTCATCTACGTCGGTTCCGCACTCACAATCTTATTTACTGCTCACTACTTAATTTTATGACAATTTTTAATTATACATACCTGTAATTATTTTATTTAAACTGAATTTCTAGGATAAAATTTTCATTATCAAATAATTTTATTTCCAAAATTTTTACACACCATTTGTTATAGTTTTTTCTTATATCTTTTAAGACCACGGAAAATTTAATATAGAAATTTACAGATTCCTGTTTTTCACCCAAAGAATATTTCAGCTAAAATAACATATTTACGTTAACTTATTCCCAAATTGTGTGTGCCACCAATTAGCAACTCTTTTATGCTGACAAATATGTAAGAAACAAACCTATGATTCATACTTTTTAATATTATTTACTTTTGCAGATATTACCATTTGGTTCTAAATTATGGTCACCAACCGAATTTTAGTTACATTTGCCTTCAACGAATGGACACTTCCCTGGTAGCGTTTACTTTTTCACATGTAATTAAATTATCAAATATGATTCTTTCTGAATAATCTTTGTTTCTGTAATGGATTAACACAATTTGCTGAACCACTGTCGATCCCATTGTATGAAATAGAATTTTTAATGATATAACTGTGCTGCTGGACTTACTATCCTTTTAATTACTTCCCTCGTCTGAAAGACGAAGGAAGTATTGTAATCAGGAGAAAATCACCTTCCCAGATTTCTTCAGATCTTCACGTTTCAGGGTCCCTGCCTGCGTGTCTGTTTGTCTGTCTGTCTGTCTGTCTGTCTTTCTGTCTGTCTGTTGGCGGTATAACTCAAAAAATATTTCTCGGAGGAAGACGGTATTTGCATACACAGCATATATATATACCTGGAAGAAAACCGGTAAAAATTCAGACAAATATATACAGGGAGAGCATCTTAAAGAAATTAAATTTTGTTTATTTTTTATTCAACTTAGTAATAGATAGACGTAATAATTTGTACATAGTGCAGGCTTTATTATTACCAAAAATGGAAGCCAATAAATACAGAATAAGGTTTTTACAATACAAAAACGAGGCACAAATTAGCAAGTTACTTAACCTAACCTAACCTACCGACATGACATCCCTAATTTAACAAATTTCCGATTCCAGGTTAGGAAATGTATAAAATTCCTAGGAAATGTGTATAATAAAATTTATTTCACACATTTCTTGACTATTTTAGGCATTATATACATTTCCTAGGAATTCTATATAATGACGGATTACATACATTTCCGGTAACATATACATCCTGCGTATGATATGTTTAAAAATGAATAAATAAATTTTTAGGGAAAAAATTATCTGCATTGGTTTATTGATGTAAAAAATATAATTAATTTTCCATTGTCTGATTTAGGTAGTTGAAACGCACGAAACTTAAAACATGCATGGCGTGAAGGTTAAGCCTGCTCTAACCGAACTATATCAACAGGTCTTCCTAGCGTTGTTAGAAATTGGTGAACGGGTTTTTTTCGCAGTCGCAAGCACCGTGGGTCATATCACACCAGTACGGGATTTTTTTTATTTGAAAATTTATTTAATTTATTAGAAACGTGAAAATATTATTACTCCTAACTTAATTTGATTTTTAAAATTTATTATTGTCACGATGTCAAGGAGGGAAGTTCTGCGTAAAGCCTTTTACAGATTTTTATTTGTATTGTAATGAAGTTCCATGTTAATTATAATTCATCTTAAAATGCTCTTCGATTTTTAGATCACAGCAATATATGCGTTGTTTGTCTGATGCCTGAATCAGTTAACCTGTCATATAATCAGAACCTGGTAATTTGTTTTTTTGAATTTGTTGCAAGCTGTTTTGATTTCGCTTCTAAGAATATCTGGTTCTTCACAGTCGTCTCTAAATGTTTGATATTTATGCTGTTCGATTTGTTCGTGGTTATATAGTTCCTGGCAATAAAGTCGCCATGCTTCTGCTACTACGTGTATGTTGGTTCTTATATCACCGTGTTTATCTTCAATTGCCTCATCCTTGGCTTGAATTCCCTGGTGAGAAACTTAATCGTTTTGAACAAATCTTTGGGTTGGTTTGTATTTGCATGTAGTTCTACCTCTTGACAAATTTCCAAATAACAAGTATATCTTGTTTGCAAGCGCGACCTCTGCCTTTATAATTATAGGTTGTTCCATATTCTCTTGTTTTGTTCAGTGTGGATGCCACCTTGGAGTAGACCCCTTCTTTCTGCGATAATTTGTAGGCTGTTATCTGATACCCAGTATTTGCGTGTTACATGTTTCGATGGTGTATGTATTCGCGCTGCTTGTGTTAGCCAGTGTTTCAGTTTTTCCCAAATAACATGTGGTGTAGTATTAGTCGTAATGTGAGATCTTGATTCTTTTAGTAGGTTTTGGAATAAAATTCTGTTATTGATATCGAGCCTGTTATTTTGTTGTCGACGAATACTGGTTTTAAGTGTTATGTGGATCTTTGCTGTTAATAGATTGTGCTCTGATCCAGAGACCGCTCTTGGATACGTTTTAACGGTTAAAAAAGGGGATCTTCGTGTGTTTGCTAGGATGTAGTCAATCTGGTTTCGCGTTCTTTCGCCGAGACTTTTCCAGGTGTAAAGCCTTCTTATGTCATGGAAAAACATTGTATTCATGATGGTGTAATTGTTTTCATTGGCGAATTGTATAAGACAATTTTCTCTCTCATTCCTAGTGCCAATTCCATATTTTGCTGCAGTGGTTTTGATATGGCCATTCTGAGTTGTATCTTCTACGACTACTTTTACGTCTCCACTTACTTTTTGCGTTAGTTCTGCCAGTTTAGCATAGAATTCGTATGCTGTGACTATAATTAGCTCGTGTCTTAGCTGTAGTTGCAATATGGATTTAGACATTTCAGTAGCCTGCTTTGGCCCATATGGTGCCTGATGCTTCACATCCATGAGGTCGGTTGCTGATTTCGCACTGCGCGACACAAACTTGGTACAGCGCCGGTATTCAGTCAGGGCACGTAACGGTATTCGAGACTTTGACGGCGTACATGAATCAAACAAGTGGAGACACTTAAGCCAAATGTTGAAACCTGTCTAGAGTGCCTGGGAGAGTGACTTAGAGGGTATTTCTCAGCTAAACTGCCAGATGGCAGAACAAAGTTCTACCAATTACAGTCCCTTTATATACAACAGTCTGGCCATATGAAATGTCACTTATGACATAAGACAGAATATGGCCGCCTCCAGTGGCGGGTCAAAAGCAGTGGCGGGGTTAGTGTTGGAAAATAGTTTAATTAAATAAATGCTTAGTATAAGTAAATATATGACTAAATAGTAAAACAAACAATGTCGTATCAATGAGATATTATAAATTTTATTAACAGTTAGTGCTTACATAAATAATAATAAATCTACAGAACTTAAAGTGATCCCAAAACTAATAAAACAGTGAGTATACAGTCTAATACGCTTAAAATTACTGTCCATAACTTCCCACTTAATTTATATAGGCTACATTGTGCATTGCCACAGAAGTACAACTGTATTTGCTTTGTTGTGTATTTTGCTTTTTCGTTCTCGTTTCAGCTATTCTTAAACGAACACCGATAACTTTGGATATAATAAACTTTTCTAATTGATTAAAAGTTGCAATATGTTTTACATCAACAATATGCATTTTATTTATATAAAATGCTTTTACATTTAGATTCTATTCTGACCTTTTATGTTATTCTAATATGCTCGATTAACCTGTTTGACCACAAGCCTTGCTTTTTTATTTATAGGGAAGCTTTTCGTCTTAATACCATGTTCAGACCTATTTTTGCATTCAAATGCACAAGACTCCATACCTAAAATTTAAACGTCGATAAAATCAGTTTTTGGAAGGCTAATGTTATTGGTATTTTCAATGGCTGTAGGCTCCGAAGCAGACGATGAGAAAGTAATTAATGTTAGAACAGCATTATCCTTAAGTCTTTTTTGCCACCAACTCGTGCTTTTTCACACATACAATCTGCAAAATGCTTTTCACAAATTCTTGAATTTCTATTTGGGTACCAATTTTCTCTATTAATTTTTTTGTCCATAAGTTTCGCCTGTCCCTATTCCTGAGGAAAGTTTCAGTTAGCACACATTTTTCATATTTGCGTTTGCATCCGACTGCTCATATCTGAAGAAAATTTTTGAAATTGATAAATTTCTTTAAACCTTGTCAGCTTACCGTTAATAAATTATAGTTGTAGTTGTTTCTACAAATTATGATCAGTTTTTAACTATGTACTCGCATTTTGAACGATTTATGTTGATTGAATGTCAACTTATTCTATTTGCATAAATGTGACTTTGACATTTTTGAAATTTAAATCTTATTGTCAAAATGACGCAAGACATAAAATGGCGGCACCAATGGGAATCGTGACCATATATGGCCAGACTGTTAACGTTAGTGTATATAAAGCGACTGTACTACCAATCAGGGCCAGTTACTGGCTCTGCCACCAATCATGATGTGGTAAAGTAGTGGCGCTATCTGTTGGTAATATCGGAAAGTACCCCCCAGTAGCCGTTTAAGGTCATTTAAATCGATATTTTGACATCAATGGAACCGACAGTGAGTGTCTACTTGTTTGATTTATGTACGCTGGCTTTGTTGTTGTTGACATCAAGCATTTAGTTCACATGGGAAACGATGCAGTGGATTAACCTGCTCTGTCGTGTCGCAGTGCTATTAACGGTGTCAGAATATGTCCGGCTTTAGGAGCCTGAGTCTGAGTCGCCCCAGTTCAATACTACTGGCTGCTGCTGCCCTTCACCACATTGTAACGGATTATATTATTATATCAGGAGGTGGAAATAGTTTTGTTACTGTCGAGAGATTAAGTAATTAACTGAGACGCGAGGCCTTTCTGTGATAATGGTCTACTGTACAGCAGTTCTACATTTTAAATGCGGCATACGCCGGCGCCGCGAGCTACAGCTAATACATTTTATGAAATGGTGTTACAAGACGAAAAGCCATTAAAAGGCTAGACGACTAGTGCGTACGATATATCTCCGAACCGGGAAAGTAACTCACATTGGACCGCTGCCCAGTCCGTAACAAGAAGTGCCGACTAGACTTGGTGTAGCGAGGGGTGGTTTAACACGAGATAACAGCAGAGCCACGGCCTAATGTACGGCAAACAGGTCTAAATTAAGTGAGCGCTACCCAATTCGATCAAGATGAACGAGCATGCAAAGGTAAGGCCACTGAGGAACCGGAAAGCAAATGAACCTGCCTTTCAACTTTACCCAAAATCTTAACGAAGTATGGTATGTGTGCAGCCTAGTGACTCCCGGAACCGGCGACTGGAGCGTTCGAACATTGGTTAGTACAAAATATGATTATTGACATTAATGAGTGCATGGAAATGATAAAACTGCCATCCAATAGTATGCAAATAGGGTTGCTAGGATTAATTAGTGCGCGTAATGAGATAGCTGCCATAGTACACATAATACCTTTTTAGCTCCACCTGCGGCACGAACGGATCCAGTTCGCGGCACGGCGATGTCGCCAAGGGTGCGGGACAGGGCAGGATGCTTCAATGGGCGTAGGCGTAGATGAAGAGTACCCAATGGTTCCCTCACAGAACTCACATATGGCAACAAAGGGACGCAAGTGCTCACATGAGAAAGGTGACCAGGAGCACGCTCTCGCTTGGTTTGTGTCCCACACAGTAGTGGTAATTTGTCTGCAACGCGACAATAAACCGAAAGCGTTTGCCATAAACAAAACGGGGTCTCAACAGCACACACTTTGCACGCTTCGCGACGTGAAACACGCTCGTCAAACAGGCCGCATAACGGAACACACTCAGCAGGAGGTTTCCCCCGCGAGCGAGATCGCCGTGGCGGCTAGAAGCCACACTCCAGGAACCGCTTGCAGTAACTGAGGTCCCAGACCAACTGCCAACAACTCACTTACTAAATCAGAATCCCGCCACCCAACCAAAAGCAAAACTAGAAGGGTGGCTGCTGCAGACAAGCTGCAACCGAGCGAAAAACCTTTAATACGCTCTCTCTTGCTCTCACAGACTCTCGTTTTAATCCAGAAAACACGCTGGTATAATCTATTCCATCTTTAAAAAAACGATAGGTTGCCATGCTTTTCTTTTCTTAAATTGGCAGTACTAAGGAAAGCGGTAGTTATATTTCATTTCTTTGTGGTGGCAAACTTTTTCTAACTAAATTTGAAATGCCGTGTTACCAATGCTACTAAAATAAAAAGTAAATAAATATGTCAATAACTGTCATTATGACACTTTCCTAATCTCTGAAAATTAAAGTGATAAAGAAGTGATTATTGTGAAAAATTTAATAAACAGCATGCCCAAAGCTGTGTCTTTGCAGACGCAACGCAGTGTGTTGAAATGCTACACACATTTCAGACGAGATAGACCCGATCTAAGTAATGATCAAATTATTAATAGATTGACGGACATTTTCAACGTGATTACACTGAATTCATATCCCATAAACGAATTTTCTTAAAAGGTGCTTCATTTATTTATAGGTAGGAAGATCTGTTATTTATTCTATAATTACTAAAAAACCTGGAAGTCTAAAAGGTACTAAAACTACAACAAGAGGAAAAACAGAAAAATGGAATAATTTTTTAAAAAGAGATTTAATGAAGTTATTCGTGCACTAAACAAACAAAACGAATTCTTTACTTTAGAGACTCTGCTGGAAACAGCAAAAAATGTGTTAGAATTTACGGGTGGCAGAACAAATTTATATAGAATATTGAAATCAATGGGGTTTAAATACAAAATTGTGAATAATAGAAAAATTCTTTGTGAACAAAAACACGTCAAAATTTCAAAGGTACAGTTTTTAAGAAAATTTCTGCAGTTTAAAAATTCTTGTGAAAATTACCTGTTTGTGTACTTAGACGAAACTTGGATATATCAAAACGGATCTCAAATTCACCGATGGGTCCACGATATAGATTTTAAATGCAATCCATCAAAAGTGAAAAGTGAGGGTAAACGGTTTACAATATTACATGCAGGTTGTGAATTGGGGTGGTTGGGCGGGTGTGATCTATTTTTAGACGCAAAGAACAACGATAGAGATTATCACAAAACAATGACAGGAAAGATTTTCCAAAAGTGGGTTAAAGACGAGCTTATCCCTGCTTTAGCACAAATTCAGAGGAAATGTGTGGTGGTTATGGACAATGCTTCTTACCATTCCATGCTTTTGGATAAGCCGCCAACATTTTCCTCTGAGTGGGGCGAAATGGAGAAATGGCTAATTGAGAAAACTAATACCGGCAAGGAACAGTATCAAAATTAAAAAAAAAAGAAAAAGAACAACTACCTACCAAATTTATGTAATTGACCAACTATTAAAAGAACAAAACCATAAAGTTCTTCGTTTACCACCCTACCACTGTCAATTCAATGCAATTGAAATGATATGGCACGTAACAAAGGACTATTATAATAAGCATATCAACCTTCAATCTTCTTCCCAAAAGCATACTAATAGTTTATGGGTCACGTCTTTGTCGCAATGTACTAACCAAATGTGGAAAATTTTTGTAGTCATTGCGAAAATCTCATAAAGGAAGAATGGGTGCGTGAAATGGGGCATATCTCTTTTGAAAACATTCCGCCTTTCATTATTTCGTTAGACGATTCAGATTCTGATGACGACGAAGAGTTACATTCTGATGATGGTGAAATAATGGAGGAGGTTCAAATTTAGACGGCTGATGACTCTTTTTCATTCTTTTTCTTCTGTTCGAGACTGAAGCCACTTCCACTGGATGTATTCTGTGCCTTAACTATTTTAAATAAAAGCACTCTTGTTCTATATATTTCTTGTTAATACTGTTTTAAAACCATTTCACAAAAATGTAGCACATTATGGCAACATCGGGCATTCTGAATCTTCAAAATTCCTAACCTAACTTTACTGCACTTTTGTCAGTTCATATACAGAGTGATATCTGTCAGATTGTCATGGCCAACCATCGTTTTTTTAAAGATGGAATAGATTATATTCGAGTTCACCACGGCTGCAAACCCATAACAAGCCCACGTGTTTAGCAACAGAGCGAAGCGAGGGCACAGCTGCGTGATGGCCTAAAGCTCACGCCTGCATAAAACGCGATACACACTTACATTCAAGCGGAAAAATATTAAAAATCCTATATATACACGGGGTCGTAATTTAGAAAAATAGGCAAATAACACGTACATTCGTATAATATGAAAATGTCTTAATAATGTAAGCAACTGACAGAATATTTTTAAAATAAATAGTACTCTTTGAATCACCAGTATATTAGACATCACCATAACAAGTTTAACGTGTTGGTGTTTTTTATTAAAGGTTCTCCCTCTTATATAGGTATTATAAAATTTTTAAGTTTTTCTTTACATATTTTTTTCATTTCAATTTATCTGGAGAAAAAATCAACACATTTAACCTAAATCTTGCAATACATTAGTGCACAGCGAATCCTTTTGAGCTTCGCTTTAATTTTAATAACTTCTGCACGGTCCTGATAATTAAGAAATTTCATGGTAAGATGTTTTTTCATCAGTAATACTGCTGTAGATTATCTATTTGCATAACTTGTCTGTGATTTTCTTTAATTAATTATTTATTTAAATATCAAGGGTTGAGGTGTGGTAGGTATACGTGTTAAACAGATTGAGAACTTCTGAGATGTCTAAAGCGTACTTACCTTTACACAATCATCACTACTGGATATACATAAAGCTGTTTAATTGAGTAGAAGCTCAAAGTGAATTAAATGAATTAATGCTCGATAATCCCTAGAAGAGAAATCATAACGATTCGCGCTATTCGAGCTGCGCTGCTGGAAATTAATCTCAGCTTGAAAATGACCCTTTTAATATTTGAAATTTTATTACATCGTTCCTTTGATTTTTATTTTTACTAACAAGTTATGTAATTTAATAGCGTCGTCGAGTAGGGAAAAAAAAACAAATTTTGCTGTAATAGAAGCAGAAGAATGCACTTAAACTCTTGCGACTTGCTCCAAGTGAGCACGGTTTAATTTAATTTCGGATATCAAAAATTACCTAGTAACTAAGTATACCTTCTGGTACTGTAATAGCATAATTACCTATGGGTAGAGAAACTGAAAAGCAGTGAACATTGAAAGTGCCGAAATAACTTTCCAAAAATAATCCGTTCTTCCTCCTTAACATTAAGGGTCAATGTTAATGAATAGTTTTAATGATCATGCACCTATCAGACATTTATTGCAAAAAGTATTAAATGTAAAGACTGTTGGAAACAATGACCTACATTTTAATTGCCCACTAATAAATTGCAGTGTTATTCTTACTATTTTCAAGCTGTAGACATATTGTGATAAAGGTGAAATACGTACTGCACTATACTGCAATTCAAATATTGTTACCGCAATCTTGGAAAAACGGATATAGAATTAACAGCGCTCATCTGAATAGCAGACTCTACGATGATAAGCAGTTTAGTTCAATTGCTGCCACTACAGTACCTATTAATTTCTCAATAGCACTTCACCTTACAATAATTATATAATACAGATGCTAAATTATGTTACACGTATTATGAAGCTTGTAGACATAAACTGTAGCCACTAAGCTTGGCGCTAAGCTAAGCTAAGCTGAAGTTGAAATTTATGTAACTGCTTTGATCTCAGCTGGAGCACTTTCACAAGCAGTGGCGTAACTGAAAGTTGGTGTAAGTAAAAATCCAGAATGTACTAATTACCAAAGATGATGTGTAATACATTCAATTTCATACATGATTATTATGAATGTGCTATACTTAAACGTTATTAGAGATTATAACTCGTTAAGTGGAGAAAGCACTGGCTTATTGAATAAAATATTATTTTGTATTTTATGATGATTCCAGTAACTGTTTGAGTAAGGAATTGACACAGATACTAAAGTCATTTGCTGACACACTAGCTTTCTTTAAATTAAAATCAGTATATTATCGATATTTACTAGATGTGGTAATTCCGCTTTCACTAACATTTATTTTAGGCACCTTTATCTAGAAGATTTTCAAAATAAAATTTTAGTATAATAAAAATAATATTTATTGGTATATTCTCAACAGCTAATCTCCATTCTAGTTGTATATAATTTTTTATCGTATTTTGCAAAATATTCTATGCTCATAAAGTATTTGTAAGCAATGTAAGTTGTAGCTACCTCAAATACGCTTTTCTTAGTATTATCATTTTTATCGATTCAGGTTAAAACTGGAAGTTTATTGCAAAACTATCAGTTTTTCCATCTCAATAATGGTATAGCTCAATTATGTAAGCTAATCATAGCTAGTGAAAATAACCGTGCAAGTCATCGAAATCGTTCAAATCTCACTAGTATCATTACTGTATTTATATAAAAACCAATTTAACAATTCCAACTGTGAATTACACATCACTTGCATTTTGTCCACCAAAAATTTTTATGACGAATTTCTATTGTCATAAAATAATTAACTACTAAAAATAGAATCATTCGCTATTTAAGCTGCTGATAATGTTAATTACTTTACAATAGTTCAAAAATTATGTTAATGCATAACTTTATTATGTTGACCTATACATACAATCTCTAGCTACACCTGTGCTCACAAGAAACTTTGAACAATGGCAAACCGCTTTTGTTTTTGTGTAACATAACCGTTGATCCCCACCTTAATTTACATAACGCTGCTATCCCTTTAATTTCCATTTCGTTCAGATATTGCATTAATTTTTCAATGCTTCGGTCTCAGGCAAATAATATCGAGGAAATGAGAATAAAACGTTGTTTAAATTACCTTTCGCTTGCCATAACGCATATGTGAATATCCCTCGCACAATTGTTTGGTACTCGTATAAATATTCGGAACTGTGCACTCCATTGAAATAAGTAGTTACTCTAAGCGAACTAAATTTGAGAAACAAAAATATTTTACAGTAATCAGTTTTGTGAGTGCTATTTCAAAGTCATTCTAAGTTCATTCTAATACGAAGTTATTAAACAATAAATAAAAACAGCGATAGAACCTACAAAATGCTCTAGGGGTCAAGCAATGCATTATTTATCATACAAATGCAGTTTAATATTGATAAGTAGCAGTCCTATATTGAACTGTTTTCTTTATATCTATAATAATGCTATAATATGGTTTCTGCCAGTTTAATAATGATACCCATAATAACGCGCAATTACCATGGTTTCTGTCAGTTTAATAATGAAAAACATCAAACGTCAATATTTAACCGCGGTTAAAAATGTATCAAAATGTTATCGCATGTGAATAATTTTAACATGATTATTAAAAAAGCTTCACCAACTGAATTTCATCTATTTATTCAGGAAATAATCAGGCCGAACATCCCGCGGGCATGTAAACTAGCCTGAATAAATGTTGAGGATTTTCTGTTGGAATGATTTGTTCTGAAGAAATATATCTCGTAAATTTTCCGCCAAAAAATTCGCTCGGGGTTCTTGTTAAACGGCAAATGAACTTGACAAATTTCTTTCCAAAATAATCTGACAGTAAACGTCAAAATGTAATCGATTGTTTTAATGCACTTGGGATATTACTGCTGATACAAATCTGTAAATAGCTTTACTCAGAACTTCCTTCGCAAGTGGACGTCATGCCACTAAATACTTTTAAAAATGAAAATTAAACTAGGGATAAACATATATTAACGTTGCTAGTAATACTGAAACAATAAAAAGAAGCACTTGCTAATGCGAAATAGGTCAGTTTTTAAAATTATAAAAAACATTACCATTGGTGAGATTCTAAATACAGAGCATGCCAATGCGATTTCCAGAACGGTCTTCCAATTTGTGCGATGCTCTGTCGTATTGCCGCATTAACTTATTGCTGCTCCTATTTGTCTCTTTCTACATTTACTCTTTATCTGTTAGCTCTCATTTTCGTCAAGTGTAAAGCCTGAGCTATGTGCAAATCACTACTTTCATTTATTTCTAAGGTAAACAAAAATTAACAGAAATTTAGTTTTAAGGTGTTTAACTTATTGGTCCAAATATGCGCGTTTTCTTCAAGGGTAAACCCCTGACCTATGCGCTAAATATTATTTTCAATTAAGCCATAGTTCTTGAGTTAAAGCAAAAATCAGAAGAATGTTATTTTTTTAAGATGCTTGCCCTGTACATATTTAACCGAAAATCGACTTCATTCAAGGAGGGCATAATATCTACATGCCAAATATCATTTCCTCCAACAAATAGTTTTTGAGTTTTAACGGCAACAGACAGACAGGCGGACGAAAGTGAAAAAACCTGTTTTTCGTCATCCAGAGACCATGAAGCGTGAAGATCTGAAGAAGGTATTTTTACACCTAGTTCCTTCGATTTCTAAAATTGTTTAGTTTTACAACGGCGACTTGCGAGGGAAGTTCTGAGTAATATCCCTTACAGATATTTGTACTTCGTATATCAAGAACCACATGAAGTTCTTCACTAGGATGAGGATTCTTTTAATACTGATTAACATATTTATACTTTTTACTCTACCTTCTTGCTTGATATTTTGGATAAATGCAGGAAATATAAATACTCTGCTGTTTAAATACCTCGAAATTCCTGTCTACTGAAATGATTTTCATAGTCATCAAGATCTTTAGTTACCCCGTTTTTTCTCTTTCTCCAGTAATTATTAGGTAACTATAGAATTTGGTGTTTATTTCACAATAGATATAGTAGTTAGAGCTAGGATCCAGAAATTAGGCTTTTAGTTTCATCTTTGTGAACCTTACTACATAGACTTGGTGGATTCATAATGATCCAATAAGTTAATTTATTGATGGTACCCTGATATTTAAAGTAGCTTGTGGTGGCCATATTAAAAAAAAATGGCTACCATACGAGTCCACTTTAGCTTTTTACTTACCTCGTCTAAAGACGAAGGAAATATTGTAATCGCGAAAGAATTTACTTCCGAGATTTCCGAGAATCCCTGGGTGACGAAACACAGGTTTTCTCAATTTCTTTTGTCTGTGTGTTGGTCTGTCTGTCTGTCTGTCTGCTGGCGGTATAACTCAAAAACTATTTGTTGGCGGATGACGATATTTTGCATGCAGACTATATGTTTACCTGGCATGAAACCGACAACTTCAGACAAATATATACACGGTAAGCACCTTAAAAAATTGTTTTGTTTACCTTTAGGTTGACTTTTAAATAGATGGAAGTAATAATTTTCGCATAGGTCAGCCTTTACACTTGCCGGAAATAGGACTCAACGGATATAGGATAATGTCACAAAGAGTCGATACGTTTCAACAATAAGACCGTTCCATTAAATAGAGGCGCGCGCGCCACTCATTTCAATAATAGTAGAGAGGCCAAACTAAATTAACTCGTCAAATAACGATTTTCGTGGGACTGAGTAGGTTTATACCGACAAGTGGTATCTTCTTATTCGGTGGTGTTTCCTGAGTATGAAAAATCATGTTGTCGCTTTCTCAGCCTGTGGAGTGAGGAGCTATGACGTCACAAGGATGGCCATTCTTGGTTCCAGGTTTTAGTACAGAAAACCAGGGTTTAACCCAAACATCCAAAAAGAAAGTTCTACCCAGCAGAAAACTGTTTAGTACCCTCCTCTTAGTAAGTGGTAAAAAGTTGCACAGCATTGCGCGTCGGGTTTAGAGGGAGGGGGGTAGAAAGCTAGAAAGGTAGTAAAATGGTAGGTTTCAACAGTTTTTCGCGAATATCTCGTTAACTGTGAGGTTTAGCCCAAACTTTATCTTACATAAAATTAATCTATATTTAATTTACAATAAAAATGGTCTCATGCATTTTTGACTTCTAGACAAGTGTTACGGAGATATTGCGGGGGCAATGATGTCATTATTTTCTAGTTAGCTTGAGATTCATCCAAATCACTTGAAAATGAGTATGTTTCGTTATAAAAAGTACTTAGTAACGCATTATTAACATAGGAACATTTGTATGTGTGTATGTACGTATGTACGCCTATGTGTATGAATCTGACAATATATCTACATTGCTCCCCTCCTTTGCCGTTTTTATCTTTATTTTGCCTATTTTTCCTTTTAAATTATTCATCATATCGTTTTCCTCTTTCCCATTTGAGCTTTTATAATTAAAGCTACTTAAATTACCTTCATATTTTGTCATATTTTTCTAAAAATATAAAATCATGTGGATAGCATTGGAAAGTGGTATGTACAACGTACAGCTGATTGCAAATAAAACTGGGACAGCTAATATGTAATATTATAATATGAAGTACAATAACATATTAAATACTCGTAATGATGTTCCTTTTCTTATGCTTCTATCTTTAATAATATTTTATGTATTCACCTACGGAAATATAAGTTAGAGAAAGGTTCACACGTTATTAAAAACGCAAAAAGTAGTCTCAAGACTTGTCCTACTTTTATTTGCAATCAGCAGTACATGGTAGTTACATACATAATAATAAATTACAGCAATCAGTAACCTAAAAATCATTAAGCTCTTTTTCATGTTCAAAATTATCTTCATCGATGCCATCGTCAATAAATTAGTGCATCTCTGTTGGTGAACCCATGTTCGAAGCAATTCTTGCACATTGCACATTCTTGAGCATTTCTACCCACTCTGACGACGCTCACAGTTTCTGACATACCCTGTATTACAAGTGCAAACAATGAGGGAGAGCAATTTTTCAGTGGGGGAAAGTACAGCCAACCTCAAATTTGTGTGTATAGGCTCCTTTGCGATGGTCTGCAAGTAACATTGAAGGCGCAGAGTATCCAAATTATCTGCATTTGTTGATGCAAATATCGAAAGGAAAAAATGGTTCCAGCATCAGCTAGCGCATCTGGATCTGCATTTGGGTTGTTTAAAGTCAACAGCTTTGTGTAAAGCTCCTTGTCACTTTGCACTTTTTCAGAAGGCGTTATTTTTCTTTTTCTATTAATTGGAGAAACGGTAGCACATCCGGCGAAAGTGTAAGCTGTCAAGAGAACATCTTTCATTTTCCCGATACCAAGCTGTATGCACCAGTGCAGTAAACTTTTTCTTCTTGGTTACCTTTCTTCGGTACAATCATCTTCAACTGTTTGTTGGCTGGAGCATGAACAACCAACAAGACCAATAAATCGGTATCATTGCCAATTACGATAGCCTCTGTTTTCTTCTTTGATTCGTCAATTGCTGTAAAAACGATCTTGATGTCAGCACCACCTTCTGTCTGAATCACTTTGCAGCCAGCTTGCTGGTGTGTACAGTGATTTGAGCAATCAGTTGCATCTTGTTTATAGCATTAGTTAGAAATTTTGCTTGTTCAAGAGTGTCATTAATTCCATCTTCCACTTTCACTTCAACATGTGTAGTAGTGGATGATCTGCGCAAATGTACGAGTATGTCGTTTTTGGTGCTGGGTGCTTCACCATAACCATTTCGCCTCCCCACTTCCTTGAACCCTTTATATAATACACTTGGAGCGAATATTATGAGTTCATAGGGGTAATTTTTGAATTTTTGCCAAACAAAAAAAGTTACATTTTTCTCCCCTCCATATCTCCGTAATCCTTTACTGGACTGCAAAAATGCATAAGACCATTTTTATTGCAAATTAAATGTATATTAATTTTGTATAACGTAAAGTTCACAGTAAACTTCACCGGTAACGAGATATTTGCAAAAAACTGTTGAAACCTACCATTTTACCACCTTTGTGACGTCATAGCTCCTCACTCCACAGGCTAAGAAAGCGACAACAGGAGTTTTTCTACTGAGGAAACACCGCTAATTACGATGGTATCACTTGTCGGTATAAACCTACTCAGTCCCACGAAAATAATTTTTAATTCACTTGGTTTCCTTACTATAAGGCAGGATGGCGTAGTACGACTCATCGATGCGGTTACGATCGCTACGCAGATTCAAATTCCAGCGGATTACGATTTTTGATTTTTTTTTTATTTAACTTAGTAAGAGATACAAGCAATAATTTGTACATAGTGCAGGCTCTATTCTTACCAAAAATAGGAGCCAATAAATATATAATAAATGTTTTACGATACAAAAAAAAGAAACAAATTAGGGCTTTATTAAATATAGGTCGGTGCTTGGTAGCGCAGGTAGAAATTGCCTAGTCCCTTGCAATATCCCACAAAGCGTTGGGGCTGCATAGCTTTCCGCCTGCTGTTCGAATTTGACCACCGGTTACGTTTTTTTAATTTGAAAATGTATTTAATTTCTTAGAAACGTGAAGATATTTTGACTCCTAACTTGATTTTGAAAATTATTTGGTGTCAAAATGTCGACGAGGGAAGTTCTGAGTAAAGCCTTTTACAGAATTTTTGAAATTGTAAACGGTTTCTTCTATTGGACAAAATAAATTATATGTAATCGCTTTTTGTGTAGGATCCACTGTTTAGGAGTTATGTGTGTAGAAGTGAAAACGCGATTGTTTTGAAGATCAAGCACACATATTTATGAAATAATAATGAGCAGTCTCAAATACTTTAAAATATGTGTCTTTATCATTACCGCTGTAGTCATCAGTTAAAATTCCAGTGTCCAAAACACTGAATCCTTCTTCATAGTTGGAACGGTTCTGTACATCTGAAGTTGTTATAAATACACCGACATGATGGCATGACACGTGTTCTTCCGGAAGAGCATGCCATTTCTTAAAATGAAACTTTAGAAGCAGGAGGACATCCCAACCACTGTATGTACTTCTAGATAAGCTCTTCTGTCACTGTCTATTCCATAAAACCAACCATGTTATTCTGGTGCTGCAAGATCGGAATCAGCTTGTAAATACTTCTTTCAAACGAGAGCTTGTAGTTCGCCCCTTTTATATGGTGATAAAGCGTATTACTACACTGGGGAAGGCTGTGATACTACACTGACCTGTTAAAAGCAGAAAAAGGTATTGCATAAATTAGAGGAAATAATTCATAGAATTCTAGAAAAACAGGCGTATCTTGAAAACCGATGGTTTTATCAAAATATCTTACTGAACATAATTTACACGAAATTTTATGTTCTTGAGTTTGTGTTCAGTGCACATTTTGTGTTAAATACCATTAATGAGATGTTATAAAAATCCGCATCAAGTACGATATCGGTAGCCATTTTTTCAATATGTCGGCCATTAGATACATTGCAACTGGCTAAATGTGATGTTGGTATCCTGCTGAATGTATTACGATACTCGTACTCCTAATCTAGATGATATCTCTTGAAGGTTGTATAACGTACTAGTAATTTCATATCTTTTTAACGTTTTAAGGTGAATATCGAGATCAGGAATCATCTGCAGTGCTATATTCATGATTATTATAAACGTGTATACATAATAGCAACACACCTGAGAAATGTGGTTGCTTTGAATTTATGATAATGGCATTAAATGTTACATCTAAAACAAACACCGCAAGCTAAATGAGCTACCGACAATACATACACACTACAGTAAACATAAATAGCATCATCCTATAACACGTGTCGCCATCAGCGGTAAAAGTGAGTGACATCTTGAACAATATATAGAGTTTTAATACATATAAGGCATAAATCCTATTAAACTGGCTTAAATATTACTGATAGTGAAAGTAATATAATCTTCAAATGTGTCTTTAAACTTTATTAACTCTCCTTAAATCTTTTAACCACCAATTAATATATCCACTGTAATACATTTTTCTTAATATTTCTTTTTACACTACATATACAGTGCTTTTTCTGATACATACTTGCTAAGGATCTGCAAGATTTTTAAAACGCCCGTTACATATGTATTTTTGCTTTAAATTTCTAGTTTGACAACTCTATTTTACCCTCAGCAGTATTACGCTGGAGGTGATGGTGACGATAAATTAATTTCGCATTATAAGATTCTACCTTGAGCTCACCAGTGGGATCGCTTTATTATAAGTTGGTTTAAGTTAATTTGCATATTTTAGTGCCTTTCCAAAGTTAAATGAATTGTTAAAGTTACAATCTTACCTTAAAATGTATGAGCAACTTGAGGGAAATTAGACAATATTACGAGTCTCAATTTACAAATAATCAGTCCAACTTACAAAAAAAAAACAAATGCCTACTTATTTTCTAAGTATATATAAATGATCAACCTGAATAGTTTATCTGGAGAATATGCAAATTCTTAGTTATATTTTGGCTTTTATAAATTAAATGGTAATTATTCCAAGCTGTCTGATGCGTTTAAGGCCGCAGCACAATTGTTTGGCTGCTTTTTCATTGTGTATGTAGAAGGCAGTTCGTTATGCATAAACGAAATTTATGTTGACCTTTCAGTATAATACAAAAGGAAAAAATTCAACTGGAAAGTTTTTAAAAGCACCTAACCTTTATTGCGTAGCTTCTAACGAGGTTAACTGCAACACAACATTTTTTTCTACAATCTTGCCAAAAATTATACCTTTCCGGGCTATGCTATTATTGTTGCTACATAACAAGAAATAACAGTGACACAATAACAATTTCGTCCTATGCATGCAAAAATATTCTCGCACAACTTTTGATGTTGACGTTTATACATGTATAATGGAGTAATTAATTTTTGGGTTTACTTCTATCGGAAAAAAATAGTACGTGTATAATCCATTCACTCCTTTTTTGCATAAAAGTAGTCCTTGGTTTTTTGTTGTTAAGTTGCACATGAACAGCACCGTAATTTTTATTTTATTGTATAACCTGCATAACCTCCAATTCTCTGTCATTTGACAGAACAGAATATTGTTGCCAGATGGACTGCTTATTTTGATAGTACATGTGGAGAAATGTTTAAAATCCAAAGTATTGCAAGACCTTCCACGTACTTAATTAAAAATGTCTCTCATTACACAATTCCTGAAGTTCCATTTTCTATTCTGCTTAAATATGGCAACTTTGTATTTGAAGGTGTTTTGTCATGTTTTCTGACATAAAAGCATTTGATACCCATAACCTCAAATGTAAACCTCGTTTAAACACAACAAAGTAATTTTACACAGCTAAATTGGGGTAACTGTCATGGCCAACCTTCATGCAAAAAGGATGTGAATAGCATATATATGCTTCGTCAAGCAATTTTATAGTCGTCCGGGAATATATTACTTCCCCTACTAGTTAGACGATATACTATTGAGGTTGTATAGCTAAATAAATGCCAGCGTGGCTCTGATGGTTAGAGCATCGGACTGCGGCGCGGAAGTCTGGAATTCAAATCCCAGATCGATGCCTGGCGGGCGGCCTACCCAGTCGCTTTAAATAATTGGGAACCTGCGTTCGAAAGAACAAGGGGTAATAATGCGGTTGTCTAATGCGTGGTGCTCACCACATCACCACGTGTCATGAATTTGACACGCGACAGCGGGGTGTGAGAGCGAGGATACGGAAGCTCTAACCTTCCGCCTTGCAGGCCAAGCTCCTTCATGGGGTGTTAGTGCCTCACCATTATTATAGCTAAATAAGGTCATGTCTAAATATTGGACAAAAAACGGCCAGAGAAAAGTTCGGCTTTGAGATAATCAGCGTATTACAGAAATTCTATATAACACGAACATTTACTGTTATCATTAGAATAAACGTACAAACTTACGTTCAACTTACCATAACTTAAAATTGTTTATGTGTTAATTGTTTCAGTTTCTACATTCCGCAGATGTGCGAATATTAGATAGCCTTCTACCGTAGCAGGTATTCTATAAATTCTTGTAAGGCTGTTAACATTGATTACTGCTGCACTTAACTTTTTCAGAAAGTCTTTATACTTACATTTTCAGTTTCCGCGTCTTTAATAGATTTTATTTTTTATTTTAGCGATGAGCTACTTATTTTGTCCGATTTTGTCCGGAAAAATAAACTAAACTTATAATGGTACAAAATTTTACATTTAGCCAAATCACAATACTTTAACAAGTAAAAATATTGGGATTATTTCTGAGGCTTTCACGATCATTGTCATTAACTAAAAAACGACTTCCGGGATTGGACCGTGTCATGATTAAGATCGAAGAACTCAACGTAAGGAGCTTCATCAGGAGGAAAAAGCAAAAGAGCACGGTAACTCAATGTGTTAACCACGCCAGAGGCGAAACTCTTTGCAAGGGAAGAGATAGACGAGCACGGGAACTCTACGTGTGAAGCACCTCAGAGGCGAAACTCGACTCAGTCACGTTGAGTTACTGTGCTCTTTTGTTTTTTCCTCCTGATGAAGCCCCTTACGAAAGTGGGCGAACGTTGAGTTCTTCGATCTCAATCATGACACGCTCCAATCCCGGAAGTCGTTTGTTAGTTAAGTAAAAATATTACCTTAGGTTTTAATGTGGTTCAGCAAGTACCCCTGTTTCCCATGGCTTCCGTCTGCAGTAAAATTTACTATCGATATATCTGAATACAGTGTTTACCTTAAACATTCATGTTCAGTTTCGGATACATAAAATTTATGCGTTTATGCTCGTTTATTTTAGTACAACCTGTTTAACTTTGTTAAAAAATATCATCTGTAGTAGCGTATGATCGAAAACTTTCAACGTCTAGAGAGCTGTGGATTTTTTTAAATTAAATTTATGCTGGCAGTGATGAGTAAAGCTACTTAATAATATAACCTATACAATTTTGACAGATGAACTTAACTTTTACAGGAGGTTAAATGCCGAGCACTAGATGGTTCTGTGTATGAAAAATGCAGCAAATCATTTTGAATAGCTGTAGTTGTTTTTGTTACTAACATTTTTATGTATTTAACAAGAATGTTTATATTTATTAAAATGACAATCCTGATATAATCTTGACAGATATGAAATTCCAATGTGACTTTTACTACCACGACTGCCAACAACATTTTTTGACAAAATAATTCCACAGCCCTCTAGACGTTGAAAGTTTTCACTCATACTGTATAAAATAACTAAATGAGGGCAGGGAAGTATAATTTTTAAATGTAGATTTTTAATGTTTAAAATACATGTAAGAGAGATGGTGTCACTAAGAGATGGCATGGGACAAATGATCAGAAATAGGAAAGACATGCTCAGAGAAGTGGCAAAATACTATAGAGAACTATACAAAAGTAGTATACAACCAATCGAAAAGCAAATAGAGGAAAGAAAGAAGAAAATACAGAATATAAGATCTGAGAACATACCAGAAATAACAGAAGAAGAAATTATCTCTGCTCTTAAAAATATAAAAAACGGTAAGGCAGCGGGACCAGACGGAATATTCCCAGAAGTGCTCAAAGAGGGGGGACCGAAGCTAATAACTGAATTAAAACAACTCCATAATAAATGCCCAGAACAAGGTCAAATACCAAAACCCTGGCTGAAAGCATACGTCATTCTCCTCCACAAAAAAGGTGGTATTAAAAACCTTGACAACTACAGGCCCGTTAGTCTCCTCTCACAGATGTACCAGTATAAGCTGTTCACAAGAATACTCATCAGAAGATAGACCTTCAACAACATCGCGAACAGGCCGGCTTCAAAACAGGTTATAGTATATGCGATCATATGCACACAGTTAGAAGTCTCATTGAGAAGTGCAACGAATACAACATAGAACTAGACTTAGCGTTTGTTGACTATCAAAAGGTATTCGACACTATAGAAATTTGGGTTGTACTGAACTCTTTAAAGGCTTGTAGGCTGGAGAGCAGATATACGAGAATAATTGAAAATATCTACTCAGTAGCAACAATGCACGTAACTTTATGGGAAAACACTAACAACATCCCAATAGAGAGAGGAGTACGACCGTATAAGATACACTTGGATCAGGGAGCAGACTAAGCTGACAGATGTCATTGAGAGAGTAGCGGAGTTGAAGTGGAAATGGGCTGGACACGTGGCATGAAGATCGGATAACTGGTGGACGAGAAGAATCCTGGAATGGAGATCCAGAGAAAGACAAAGGAATCGCGGCACACCGAACACCAAGTAGAGAGATGACATAAAAAGATCAGGATGCCTCCTTTGGGTGTATTATCAATTGCATCTGTATGTTCTCATTAACTAACTTATTGTCTAGTATGTTAGTATAAGGACAATTAAATAGCGCAAGGTATAATCCTAATGTGTTATATCTTTTTAGACGGTATACTGTCATCTAAAACAGTAATAGCGAGAATACTAGCGTGCTGTTAGAGGCGTGAGTGGCACTAGTGTAATTAACTACTTGTCGACGTGCGAAGACTTCCGAAATATTCGAGTTATTGTGTATGGTTTCATTTGTGGGATTTTTGATTGAAGATGTTTGTGTCGTTTTCAACGGTTACGAATACGGAAAATCCCAATATTATTATCTTCCAGTATCATAGCAGTTTGTTTTGGACTGTGGTTTCTTTGCGGTCAGACCTAATTTGTTATTTCGTTGCATTTTTAAGTCGTTCAAGGTGTTTTGAAAACGTTAATGGGAAGCTCGTTTCTTGATTATTTTCGAAAACATCGCAAGTTGAAGATGAAAAATTTCTTGCTTTGTGTCGTTTCCAAGAAGTCATCCCCGACACAAAATGAGGCCGCGGTAGAGTTTTACACACTAAAACTTTCTTATTTCAGTACAGTTTTGGTTTCTGGCCGATTAGACAGAATAATTTCATACATTTCAGATGCAGTTGCCATTTCTTCATCACGATTTTCTCCTTTCAGTTGATTCAACATTTTCTGATGCTTGCCAAGGTAGCTTGCACTGTTAGCTTGAGGAAGTGGTACTCCATTAGGAAATAACGTTTTTCGTAAACATGCCTTACTAATTTTAATAATATGGAAAAGAGCGTTGAAGTTAGCGAAAGTAGCGATGTAAAGGGTATGCTAGAACAATTTTTACAAGGAATAAACGACTTAAAGACAGAAAATGCAGTATTAAAAACCAAAGTACAGAATCTGCTTAGAAACTGTAAGTAGGAAAGAAAATTGTCAAACATTTATACAGTATGTACATTTAGTTTACAAGAGGAAAAGATAGTAATTTTTGTATTAAGTGTGCGAAATGAGTGTTTTTTTATGGCGCGTGAGAATGTCAATTTTCGCCGAGACCGTTAGGTCGAGGCAGAAAAGTCATTCAAACGCGCCATAAAAACACGAATTTTGCCACGAAATACAAACAACGTTTTTTCTACAGCCGTCAAAAAAGAATAAAAGATTCTCTGCAGCAAAATCATACGTATATAGCAAATAAGTAGAGTAATATTATTATGTACGTAACGTTTTATATGTGTTGTAATGAGGATTAAGTCTAAATATAAAATCTCAGCTTCATACTATCAACTTACATTGTATTAGATTTAAGCAAGGAAAAATCATAATACGGTCAGATATTAATAAAACAATAAATCTGTTGAAATAGGCGTAAATGTCGATGGGATGTCATTACAACCGTTATTTAATTTTAATTTTTTGAATTGAGTTACAAGAGAAACAAAATCAAAGGACAGAAGTTCTTTTTCTTGATTTGAAACGAACAATTCTGTAATTAAAATAATAATACTTTTTGGTTTTTTTTCAGGTTTTTTTATTTTAAGACCACCTACACTAATATTATACCTTTAATTACAGAATTGTTCGTTTGAAACAAAGGAAAAACTGGTTTTCTTTGACATTTTATTGGTAAAATAAAAATAAATGTTTTTCTTTCTTGTAAACTCAATCCAAAAACCTTCAATCTTATGACCATTCAAAAGACATCTCACCGACATTTACGCATATTTCCACAGTTTGATTGTTGTTTTAATATCTGACTGAATTATGATTTTTTCATTGTTTAAATAGAAAAAGGTTTGAATCCCGGCGGACTGTAGTCGGATTTAAAAAATCGTACGCCCCCCGGCTACCATGATAACACCTGTGGTAGTCGTTAACCCCTAAAACAAGGGCCAGCCACCTACCCGGCCTAAGGGCAAAGAGAGCTCATAGAACCACTTTGTGGTGAAAACAGGCCACTGGCCTATAATAAGAGGAAGAAGAAGAAGAAAAAATAAAAAAAGATATAAGTTGCTAGTTTGTATTGGTTTTGGACAATAAATTATTATTATTATTATCAAGCTGATATTTTTTATTTATACTTGTTCTTTCATTACAATGTTTCTTACAATACTTCCCTCTGAAGTCAAAATTAAAGATACTTCTTTCTTTAGCTGTTTTCATATTATCTTAATTTCTAAACACCCCGTATATGAAATTTTAAATTTCTTTGTGACACTGTGGCTTTTATAAGAAGCAATCATTTCTATAAAGAATGACTTTTCTTGGAAAAATTAAAAATTAAAAAGTTTTCCTTCTTGTAAACTAAATCCAGGGACATAATGTATTTATGAGCTTAATACATGGAGAAACAAATAATTGTTATGAAACTGGAAGTAGTCATAATTCTGACAATAATTTTTTCCTTAACTTCTAATGGGATGTCATCACCAGATACCGTATATGGTTGAAGACATTCCTCACGGCAATACTACCAATTTTCGGATCTACTTCGTTATACACGAATAATTTAAAAAAAAGTCTTGATACAGATCCAAAGGTTTTCTATTACCAAGCTCGAAGATAGAGTCGGACCAGAAAATAAAATCTTCTAGTGTTTGGTTAATTTGAATTGATCTTATAATAAATATATATTAAAGGCATAAATAGCATTTGGCAACCAGCGAATGGCTTACAGCTCCAGGAATACGAAATGAGACTCCTCGTTAGAGGGTACCACCACTCTATGCTGTCTCTGGAATAACTGTTCTTGCAGAAATTTTAGCATACTGACACAGACATGCTCTGTGATATCCTTTATTGCACTACGTTGTTTTTATTTCTATGGTCTGCCAAGTTTTCCCAAATCTTTGAAACAAATTTACATCTGGTCCAAAAGTAATTACTGTACTGAAACTACGTCTCAACATTAATTCGAAGATGTGATGTTGACATAGAAAATAAAGTAAAGTAAACTTTTTTCAAGATTTGTACAAGCACCTTTTATTAGGCTGGTGTTGCTTGCTGTTGTATTACAATACAACGCCTGCATTTTTTCTTGCATGCCCCATTTTTCCACTTCTTTGCAGGCATATTTTGGTTCACCTTTTAAGATATGAATCGTATTGTTGCGACCTGAATAGCATACATGGCCTCACATTGGCAAGGCGCATTTTTGTGATAGCGTTGTACATTTCGGCTAATTGGGTTTGGCATTCCTAGGAGTTGTAAAACGTCATCGGTTTCTCTTACTGTACTTGATAAGGCATGTATCCCCTTCTACTGCTGGGAGCATAATGTGACATCGCCTGGGTGATCCACCGGTGTCGTCGGCCAGTACCTCCTGCCACCTGCGCCAACATAGCTGTAAGAACCCATTTGGAGGCTATTCAATTCAACAACTGCAGAAGCCTCAATTCTCAGATCAGTAACTCATTACCTAATGAACACTGGGGTAATGATATTCGTACTACAAGCTCTAGGTATATTGATGTAGAGAAATTCAAATTGTTCTTAGTCTGTAATTTTACATTTTACTGATTTGACCTTTAATTACTTATTTAATTGCGCTAGATGGCAGTATAATATTTCTATTTGAGGGTGCACCTTTCGCGCACATAACGCCTTTAAAACCTGGTGTACCGACTATTATGTGTAACGTTTGCTTAATAAGTACAATGCACTGTTTATGTGATTTATTGTTTAATTTAGTTACTGCTATCTTCTGTATTTCAGATGTTGTGCTATTGCCTGTTGCGATTATTAGAGTTTATGTGCTAGACTTATCTGAGTATATTTCTTCTAATTTAAAGACTTGTTGGCGCTCGTGGTATTTAGTAAATTACATCAGTTAAGAAACTGCACATCGTCTCCACTTAGTATAGTTGGCGGCCCTCAAATATATTCTCGTAGAGTTGCGATATTTGAAGACATTGTGGAATATTATAGCTAACAAACTTCTTTTCGAATTAAGATTGCACTTTCTGTGGTGGATAATTTAACTACCAGTAAATTGGAAAAGAGAAAACTCAACATTTGTTGATTTTAAGGTAGCTTCGGTCCTTCAATTTGGTTTGTTATGTTTCCAATGAGGCTGCATTCGTGATGTGTCCGTCAACAACGAGAAGGTTTTGTGTTGCACTTTAATGATGATGGAATTATATCACACACATATTTAGGTGTAACTGATAAACAATTTTGGAAATCTTCCTTACTAGCGCGAAGACTGAACTGAGTGAACGGTATTGATGGATGCCGCTTATATGGCAGCAGAACACTCCAGGACATTTCAGAACCCACTACATCTCTGCATAACCTTGTACCAATATTTGATAGAATACACCTGAACTTTCCAGATATTTTCTTCTAAAAATTTTGAGGAATTCTAAAGCATTCCCGAAGTGGTATTAATATGCACTAAAATATTTTTTATCTATCTGAAAACCTCAGCAAAATTTTGGTGTTATGTCGTTATTGGTCATAAAATGTATTGTAAATTAAATTATCTATTTATTACTTATATATTTTTTCCAAACAACAGTACAAGAGGAGAAAAACAACCTTACATAAAAACTACCAATATTGTAAATTTCTTAAGTTTTCGGGATCTCAACCTTTACATGCAGTATTTTTACGAGGATTGGAAGAGCTGTGCAGGCTGGGAAGAAAAATATTTCATTTCGGAAAATATCATACAAGTACGGGCCAACCTAACGGTAATTCTAGAAATGTGATCTCTATATAACAATAAATTTAAACATTTTAGAAATAACAGCTGTTAAATTATTAAGAAGTTAACTAAAAGTTAAGTAGCTTTGGAGTTTAAGCAATTTGTGTCCTATTTAATGGGTTTTCGCCAGAAACACGTTAGAAATATGCGATACAAAGATACTACCGTTGTAAATAGGCTATTGCCTACAATAAGCGTAGAATAAAGAAACACAACCAGCAAGCTGGGTTTTATATAATATTTAATGCATTGTGTTGAGTAGAATCAATATTCTAATACCGCTGATTGCATATCTACGCAATCTTGAATAAATATCGGAGGTTTCCATAACGTTAGTCTAACAAATACTTATTTAAGGTATGTAAGATCAAAGGCGATTTCTGACTAGCGTGATAATAATAATTATTAGTATATTTGTTCAACATGTTTTTTATTTTACTTGTAAACCAGGTTAGAAATATGTGGTATATCACAGTATGTGTACATATTAAGTTGATTAGTAATTTATGAAGCTTTTTAAATAATTTTCAAATGATTAACTGTAGTTTCTATGCAGTAGTTTATGTAGTTTGTAAATACCGTGTTGCATTTTTTATCTAAAACAAAACAAAAACAGTTAATCACAGCTTGTCATGACATGGGCATAAAATAGTTGCTGAATAATTTTAATTTATTCTTACGTCTAATTAAATACGTCACTAAACCAGTTAAGATATTTGTATTCTAACCTATAGCATTTATTTGTGGAAAACAAATTTAACTAGAACTAAGAACATGAAATTTAATAAATCCACTGACGCAAGTACCTCGAGGATAATATAAGATGTATGGGATGGCGGTTACGTATTTTAATAATGAATCGAAGTGGTAGATACCTGTGAGGTGACTATTTATCAATTTAGTAATTATAGTGCCATTAGAATAATTAGACGGGAAAATGTACTTAATAAATTGAAATTAACAGACTCATATTCCTTGACATTAGCACATTTCAGGGCATTACGATAAGCTTAAATATGTATTATTTCTTCATTGGTAGGAAACAATCTTTTTTTATGAGCATAAAGATTAACAGTAAACATACATTATTAGATTACAATTAATTATTGCTGGCAGATTATTGTCGACAGCGAAGCGTCAGACTCATTTTAATTGAGGAAGTTAATGAAACAAGGAAATATAAAAAAAAACTTTTATCGATTTTCGTGGTCAAGTAAAAGTGTGTTAATGAAAAATGTATAAATCCCTTGAAACGATACATTTTGTAGCTCTTCTTATTGTATCTAAGGTAGTCGCCATGGTCGTTTATTTAATTTATTGTTCATTGAAATGTTAAACAGTGTTTAACATGATCGCGTCCTTGAATGTTAAGATACATTTAACATGCATCCACTCATTTAACATGCATCTAGTCGCGTTCTCGAATGTTAAGATATATTTAACATGCATCCACTCATTTAACATGCATTCAGTATAGCAACATCACACATATTCATGATAGTCCGATTTCGATTTAGCAGTTTTTAGTAATTATTATTGATTCAAAATTAATGTCTCAATAAACAATAAACTAATGAACGCATTTCGAGGGAAAACCGTCTTAACATATCTCACATAAATTACCACTCTCGCTCCGCTGCGCTCGCTCGAGTGGTAAAAACATGTTCGAATGTTAAGAATGGGTTACCCCTCTTAATACGTTAATTACTATTACACAATACAAATAATGCTTGCTTCCCTGTAACTGAATAAGTTAGATTTTCATTGGTACTGAAAACCCTGTAATTAGGTACCACATTGAAAATAGAACAATATTAAATTTATAAAAGAAATTAATTTAAAAAAAAGTTAAGCTTTAATGTTATTAAAATATAAATGATTTAATTGCTTGTTAATAAAATTCTGAAACAGTTACAGCGCCATTTAGAATCTATATATAAAAAAACTGCCCAATTATTTGTACATATCTCGAGAGCGTGACTTCATTTGTATCGGGTTAGATATGAATGTTGATGAAAATTTATTGAATGTGGGAATTTAAATGTATTTAATAATTGGAGCAACTTCGTTCTACCAATTTCGGAACAATTCTTATGATGCGTATAAAATTGGTTCTTGCTGGTATGATTTTGAAAATATAATTATATCTGTAGCACTTGCAGTGGTACTTTGTACAGGTATGCTGCACCGCCGCATGTTAATATACCATATGATAGCATCGACTGAACTACGCCGTAATAAAATACATAAACCTGATTTACCGATAAAGCTTTGGGTTTTCGAATTTTATAAAATAAATTGGTAATATAAATACGCTATCTCATATGCTGATAATAAACTATACCTAAATATTTCGATCTTATTACTTTGTATTGCAATCACGAAAAAATCACCTTCCGAGATTTCTTCAGATCTTCCCGTTTCAAGGTCCCTAAATGACGAAAAAGAGGTTTTCTTATTTCCGTCTGTCTGTTTGTCTGTCTGTCTGTCTGTCTGTCTGTCAGTCTGTCTGTTGGCAGTATACTAGCTCAAAAACTATTTGTCGGAGGAAGACCATATTTTGCATACATACGAGTATTATATATATACCTCGCATGAAACCGGTACAATTTCATACAAATATATACAGGGTGAGCACCTTAAAAATTAATTTGTGTTTATTTTTGGGGTAATTTTGAAATTGAAGAAAGTAATAAATTTCACATTGGTCAGGCTTTACATTTGCCGAAAATAAGATTCAACCAATACAGGATAATGTCACAAAAGAGTAAAAACCTTTCAACAATAACACCGTTCTGTTCAAGAGAAAAGCGCGCCGGACTAATTTCGAAGAGGATCTCTACGTAGGGGTGCGGTTACGATCACTCTGTATATGCGACGGGTTCAAACCCTAGCGGGATAATTTTTTTTAATTTGAAAATGTATGTAATTTATTGGAACCGTAAAGATATTTTTACTATTAACTTAATTTGATTTTTAAAATTATTAAGTGTCACAATGTCGACGAGGGAAGTTCTGGGTAAAGCCTTTTACAGATTTTTTAAATTTTGTTATTGCAGTTGCAATTCGTAGTGTTTTGAAGTTTGCTATGTATGTTTATTTCAGTGTTGTCTGATTGTTTCTTGTCATATATACTGGACGTAAGAAAAACCGTTTGTTCATAATTTAAAGATAATGCAATGCCATGGAACAATCTTGAAATTAAGATGGCCTTTCTCACTAAGTCCCGGTAGTTCAGCCGCCAGGTCATATAAAAAAGCCGTACAAATAATTAACTTGGGAAGGTTTGAAATTTGGTAGCGTTCTAGATTTAGGTAGCTACAAATAAAATCCACATTTTGCACAAAGCAGTACCTGCGACCGGCGCTGCCATATTGACAAGATGGCCGCCAAAAGCATTTTTCTCGAGAAATCTCTACTTTGCATTTTAGAATGAAAACATGTATTACAAAAATGAAGGAGTATCAAATTTCCTACTAATTACATTATATACATTTTCTTTGTAAAATCACTGGTTTAAACACAAAAGCCGATTAAAGATGAACATATTCGTATTATTTTCCCTAACGGCGTTTACTATAGCCGATATGCTTAAATTAATGTGTTTTAAATTAACACAGAACTATGCTAAATGCAATAATTGCTTTCGACGGCTATTCTCCCAAGCAGCATTTTTGGTTAAAATTACGTAATTTATACTTACAGTAGGTATCTTAACCAATTTCAAATAAACCTTATTGACCTAAAATTTACGTAAAATATACGTAAGTGGGGAATTAGAGGACGTCAAGGCGACGTCCTAAATAGTTATATAAGGAATAATTCCCTGTTGGTTAGAGAACGTATTTACCTAAGTAGGTATTTGAAACCTAAACATTACGTGGGATTTACGTGGTATTTTCGTATTTTCGACAAAATCAGCTATCTTTGTTTAAAAGCAGACTTTCTTTCTCGATCGTCAGTTATCCTCATTATTTTTGACCAATAAGAAATACTGCTACATAATAAACATATGAAACAAGACGCGGGCTAGACCAAACTTATATCGGTATGAGTTGTAACCGTCATTATGGCTAGGTTAATGGTTTCTATTAATATTAGCGACTTTGTACATGGAATTGCATAAGTTCTGTAAAGCTGTTGTAATTGCCAATAAAAATTTACTGTTAATATGAGTATTGTACTTCCAAAAAATCGGCGCGCCCTAAATATCTCACATTTTAAAAGTAATAATAATAACTATTTTATTTGTATTTTTAAAATTTTTGTGCTTAAAGCTACCAAATCGTTTTATATGGTACCTTAGTTGTGTTAATACAAAAGGTTTTTATTTTATTTTCTTCGGGTGCATAATTATTTATTTATTTAGTAACTAGATTTCATTCTAAAAGAGGCTCCTACAAGAAATATGGTGGATGTAAAATCATGTGACCTAAAAGTTTAGATTCCCTAAAATTTAGACCTAATGAACAACTTTCCCATTGATAAGGTCCACATTACTTAAACTGAAGACTTAAATGTCGAGTAATACCTATTTAGGTAAAATTTACTTTGAAGTTACTAGACTAGAAGTTATTAGGACCTAAAATGGTCGTTTAACCCTAAATAAGTTTATTCGACTATTAGCATATATTTTTAAAGTGAGGTTATATATGTACATGTAATCCATGCTGTTTAATTTAAATTTATTGTCGACTGTGCAATGTTTGATGCAGTTGCTACTGATGGTAAAGTTGATGATTTCACAGATTTAACAGTAGTAGGGGTGAATGTTGGATTCGTACGTTTTATTTTGCGATAATAATCTATAGTGAGTCGATATGGTTTAAACGTACTATTTAATGTTTTCTTTATACGGCCTTCCATAATCGTTCACATTAATAATACACTTTTGGAACACGACTCTTCTGACAATATGTATACATACGAAACTGTAAAGCATAGAATATCATCAACGCAACGTTATCGACGGTGTTAAACCCTTGTAAAGACATAAAGACCTAATTTAAACTAAGAGGCAATTTACTAATTGTTATTGGTTAGGTAAATTAACTTTGAAGTCGTATTTGTTAGGCATTGTGACTATTAAGTCTAGAAAGTATAAGTGGTAATCATTTACCTATGTTAAAATTACGTCAACCATACGTAAAATAGGAATTAAGTTTGTTTAATAAGTTTATCATTGACTTATATTTGACTTCAAAGTTAAGTCAAACTTCGGAACATTTTTACGTCAAAATTGAGTAAATTGCCCTTATTCTATTACTAAGCCAAAAACTTTGACCATGAAGTCAGTATTTAGGTCACCATTACGTATTATTTCCTTACTGACTAACCTCAAAGTCTCTCCAACTTTTTGGTTAGATTTTAAGGAATTATGACGTAATATTTTCTTACAGAATTACCTCAAAGGCGCTTAGACTTTATATTCGTTTTTTATGGAAAAATTACGTAAATACTACTAAACAAACTACTAATTGGCAAATGTGCGCTGTAGGTTAAAAGTACAAGTTCAAATTACGTACTTTTGACTAAATTAAGTTATCTTGGCTTTAATCTGGTAAAAGTAACTTGTTTAGCTGCTTGGGCTATAAGAGCAGCAGAAAGAAGCACGAAAAGCGCCGATGATAACGAAAAAATATTACGTACAGCAGACGTTTTGTTTGACGAACTTATGACCCCCACTGTTGCGCAGACAAATTTCTTATCAAGCGAAGCAAACAAATGGCGCTTTATATCCATCTTCAAAAATAAATCCAAGCTACAGAAGACACAGATAGATTAATAGCAAATACAGCAATCAAAATGTCATCTTCATATGAATATGCAATAATTGTTGGAGAGGATGTTGACCACCTCGTTTTTTTTGCAAATCCCATGAAAATATATAGCTACTGAAGCCTGGAAAAGGAAAAATAGTGCAACGTATTTACTCGTCGCATAGCATACAAGGCGACGAAAGCTAAGAATAATATCTTGTTCCTCCATGCTTCTAGTGGGTGCGATACAACTTCAGCCTTATTTAATCAAGGAAAGATGAACTTTTTAACAGTTCTAGATAAAGATACAAATTTGCATGATCCTATTAAAATATTTAAATATATGGCTCCAAAGACAAGGAGAATAATTCTCTGGATAAATATCGCTATCAGTGTTTTTGAAGTCACTAGGAAAATTAAATTTAGTTTAGCTTCTTTACCAACCACCTGCAAGACAGCTCGATGCTCTTCAAAAAAGGCTGAAGAATGAAGTTTGAAGAAAACTCAAACTGATATCACCCCAGTAAAAGATCCTGCTTCTAAAACACTACTTACTTTTTTTATCATGCAAGTGTAAAACGAGATGTGGAAAAGCGTGCGATTGCAGAAAGACAGACTTGCAATGTTCTGTCATTATAGTTTCTGTAATGGAAAATCTTGAGAAAATGTCGTGCAAGACATACTCAAGGAATTTGATGAAGATGAATACGGCTGTTAGCCTTGCCTCTTGACATCATTATATCGAATGAGAAAATCGGCAAATCCAGTGTATTAGAGTAAAGTGACGTTGATTACGAAACAGAAACCACTACAAATACCTTTGAAAGTACTAGTAATATAACGAACCAGGTCCATCAAGTTTATCTAAACGTAAGAGGGTGTAATAAATATGCTATTGTTGAGGAAACCACATAAAAAACGCACCGTGTATTTTACCTCTTGGGTGGTGTGAAAACAAAACGTTATTGCCATTGTTAATTATTGACGGTTATAATTTAATGTTCATAAAAAATAAAAACTACGCCACTGACTTAAGATGAAATTCGACAAAGGTTTTACATAAACAGTTAACTGCAATTCTGAAACACATAAATTTTTAAAGATCGGTAACAGCATACGCCTTTAGACAAAACTAAACAAACATTTTCAACTTCACGCGACTGCTGTATGACGTGTCACATGTTTTATAGTAAATTTTCTCTCTCTTAATTTCGGTTATGTGTATTCTGACTGTAGACCACAAGGAAAAGGAGATATTTGAAAAAGACTGTTTTTGGCTGCCATCTTGGAAATATGGCGGCGATAGCGACAGCGCTTGCTTTGTGCAAAATGTAAATTTTAGTACTAGATGGTCGAGAATTATGCCAAATATCAAAACTTTCCGGGTTAAGTCCACCTAAAACTACCTGACAGGTGGACTACAGGTGTCTCCTTCGTTAATAAATACGATATCATTAGGATAATCCTCTAGTTTGCAGTTTAAGTTTGGTCATTGATAGATAATAGAAATCTAGGAGAATTAAGGATAGTCTTCTGGGGTACGCTGCAAGTTCTGTTTTAAAAATTGTTAGGAATGATCTTGTGTCCTTCAAGTAGTTCTTAAATAAGTTCAAAGTTAGTCCGCGAATTCTATATTTTTAAAATTGTCTTAGTAATATTTCATTAATGACCGTATGCCTTCGCCAAGTCGAGATAAACAGCAACACAGTATTCAAAGTCACCTAGGTCATTAGATGCATTACGTTTCCTGTACTTCTGTTAGCGGTAAAACCAAATTCTTCATTTGAAATTATTTTATAATGCTTTACAAAGCAAATAAGTCTCGTACAAGTTGTTTTTCCGAAAAGTTTCGCTGAAATAAATATAAAAAAAAATATAATTATTAATATTTCTGCTTGCACTCCTTTTATGCAATAGAAGCACTACCCAGTCAGAGAAATAATCCTGTAAAAAGGGTTATTAAATATATCAGCAAGAGATGTGCTGATTCCAGATACCTGCTGCTATTAAATCTTTGCCCAAAGATTTATTATTTTTTAGTGTTTTTATAGTATTCGAAACGTTAGCAGGAGTTATAGGACTAAGAAAAAACCGTGTCGTTATTTATAGAGGCGTAGCCGAAACCAGCAATCATGCAAAAGCGACAAGAGCACTTTTAGCTCAAAATATACATACTGCTTTTTCGACGACTGAACATATTATTAAGGTGAAAATAATCATATTATTTTATTTTATTAAAAATATCAATTGACAATGAATAAATTACTGGCGTTATTTATAACAAATGACGCGATTATCTAAACAAATGACGAGCTTTGTCAAGAAAACATCTTGACGTGGCTAACTATTTTGCTCATCCGGAAACCCAAAACGCTAAGCGAGCGGTAAAATGACGAAAACGCTGATTCAGCCGCGAATGTCAGCTTTCTGTTGTCAAATGACAGTAAGAAAAACTTACCTTTGATATCAGTCGTCGAAAAAGCTATGTTTCTCTATATTCAAAATTTGTATAGGAATTTTCTTTCGCAATACTACATAGTTACATGATAAGTTTGCCCACTGTATTTATCATAATAAATCGATTTCTTGGGTTTATTTAAGGTTTTTCGCATAATAAGTAATTTTTCACTTATTGGCACCCAAGAATGGCAGTGAATCGCATGAACGACGCCACCTTTAATTGTTGGCGTTATTCACAGCAATGTCGTTAACAACGCAGAATTTTAGAAATTTTTTTAGAAGAAAATGCAACGTAAATTGAAAAGAAAGCAGGAATATAATTTTAGTAAACAAATTTAGTATATATTAAACATAGAAAAGGTTCTATATCTGTCGCTGGTGTCTCAATATCTTCTTGGTTGTGGTCTTTTTTCTATGTGAAGACCTGATGGTGACGTTTGAAGTTTTCACTGGCAAAGTTTTTTCTGAATTAATCACCTAGTTGAAATTCTAAGGTAAAACGTTGGATGCAATTCCTTTTTGACTTTGTTCAGAAGCGATGTCAAGGCTATATTTACCTTTGCATTTTCTTCATATACCTATTTATAAATGAAAATTTTAGTATTTGATTTCTTCTACTTCATTCTTTTCTACGCTTTCATGTTATATATAAATTTTCTTCAAGTATGGCTATGGAATAGTTCCTAATTTGTGAATGCAACTATAAGTCACTTAAAAGTTCAATATCAAGTTTAACATTTAAGTATCAACGTAGTCGTGTTCATACATAAAAATATATTCTATAGCCATACTAGATGAAGATTATTTTTGTTCATACTTTATTTAATTTATAATTGTGGAATAATATAATTTCGAATTTCCGAATTTATTGCTTTTGTTTATTGCTTATTAAGAACATGAAGCGCTACCTTGAAATGTAAAGTAACTTCAAAGAAAAGAAGAATAGGAAATAAAAGGTTCAGAAATTGTTGAAGAAATGCAATTATTTAGTGTTATTAAAAGCAATCCTCTCTCAAAATCAGAACTACTATGTATTAGCATTAGTTAATTGGGTAGCTAATCAGTTTCAAATATTTTTATAAGATTGTGGTGTTACATATTTGTGATTATTAGGATAATAAATCTGTAAAAGATTAAAGAGGAATAATATTCTGTTTGATTTAATGCTTATCAATCGCTGTACACAACTGTATAGACCTAATTTACTTTGTAACAGATATAATGCCCAGTTATATTATTTAAGCTTGATAAATTTTCCTCAACACCACATTAATATTTTATTGATTAGTAGACATTTTTATAATATTTCTGAACTGGGACGTATATGTAAAATGTAAATTGAAGATGTTAGGTTTTGGTTTAACAAGGCTCGGTGCTTTGCTCAGTCGGTAGATCCTACAATGGCGTCAGCGGAAGGAAGGGTGTAGGTGTTACCCTTGTCGATGCAGCTAAATCGATTGGAGTAAACTGTTTGTTTTAATACTTTTATTCCTATTGGCTACCAGATACACATGAAAACTTAATATTATATATACAAAAGGAAAACAAATACGAAAACACGAAAAAAACAACATATATACAAAAATAAACCGCCTAGTCTTGGGCGCTAGGGGCGCGGGAGGTGATTGGGTGGCCTTTCCCGGTTGTCGGAGGCGGGGAACGTGGCCTGGACATGGTCCGTCCCTTCCGGGGAGCGGTACGGGGTACGGTTCGGGCTTCCGCTAAGGCAGTCCAGGGAAGAGAGGTCCGTTGCCAGCGGGGCTGCGAGGTTCTTCTGGGGCGTCGGCGGCGCGAGTAGCCCTCCGGGGGACGTCGGCTGGAGCGGGGCGTGGTCGGGGCGCGGGGTCGGGCTTCCGCTAGGGGAGTCCGGGGACGGGTGGTCCGTCGCCAGCGGGGGCCGCGACGTGGGCTGCTATCTGGGCAGGTGGCCTGCCAGAGGGCTTTGAGCTCGGCCTCCTCGGCGTCCGTCAGTCGCACCTCGAGGTCCCAGTTGAGGATCCGTGGACGGGAAGCCTGGAGGATTGGCGGGCGGCGCAGCCGGGAAAAAGGTGCGTCCCGAAGATGTTGTACCAAAGGGCTCCTCTGGGGGGTGCCGAGCTCCGGATCGCTCTCGTCCGTGAAGCCGACGAAATCCGCGGTAGGCGCCCTTGTTGGTGTTCGGGGACTCCCTGATGGCAGGCGTCCCTCCCAGTACGGATGGGGCCGGTGTAGCTCCTGCATCCGGGCGCGGGCGATCTGGGCCAAGGGGGAGGCCGGGGGCGTCTTGGGCGATGGGCCGAATAATTCCTCGATGCGGCGCTTCCTGGAACACAAGGTTCGTTGTCAGGCGGCGGGCGCAAGACGAGACCTCCACTGGTTCCGAGTTGGCTTACATATTAGACCTGGGGGTGTCCATGGCGAGCGGGCGATGAGGCGGCAGGCTGAGAGCAGCGGCGGGGGCTGGCGGAAGTGGCTCGAATTCCAAGTCCCACGAAGACGGCGGACAGCAGAGTCCAATGAAGTGGATTGGCTCTAAGTCCACGAAGGTGATCGGCTCGGAATCTAGCAAGGGCGATAGGCTCCAAGTCCAACAAAGCGACAGCTCGGTGAACGGCAGAGTCCAGAAGGAGAGGCGGCTGGCGGTCCTGGGAGGCTGGAGGCTGCTGGTGGTCCTGGAAAGAGCTTCTAAGGCTGGAGTTGAGTCCTGGAAGGCTGGATGCTGCTGGTTGACTCTCCTGGGTTGAGTGATTTCCTTCCAGCCTGGGTCGCTCTATTTAAAGCAGCCCCGATCTTTGTTTTCAGCTTCCTGGGCTCTCATTGGTCCGAGGAGAAGGGATGACTGCTTAGTTTAATCGCGATTCTTAATTCCGCGGTTATTTCCGCGGCGTGACCTATTAGTGCTTCGATTTGTGTCCTAATAAATAGTCGTCGAAATGTTGATTCTAACGACACCCAATTTGCTGGGTTTTGTTGAAGGTTAATTGAAATTGGAATTTTTAATTCCTCGTTCTGCGTATAAACTTATTTAAGCATTACTCTTATTGTGTATGTGAAAAAGTTCTTTTTGCTTCGCTTGGTTGCGCGCTAATTTTATATGAATTTTGATACTATTTACGCCTTTCTGGGATGCTTCCTTCCGCTAATTATAATTTAATTTGTAATATTTTCACCCTTGCTCGCTGTATTCGGCCGTTGCCCTGATTTGTCCGTTACAAAAATGCGTTTGTGTTAAGCCTCCGCTGGTGTCGAATTTCTCTTGTTCTGTCGGGAGAAATTTGCCCGCTCGGTGGGTCGCGATGCTGTCGCTGGCTGATGAAAAAATTATTCGACCTGTATGGGTGCTGGAGACTTGGGGTTAATTTTATCGGGTGGCGGCTAATTTTTTCTATCGGCAGGTATCCTCATGCGGGGTTTTGATTGGGCGCACTATGATTTAGGAGCGTTTTATTAATTGTACTTGGATTTTAATTTGGCCGCGCGCTCGGAGCTGTTTTCAGCGGCGCCGTTTGTCGGCTCTCGGGTGTTTTATTGGTGTGGGTTATTTGCTTGCAATTTTTTTATGACTGGCAAACTGTTGGCCCTTTATTGTCTTTGTAGTGCAGAGGTTTGCATTTGAAAATTGGTGCTCCTTTGAGCTGGCATGCAGCGATTTATTGTTTTATTTTTGTAACGGTTTTCTTTTAAAATTCGTGTAGTATTGGGGCGCTCTGCTGGTGAACAGATGTGTTTGTAATTTGTTTGCTGCCTGCTTGGCGATGGAAACTTACTTCGTTGATTTTATCTGTTCACCGATTCATATTATGTTATTAACGATTTTTTTTTCGTTTTCTAACAATTGCTTGTATTCGATATTCAATAATGATGTCGAAACCGAAAATTATTACTTTCTGCACGACCTTTCCACTGACACTAAAATAGGGTGGATCTATGTATTCTGACTATTTTCGTAGGGGGATATAGTAAATTTTCTAATCATCGGTCATCAGTCTATGTGTTCTTCGTACTTATTGCTTTTAAAAAAGTGTGATGCTGTCATATGCTTTTTAAAGATATTCTGAATGAGAAACTGAAAGTGGTCCGCAGTCGTTTCTATTATACGAGAATGCGTTTTGATAAGCCCCTTGAATCTGTAACCATCAACTATGAACAACTCGTAGTAAGACCCATTTCCACCTGAAAAAAAGGAACTCTTCTCTTTGAAATTCGGTAAAAGATCTTGTTCTCGGTCTTAATATCAAGAAGGAATGTTTCTGGTGCTGATGCATTCTTACATTCAACATCAGCTTTTGCTGGTGGAATTCAATATCTTTTTATGACTAGTATTCACTGTGTTGCTCGTATGAGCTGTCGGATTTGACAGTAGAAGATAGTTCCTCGGAGACACTGGGTTTTCACAGATGGAGTGTTGCTATCATTTTTTTGCTTCTAACTATAGAAATCCAAAATGGCATCAGTAGCTCCTCACTTACCATTTTCCAAAATTTTTAAGCTTCAATGCTAGTTGAGCACCAAAGTACGTTTAATAATAAAATATATTCCAACAATGTCGCAGAATATATGAAAGTTGTTTGAGCGGTCTCAAAATTGTACTTCATGCACCTCTAGACACAAAAAGTAAATTCTTGCAAATATAATAATTAGCTGCTGCTGCTCCATAACTGTCCTCAATTTTCCTACAAGTACAAATTATACTGAGTCCAGTCATTAAATTTAAATTTATTTTAAACGTTATTTTAAAGTAGTAAATGGGATGTTTAATTGAATAAAAGAAGTGCTGCGTATTGCTAGGAAATAATTGTTCAACATAGAATACGGTGATTTGGAACTGGTTGGTATTCATATATATATCTAGACACGCCAGCTCGGAAATTAAATTCTTAACTGCCGGTTGTTATACCACAATGAATATTAATAAGCTAAATCAATAATATCAGTTGCCGTTGTTTCCATACTGTAAAATATTTTTTGTAATACCTACTTGTTAAATATTTCTTTAAGGACTGTTTACTACTGCGTAAGCAACCTCTTTACGGCCCGGCCGTAAAAAGTGTCCGTAAAGACCACGGCCTGCTAAACTGTGTGCCAAACGTCAAAGTGACGTTTGTCACACAAATCCAGCAGCAAGCAAGCCTTCAACGCCACATAGAAGAAGGCGCAAAAAACTGCTATAACTCCTGAACATACGCTAAAATAACTTGCTCATTCAGAATCTTAACGTCTTTAGGAATATCTTTATCATTTTCTACAGATGTCATAAGTTACGAGCTGGTTACAACTTAAAACTGCTTACAACGATACACGAAATTGGAAATAACTGACATTTATAAACAACAGTTGCAACGTTCTACGCACTCTCAATCATTCTAAAACGTCATTACACAAACCTAGCGTTTTGATAAAAATAAATTACAAAAATATAGATATGACCGAATTGTATGTAGGTATTACAAAAACTATTGTACAATACACGTCCGTTAGGGCCTTTACTGCCTCGCCAGTATTATTCGACTCGCTCTTCGAGCTCGTCTCACAAATTCTCTGGCTCGGCAGTAAAGGCTATCCTAACGGACTTCTACTGTAAAATACTAAAATGTTTAACCATTACATATCGTTATTCACACCTAAAATATAAAATAAAATATTCCAGTGAAATACACCGCTCAAACATTTTAGTAGCAAAATATCTAAATATCCTTACCACCCGAATTATGACCACCGGGAATTAATCAAATGCATGAATTGGCACTAACGACAACTTTAATTAGTTTTATAACTTCACTGCGGTGTTTTTAATAAGTTGCTCGTGGAATTAATGGAAACTTCTCGCTGCCATTTATCATCAAATGGCTTACACATGTGTAGGAAACGGTGTGGTTATCTAAGCTAAGTCTGGGATAGTCAACAGCTTTGCAATTCTGAGTCTTTCATGTGAGAATCTTCTTACATGAATAGGCGTGCTGACAGGTCTGTAAGGGATTACTTTTCCTGGAACAACGCTTTATTATTAGGGGTAAGATTTTTGAGTAACTACCGGTTGGATCTAATCAAAGAGTGGTCAACAGTTAGAGGATTCTCATTCTCCCTTCAATAATTACCAAATTCGCGTCTGAACGTTGATTTTCTGCTTGTTTGAGGAGACGGTCCTAAATGGTAATTATACATACTACTATTCGTAGGTAGAATTTATCTTTGTATCGCTGTCAAATTTCCGCAACTGTAAACAAAACCAATACGTTCCATGGAGCGTTTCTAATTTAATTTTAAAAGACTAATGAAATTTGATCACTAAGGGAGACGTTTGCCTTCTTCTGAATGCCCGATAGATGTATTTTTATAGATAAAGCCTGTTTATTGTGCAACTTTAAAATTGAAGAATCGGCGGAGATATATAGATTTTCTTATGAGTAATCGAGCCCGAGTAGCATATTATTTAAAAACACCACGTCAGAAGCAAACTGATGCGTGCTGCTTGGCATCAAACTTCTTGCTCATAAAAAATGAAAACGATTGCAAAAGATACTGATTGATAGGAGCAAAGCATACTACAAAATAAGATATAATGCACCATTACTAACATGTTTGATCGATTTGTTAAAATAACGGAAAAGTCTGAAGTGGATTCGGAAGTGCTTGCGGCTAGGGCTTTTAAGTATAGTAAAGAGCATTTCCCCACTAGTTTAAGTGTATTTTAAACGCGGTTGCACCATGTTCGCAAATAACTCAAAATAAAGTAAACGTTTGTATGTACTTTAACTTTAAGGTGTGATTTATTAGATATACAACTAAGGTGAGGCTAACTGATTGTATTATGGAAACGATGCCAACAACCTGAAAATAATTGCTTATATTTTGCTTCAGCTAGGGCTTCTGCTGTTGTGAAGGAGAGTTTTTGATTGAAGTCTGTAACGATGTTGATTTTGCACGAAAATATTGGTCTCAGTTTTTTATAACAACCCAAATTTGATGTTCAGTAAAATACTGTGCCATGTTTGTTAGTTGTATGTCTTTGAAGCTGTAAAATAAATAATTCTTTGTGAAAGTTCTAGAGCTTTGTACTCCATTATTGAACGTATCAACGCAGCTTAATAATAAGGCAATCGATTCTGTGATAAGCCTCAAACTAATTGAACAATAATCTACTCGGACATCTTACTGGTTGCGATAGCAGGCTACTGTAGTTATAGTTTCGTTTAGTATCTAATTTAAGGCGCCAGCGTGGTCTAACCCTTAAGGTGGTAGACCACTGTGCGTAAATCTCATGTTTACATCAGAAACATGAGACTGGAACTTAGTAGTCCGTTTAGTTTACAAATTCCGAACTTAACTGGATGTGGTAACAGCTACGTATAGTGGAGTGTTGTCGAATGCGTGATGATACTTAAGAATACGCTTTATGTGCGAGAAAACTGAACGTCAAAGAACAATGGCTGTAACCTGAGACAGTTTTAGATAAGTTCTAACGCCCAAATGTTAAATTACCTCAAATTGCATTCCTTCAGTGAAGTGTTACATCGTTTGACCTACTTCGCTTGACGTCGAAAAGCTCACAATTACAGGAAACATGTTCGGAGCTTCGTCATAAAATTATATATAATAACCACTGGCATTTCGTCCATTAAAATTTTAAGAGGACTGCTGACATAATCTGCAACAATTGTAAAATACCCCCTATAGGACATCCTCTGCGGTTGCTCTACTTGCAAGCGTATTACCAAGCCAAATATAGCCCAATTCTTTGGAACCTTGACTCCAATTATAAATTGTTTCAGAATATGGAGAGAAAACTGACAAGACGGATAATTCTAATCATTCTTTCAGCTTTTCTCTCGAAATTAAATACGCTTGCTGGATGTGCATGAAAAAGAATACATTTTTATAGAAATCTGTAATTCCAATGTCTAACCCATGATTTTCTCATTCATGGTACCTAGTTTCCTTTAAAGTAACTGACACATTCTGCATTTAAATGTCTAGATGTATGTCTTCAAAAACATTAATTGCAAAGAAGTTATCTGCCAAAGTACGATGAATAAGCTCTTAAGCGAATTTTAAAATTAATCGAAGTATCATATAGGTGATTTGGTCATAATCATAGTCATTGCGTTTATTGGTGTTTGTAATATACATGTTTTACACTAGTAATAAAATAGTCTGGGTACATCTACAAGTTAGTAAATAAAAACCAAAAATGCAGAGAAACGTATTATAAATATATCTTTATATTTGAATAATCTGAAACGCTTTACTATATGAATTAAAAAAAACTTTTTTCTTGATAGAAATACTATCGAGACATACAAAGAAAGCTGATCTTCAGCGGGCTATGGAAATTCAAACGTATGAATAATATGTTGGTGGCACTGTAAGTCAAATTCGAGGTTAGTAGGTTAGGTTTTTCTAACCTGATAACCTCGAATTTGACATTCACGTACAGTGTCACCAACATATTATTTATACGTTGAATTTCCACAGCCCGCTGAGTATCAGTTTTTTTTTATCTCTCGATATATTAAGCAATTCTTCAAGGAAAATAATAAATAGGCACACAGTAGGTGGATCATTATTTCAGAAATCGATTGAAAAAATAAAAGCAGCAGCTATTTTTGTTGTTACATGTTAAATTTAACAAAACAACAAGTGTTTAAAAATATTTCACATATATTTCGACATTTGCTGTCTTCTTCATTGTTTTAAAATCATGTTTAAGATAAAAATTTTCTCACAAAAACGTTACGATTTCTGTTAGTCGTTTTTTTTTATCCTTTATCTAATAGACGTGTCTGTCTGGGACGCTGTTTTGTCTGGGACGCTGTTTCAGCAGCCAAACCGTAAGAGATAGAGAAAAAAGTTATGAACGTTATATGTTTGGAATGGTCATGTCAGGTCAGGAGCCGAATTTCAGTCACGTGACACTTCCGGTTTTCGAGAAATCACGTGATTTCCGTCCGTCCGGGACGCTGGTCTGTCTGGGACGCTGTTTCAGCAGCCAAACCGTAAGAGATAGAGAAAAAAGTTATGAACGTTATATGTTTGGAATGGTCATGTCAGGTCAGAAACCGAATTTCAGTCACGTCACACTTCCGGTTTTCGAGAAATCACGTGATTTCCGTCCGTCCGGGATGCTGGTCCGTCCGGGACGGTCTTTTTTGTTTTATTAACTGAGACATTTGTCTCACTGGACTGCTAGTTATAATTAATAGTTTAATGCGTAGAAGTTACTATATTGGAAATCCAAAACATTATCCATTTTTAAGAAAAATTGTGTTAGATGTTAAATTTAAAAAAAAAATTTTTAATAATCATATTTTGAAGATTGGTGCGACCAATATGCATAAATTTGCATTATCTCAAAAGCTTGCCAAATTGGTTATGATTGACAATATTAATTGGGAAAATTTAAAATGAAATACTTTAAGTTTTAAATAAAGTTTTGAGGAATTAGTCCGACTATTTTGCATAAGGTCACTTATTTCATTTTATCAAGCTATGTCTGCCATTTTCGACCATGACTGAATTTATTATAAGTGAAGTATTTATATTGAAATACTTTAACAAATTTGAATTTTATTTGGAAGATTTTTCTCTGCTAGTTTTGTTTATAGTTGTTTAAATGAGATTTTTTTCCTACCCTTCCCCTAAGGCAGCTTTGCCCTGTTTGCAAGATTTGTATTTTTAACATGTATTTAAAACACTGAAGAAGACACCAGGTGTCAAGATATATGTGAAATGTTTTTAAACACATGTTGTTTTGTTAAATTTATCATGTAACAAGAAAAATAGCTGCTGCTTTTCCTTTTGCAATCGATTTATGAAAAATTTGGTTTAGAATTTCGCAACAAAATTGGGTAGGTATTCTCAAACTATGAAACAAACGTCTAATTTGACATCTGCCTATACATTTTTTTTTCTGAAATAATAACAAAAAACTCTCCCGGAAGTAACGAACCATGGGAATACGCTGTATATCTGAAAAAGACCTTGTATTCAACGTACACTTACAAAATTAAATGACGAACATGTTGGAAACATAGGTACGAGGATTGTTCAATAGAAACCCGTCTAGAAGCAGTAGCATAATTTCTATTAACACTAAGGTATGAGTCCCACTCTTGTACTAATCTCGAGATTATCTGCTGGTAAAAGGCTTGCTATTGAGGAAGTTATTCTGTAATGGTAGTCTGCATTGCAGCGTCCAAAATGAATAGCTGCCTCTTTAGTAATTGTTTCAATGAACCAAAGACATGAAATTTGTGATAAGAGTGTGAATCATGGAATCAATACTTTCTATATTGATGCTCATCTTTTCTGACAGATATCTGACTTTAATGGATCTAATTGCACGTAAAGCAGTTTCCAAGCGCCTCCCACTTTCATCTGAAATTGCAACTCGAATATGCCCGGGACCTGGACGAGCCAAGTCTTTAGTCGATTATCTTTCTTGTCGAAATTTTCTGCACCATTAAACTACCGTGATGTGAGAACAACTATAATCATCATCGACAGCTTTCCTTTTCTCAAAGATTTCTAGTCGTTAACGTCCTTCGGCGGTACGCATACGGATTTTCTATAGCAAACGCCATTTCCGAGCTCTATAAGAATGTACACAAAGAAGCAATCGCAAACCAACTTGACAGACACTTTACTAATACGTCAATAAACGATTTCATTAACTGCATTGAAGTGCCATGATGATCAATTCATGGCTACATTATATCCAGCGTTGTAAATGTGAGAGCCCAAGGCGTAGCCGCGGGCTCTAACACGACGAATGCAATAAACGCTAGTTGCATACAATATTTTATGTACAGACCGGAATTTTCACAATAATTGAAACCAGACTTATAATTTTTATCAATTTTGAGAGCTTACGATGTCATTGCTTGTCAACTAACAAACAAGGCATCTGGGCTGTAAAATTACACACTACTCCTCCAGAGATACGGTATAAAGTGACCAATTCTGCTCGGTTGTACATAAAACTATATATTACAATTTATTCAATTTACTTAAATATATAAAACTAGAGCCTAACGTCATCACATGAAACAGACACCTGACCTAACTTGCCTGTGGGTGTTTCGAATAGTAGTTCAATGCACATATGATTTGTATATGTATGTTATTTGTTGCATAATCATAGTTTCAACAATTAAATATAGCTACGTCAGTAAAAGTTAAACGCGCGCCAATTTGTTTGAACAGGCCGCACTGAAATGTGCACTAAATCAGCGCTGTAACTCGCAAACGAAGGAGGAAGCTTGGACGAGACGCCCACTTGATTTCGGGAGACTTTGGAATCTTGGTGTGTGATTTTGTTCGCTGGCTCAAGAGTGCGCCCGGAAGGTGTCCCAGCATCAGTTGATAATGAGAGTCCTACTTTTTCTAAAGAATTTCAATAGCTGTAAATTATTGAAATAGCGGCCTTTTAGCCGCGGGTCGAAGTCTTGCACACGTTGATGTTAGCCAACATGCAATAAATAAGCGGCTGGGTCATCGACTGACGCAATATTGGAAACATCGCCGAGTCGAGCTACAGGAGCCCGATCCAGGTATTTTGAGCTAGGCACTCGTTAGCCAAGGCTACAGATGGGTTCTTTAATACAATTTTTGTTTATTGGAGAGGAATATCGCAAAATCCGAGTGATTAATTTTTCTCCAAACTGCCTATGTGCACGCTTTCTTGTATTAAGTCGTTGTGACGGCGCGATGACATAGGGCCCCAGTCCTTGAGCGGCCTTTATCCAGTTAGTTTGAATTCTTTTTATGTCGTCAGTATATCGAGTTGATGGACAACCTCTACTGCCAAAGGGGTGGCTTCATGGTTTTTACTCGAAGGTTTTCCTGCTCCATGTCAGAAAATCGTGTCACTTGATCAGCTCAATTCGACTGTTACGTTGGGCAGCGTTTGTCAGTCGGGTCATTTCTCATATTCTGTTAATGGGGATCACGTATCTAAGAGAAATATCCAACATTGACCCAGTATTTAATTATTGTTAAAATAAATGCAAAGTACAAACATATTTTTGCGCATAAATTTACATTATTGCTCATATACATGCGGAGTATAAACAGCAATTCGCTTCATTATTTAGGTTTATTATCAATTAGCGTTGCCTTTTACGGGAATTATAGCTATTGTTATAGACTTAACTAGATTTTTGGAGCTAAAATTTTAAGTTTAGTGCGGTTACATTTCTGATTTATTTCAACATAGGCTGTTCTTATTCATGAAGAAAAATAGGTAGAGTAGGAGAGACCTCATTGCTATTGAGCTAGAAACATATTAGAACGTGTTTGATTACGGCTGACGCCGTTTCTCGCTTCTCAGACGCCAGGTGCGTCTAACTTTTTAGTTCTGAAAGACGAAGGAAGTATTGTAATCACCAAAAAATTACCTTCCGAGATTTCTTCAGATCTTCACGTTTCAGGGTCCCTAGATGACAAAAAACAGGTGTTCCCAATTCCGCCTGTCTGTCTGTCTGTCTGTCTGTCTGTCTGTCTGTCTGTCTGTCTGTCTGTCTGTATGTCTCTCTGTGTGTCTGTCTGTCTGTTTGTCTGTCTGTTGGCGGTAAAATTAAAAATTTATTTGTCGGAGGAAGATGATATTTTGCATAAACATTATATATATACTTGGCATGAGACTGTGAAAATTTCATACAAATATATACCGGGTGAGCACATAGGTCAGGCTTTACAATTGCCGAAAATAGGACTCAACAGATACAGGATAATGTCACAAAAGAGTCGAAACGTTTCAACATTAAGACCGTTCCGTTAAATAGATGCGCGAGCCGCACTCATTTCAATAAGGCTGGATGGCGCAGTTCAAATTATCGATGCGGTTACGATCATTACACAGATGCGGTTACGATCGCTATGCAGATGCGGCGGGTTCAAACCCCAGCGCGATATATTTTTTTTTTAATTTGCAAATTGATCTAATTCGCGGGAGCGAAGTTCGGTGTAAACCCATTTACAGTTTTTTTCTGTAATCATGTGTATTACGTGTGCGTGTCCTAAATCCGCTCTGATCTTCAGACTCGCAAAATTTTTCTTCGAGTCTTCGCTTCATGATTCGTCCATAAATCCTAGGAAAACAGCCAATTGCGCAGGCAATAACAGAGGAGGCGAATTTATAAAAACGAGCTGCCCTAACCACAGCATTACAATTTAGCGTTCAGAACGAAAAGACCCCAAATTGCTTCATTACCATTTAACTGCACCAAGATGGGGTGCGAGTCGCTAAGTAATTAACTGAACAAGGAAAACTATAACGGAATGTAGAATGTGAATAAAGGAACCGAAAGCTGCAAGAAAACGTATAAGTGGAAGGTGTGGTCTATAATACTTCACAAATAGATATCTTGTACTCCTAGATTTACTTTATGCTCTTTCAAGGAATCGTGACTCTTCTAAAAGCGGTTGTCTTTCATAAAGTCGGTAAGGACTTAGAAAGGCTTCACATCGATGAAGCTAAAGTGCATTTGCCTATTTACCACTCCACTTAAATAAAAATTTGTTTAATGAAAGGCTATTTTTTACAGTCTCGAGAATTTCTGTCTGCGCTGTAGAAAAAGCCTGCCAAATTATAGTCTACGACCTTCATTTTTGAACTACTCTAAGATTGCAGGAATAACAATCCATACCTATTGTGAAGAAGAGCGATCGCTGTATTTGCGCTGATTGTTGAAAACTTTGAATACGAGTAATCAACCTTTACAATCTTTCTCTATTTTCTAGAATATAACTATACAATTCGCATGCCTCCTGGTGATTTCTTCTCTTAGATATCTTTCAGTGATTGCGAATGCACCCGGTATGACAGTTCATTAGAACGATTGCACCGCTGTGAAATATAATTTTGGTCCCCAGCGCTTTGTATGTATATAACAGTTGGATACGCATACTACACTTTTATAAAAAATGATTGATTATAGCAATGTAAAATATGAACATATTCTGTAGATAAATTTAATACATTCTCACAATTTTAAAGTTATTCAAAGGTTTTCTGTAATTGGCATAATCAATAATATTGGTTCTCTACAATTAAAACAGAAAGTTTAGTGGCCCATGGTATCAAAAGCCTTTTCTTTTGCTGGGTATAGAAAAATTTAATTTCCAAACTGGTTTCTAGTAATGTACATGTACACGGTGATTTATAAGTATGGTAATTAAGTTATACTTTTATAGTTAATAGTGTCGCACGTATAAGACAAAGCATAATTTAACGTTAATACCGTATCACACAACTAATATTAGTGATTTGCGTTTGTTTAATTTGGATTAATGATATAACAAGTCCTTGTGTATTGAATGATAAATGCACATTATCAAAATTAAATATTACAGGTGGCGCTTGTAATCGGAGTAATCGTGGATATAGAATTTTAGCTCTCTGCAATTATTGTTTATGCAACTAAAAATATTTTCCAATTGGTTTAAAAATTTGCATTTATTGAAAATATTATCAATCGACTGAAATACTAGAAACAAATATTGATGAATACATCTAGTACATTACTGGTTATTTTTTATTATTGACTTAATGTTCGTCGATTGAAGTATTGATTACTTTTCGACATACGCGGCAACAACGGAAAAGATCACAGACTTGGAGGGCTACAAGTGTATTAATAGAAGTTTCTCAACACATATGTAACCTGGGTAACAAGTTAAAGGACCCAGAAACTAAAATACGTTTACTGTGCCCAAGAATTTCTACAAGTGTAGACATCGCTAAAGTCTTCCCTGAAATTGTAATTAGTAGTTCCACAATACTACTACTACAGTCAGTCAAGAGTAATTGCCTAATTAATAAGCTACTATAATAAATCAACACCGAAATTATTTATGAAGTTCTATACCATACCCTCACTTTAACTTTCCAGATTTCTGAATTATTCAGTGGAAGCAATAATAAATGTCACTACGATTCAAAAGTAACTACGAATGTTTTATGTAGTAGTTTTTCAAATAACGGCAAGCAGTGAACAGATTCCAATTATTAGATTAAGTATAATAACAGCTAGAAAACACAATTGGAGTAAATCATTAGTAATTATTTATTTAATTGCATACAGCTATACAACACATGTGCTCATACGCTAAAAGCTTTCATATTTCTTGTGCACTGAGCTGCTGTTGCCTAACAGGAAATATGAAAAGTACAATATCGTTAGACAGCAGTTGGATGTAATTCTCTTTACGGCATTTTCTCATACAATGCTCCGTTCTGCTAACAAGAACGTAATATAGTTGAAAGCAACTTGCAAAGTGCCAAGATCGGATTCACTATTATGTAGTAACGTAATTCACGAGTATCGGACGTATGGCATACGTTGTTAAAGTTTTAATTGCCGCTGTTGCAATATGTACTTCCTGGGGGAATGAGTTGCTTTAAATTGGTAAACAGTAATTAAAAATAATAAAGTATGATCAAAAATTAATCTCATCTAGTATGGCTATGGATGTTTTTCTAATTTATGAATGCAACTATGTTTACACTTGACATTTGATTTTTAAGTGAGTTATAGTTGCATTCATAAATTAGGAACAATTCCATAGCCATACTAGGTGAGATTAATTTTTGATCATACTATATAATTATTCTTAGGAAGTTGCACCTAGTATAATTTTAATGTAATTATTAAACAGAATATTTATTTCTCGCTAAAAAATAGATGTGCTTTACAACAGAATATTAATGAAAAATACAAGGTGCCCTTAAAGTATGTGAAAGTTGCTTAACCACAGAATCCTGATGCCAAAATAAAACAATTTATTAACTCACGTTACGTATGACCAAATGCGTTTCATTAATATAAACCAGTGATCTGCTTCAGAGTTCGTTAAAAAATATTTTGCTTACAACAAGATGGGTCTATTTGGACGATGTTCGTATAACACTCTTCTGGCCTAAGCAATCTCTTGATATTGTTTTTTATAGCTGGACTATTAGTGGATGAAACAAAGGTTTCCCGACATATATCAGACTTTAGTTAAGGCCGATAACATTTATTTTCATTTGTTGCTGTTGCTATAGCAACGCCTTATAGCAGTCTAGCAACAACAATAACACCTTGATGAATGTCGCAGCCGTGATTGGTCATAGTCTGAAGAAGTCTGAGATACCAGATTCTTATGGACCAGCCGATGAGCAGATTTGTATGAAAAAGTTTGCGAAGCTATATTCCTTCTCACTCTAGCTGAAACCATCGGCATTCGCATACCGTTATTTTGGTTGTTTTCCTATTTGAACACTTGTAGTAAATTAGTGTTTGTTATTTGTTCCGCAATTAATTTATTTACGTGTAAGTGAAGCTACAAGCTAAATGTATTTGTAATTTATATCTGTTTCGATTCTTCAGCAGAAAATAGAATCTGAGTGACTGCGACGTGTTTTCTAGTTGTCTTCTATTATGAGAAACAAATTGCCAAAAGATTTTTATTGAGGTAGCAGTTCTTTAACAATTGCCAACTGCTCAATTACAAAGAATGCAGAGAGTTTGCAGAGTGCATGGCGCATTTACTTACTCCTTTTATTCTTTAACATCCTTTTGACATAGGACCCCCTTTTTGTTTTCATCTCGTCCTATGCTACATTTGCGTAACCGTACTATCCAACGTGTCGTCTCCTGCCTTGGTATATGTCCTATCCAGCCCCAGTTTAACCTTGCAATTGTCTCTATGCACGGGTCGGTTCTATGCTATGTGATTAGAATCTGTACATCAGCATACATATTTTAAACTCTCGTCGCCTTATCTTCCCTCCTTTTACTTCTTTTTACAATAAAGAAGGTATTGTTCATTGGTTGTCTGTCAGTGTGTGTGTGTGTGTGCGCGCGAACTTGCGTGCGTGCGTGCGTGCATGCGTGCGTGCGTGCGTGCGTGATTGCGTGCGTGCGTGAGTGTGTGTGTGTGAAAAGAGGTATGACGTTGAAACTTCATATATAAGTTTTGTGTAATATTGACCTTTATGAGCGAATGCAATGCGATATAAACATATGTAGTTAAAATATAACTACAACGCCTTAATGTATGTTTTCTTAGGCATATCCGTCAAGAACAGAATAAATGCTTTTTGAAGGAAATATTTCTTCAAAAGGTTAGAACTTACTTTTAAGATTATTTAATACATTTCAAAATCGAGAGTTCAAAGTTAATGAAAAATGGTAAATTAAATTAATAGTGACCATACTTTCATGTCCTTTGACATAATGCTATTTGAACGAGTGTGGATAAAAATTTAATAATTATAATTGTTATTAAATGACAAAAGAGTTATACTTTAGTACAGCGCAATTTTAGATATGATTTTTTGTACCTGGTACTTAGTATATCTTCAGCCATTTAGGATTTAAAAAATGTGACTAACATTAACCCCAAAAATTCTAAATTGAGTTTTCAACAGATCATCACTTTTTAGAGTCCCTTGTTTTTGTTCATTGGTCTGTCTGTGTGTCTGTCTGTGAGCAGAATATCTCAAAAACGAAAAAAGGTATGGCGTTTAAACTTTATATGTATATAAGTTTTGCGTTCTATCTAGATGCGACAACAAGCTTTTGACGAAAATCCCATAATCAGAAGTTTGTTGTTTACTCTTGTGATTTTTCAGTTTTTTCGATTTCTTCAAAAACGGCTTTAACAATTTTTTTCAAGCGTTACATTTTTATTAGTAGCTTCAGCGTACTTATGCGAATGTTTTGTCCGTCTGTCTGTGTGTCTGTCTGTCTGGATCGCCTGTAACTTTCGAACGGCTACAGATATCGAAATTTTGAAAGGGGGCAAAGTTGTTGCTAAGATCCCGAGCACCTTCATGCGCTATTTGGTTTTGGCGAAAGGTCAACCTGTTTTCGCAGTGCTGAAGCTACTCTTTAGACCTGTACTTGAGCAGTTTATTATATGTTTAATGTGTATAGATGTGAGATATGTAATTTTCCAGTTAATACCTCTAAAATGGTTTCCTTTGATTTTTTCTTTTTTTATTACTTTCTATTTTAAATAGAACGTCCGGTATGTTACTACATTTTTGAATTCGGCTTAAAATTTTAGAGAAAATCGTACGACATTCATTAATGACCAATAGAAAAATTAGTTCACGAGCCGTAACCAAGACAACAACAAAAATTTCTTGGAAATTTTTTGTAGGTAGACATTACTTCTTTTTAAGGTTTGTGTCGTTACGATTTTCTTACCGAATCTGCATTCGAGCATTAATTCATATCCAGAAATTATTATTCGTGCATTACAACAACGCCCTAATTTTCCTTCGCGTCCCGCTCAGGAAAATTAATACATTGTTGGAACGCACTCAAAAAAAATTCCGGAAAGGATTAATGCTCTTATGATATTATATGTGAAAATCGTACGGCAGTCATTACTGACCAATAGAAAAATTAGTTCACGAGCCGTAACCAAGACAACAACAACATTTCTTGGATACTTTTTGTAGGTAGACTAACCTAACTGTGATTAATAAGTGGAAATTTTTTGACATTCACTTTTGTTAATATGTTGGTGACACTGTAAGTCTATGTCAAATTCGAGGTTAGCAGGTTATTTTTTGCGTCAGTTTTGAAACAGACTGACGCAAAACCTAACCTGCTAACCTCGAATTTGACATAGACTTACAGTGCCACTAACGTATTAACAACTTACTATAGATACATTTTTAATATCCCTTGATATTTTATTTTCGAGTAAAATTTAAATTTTACATTTTATGGCCGTGTCGCTACGATTTTCTTGCCGAATCTATATTCTAGCATTAATTCATGTCAGGTAATTTTCGTATCGTGCACAGAACAACGTAATCGGCACGAGCTGTTTCTGTGCACCTTAAAATTACCGGAAAGAATTAATGCTCTTATGAGATTATAAGTGAAAATTTGCATCTTCATCTAATTTGTAATTTTTGAAAAATTTTGCCAAATGCTTAAAAATTTAAAATCAAGTTTTTGGCTAATTATAAGGAAGTTGTGTGCGTGTATCGCACCACATTTTTAATTCACGAATTGATAGTATATTTTTATTTGTTAGTAATTTTATTTCTTTCACTTCTATAATCTACTGAATTGCTTACTAGATCAGAAAAAATATTGCTCCTATATTTCAACAGGTATAGGACGATTACACCAATGTAAGTACCTCAGCGTAATCCGAAGGCACAATTGCACCGATTAAACATCCAAACTTAAAGGGACAACTACAACAGCATATTATCATAGTGACACAAATACTTGGCCAAACTGATAACCACATGATTCTTCAACTAAGAACTAGATACAAGTGATAATCTACACATAGCGTACGCTTTGCGAAAATGAGAACCAACAGATACAAGGTAAATGTTCTAAAAAGCAACATTTTGCAACATTTTGCCATAAATTTACCATAAAGATATAAATATCATTTAAATGGTGTGACAGACATTTCTAGATATTTTACTGCACGATTTTAGTTGAGTTTGAGTTATTAAATTTTCTATTTAACAAACAGTACTTACAATGCTTATACGTCGTTTTACAATTTTAACAGAATAATTTAATAGTGAATAGTAAGCAATTATTTATTTCTTATTTTGTATATAGTTTATAATAATTAGAATTGACAACAAACGGCTTAAATTAAATTAACTAAATCATATGATTACTTTTTAAGTGAATAGTAAACAATTATTTATTTCTTATTGTGTACATAGTTTATAATAATTGGAGTGGACAACAAACAGCTTAAATTAAATTAACTAAATAATATGATTACTTTTTAAGTGAATAGTAAACAATTATTTATTTTTTATTGTGTACATAGTTTATAATTAGAGTTGACAACAAACAGCTTAAATGAAATAACTAAATCGTATGATTACTTTCTAAATACCTAAATAAATATAATAGTAAATCACTACTAGAAAGGAATAATAAATAAATAAACTCATGTACGTCAAAAGTTAGGAGGTAGTATTAGAAATGCCCGACATGGACGATTTTGGTGACAGTAGCTATATTTTGTTTTTTCTATAGCACATGTTAAAGTGTGCTTTTATCAACTCAAAACAAAAGGTCAAGTTTTACTTTAACAGCAAGGGTAGGTAAAGTAGCACTTTAACATCAAGGATAGATAAAGTAATTTAATTTTCTAACTTTTGTTTAAATTAAATATGACAGCTTCGTATTATCGTAGCAACCCAATCTAGCTACTGACATTTTGAAATGTGATTGACTGTCCTTATTTCCTTTTAAAATTGTTAAAGTTCTTGCTATAGAAAAAAATATTGTATTATACACGACGATAAAGTTATTTCTATCCACTCTTGAATCATTAACGTCTCGACTTCGTCTCGACGTTAAACGATTCACTCGTGGGTAAAATTTAACTTTATCGTCTTGTATAATAAATTACTATTAGTTATATCTCGATTTAGTTTATCGTTTCTCATTTTTGCATAATTGTTTAGGAGTATGTTAATGAATGCATTTAAACGGATATTTATTAAATTGCAAAAACTGTTGGAACACTCTTCACGATGTTTTAAAACTGGTTTTTAACGATTAATATTCAAATAATCGCTTTCAAAAGTAGGTGATACTAATGTTTCGAAAAGCACTGCACTATTATATGTACAAAATATTCAGTTGGTAATTTTAAACCTCACCCGTCTAATGTTTTTAAGTAATGGGCTTTCTCAGAATCGATCCAAGTGACTTTCATTCCTTTATCGGAAATTAAATAATTTATACAAGCGGTACATTTAATTTTTGTATAAACTTTAATTCCTAAATAACCGGCAATGTATATTAAAATACTTTGGTCCTCCGTTTTAATTCTTTCGTACTCGATTGCAGGTTCAAACATTAATTTGCTGGATTATATCGATATTGTTTAATATGGTGGAATTCTGTTAACTCAAAGTATTGTACTTTTTCTGAACTTAGTTTAATTATATTTAATAATTTAAATTTTTAGAAGGTAATAATATGATTTAGTTATTTAATTTAAGCTATTTGTTGTCAACTCTAATTATTATAAACTATGTACACGATAAGAAATAAATAATTGTCTACTATTCACTCTTAAATTATTCTTTTAAAATTGTAAAACGACGTATAAGGATTGTAATTACTGCTTTTTAAAAGTACTGTTGTATTTAATAACTCAAACTCACCTAAATTCGTACAGTAAGATATCTAGAAATGTTTGCCACAACCATTTAAATGATATTTATATCTTCATGGCCCGCTTACCTGATCGTAGGCTCTTTTGCAGGCGCTGAAGTTCGAATCCCATCGCCAGTAATTTTTGTTTATTTGAAAATTGATGTAATTCGCATTACCAAGTGCGTACATTTATAGCTTCATTATTATTATGAACGTAGAAATACGTTTACCTCTATTGTGCTTGGATTTTTAAAATTGTGTAGTGTCACAACGTCGACTTACGAGGAAAGTTCTGAGTAAAGCACTATACAATTTTTTGTAGTTGTCTCTGAAATATTAGTAATACGAATGTTTCGAAAAGTTTCGTGCTTTATATAGCGTTTTCTATGTTACTTTGTGATTCAGCCATTTGAAAATAATATTAATCTAAACCAATAGGTAAACATGTAGTTACACGCATATGATATTTGAAAAGTCCAAACTTTTATTTGAGATGATATATTTGCAGACTACAGATGTGTAATAGTAGATTATAAGTGAGAGAAATGCGTCATTATTTGCGAGTGAGAATTTTGAATCGCGAGTGCCCCCAGCACGAGTGATACAATTTCTCACGAGCTAATAATGGCATTTCGCTCACGTGTGATATACGACGTTTTATCTTACAGTAGCAATGCTTGTGCCTAAATAGTTTGCGCAGTCAGAATATGCCACGAAATAAATTTATAATTAGTCGCCTGTGATTTGTGATATATGTTTGACAGTACTGAAGTGTATTGGCAGTACTGAAGTGTATTGTCAGTCAATGTCAAATTCGAGGTTCGTAGGTTAGGTTTTGTTTGTTATTTGACACAGACTGACGCAAAACTTGAACCTGAAAATTAGGAATTTGACATAGCTTGACAGTGCTACCAACAATGCAGTAGTATAAATAATAAAAACTCACTTGTGAATAAAACTTCATTTTAGTCACCGAAAACAGTTGTATAATGTATGGTAATAGGCGCTACTGTAAGATAATAGTTATTTACTATACAAGTGGGATAACACCATCATTAATATACGTGTGTGTAAGTTACAAACGAGTGCGTAGCACGAGTTATGTAAGCACACAAGTATATTAATGATGCATTATCACACATGTATTGTACAAAATTTTATCTACGACTGCCTAAAATTGAGAAAAGTGCATTAAGAGAAATGTCAGATCTGTCATTTTCAAAAATATTTTAGTAGGCAAATGTCATTATGTCATCCATTTGACACTATTTCAGTTACGTAATGAAGTCATTACACACAACTGAGTGGTGTAATGAGCTTCATTACCTAACTGAAATAGTGTCAAATGAGTGACGTAATGCGTTACTTATCCCACTGGAGTAGATAAAATAATTTTTATATTAATGAAATCGGTGCGAAAATAAGCATTTTGCCATTTTAACATCTTCCAGCTGCATGTGCATACACTCAACCTGCCTTGATTTATTGGCATCACATTTTGTTAATTTTAAAGTATGAATCTTTAGTTTTATTGTATTCCATTACCTAGCATGCAATGCTTTGCAAAAAGAGTGAAACTTAGATGTAATCGTGGTATGAGCCGTATATTATACTATGTCAAACACATATGTATTCATACTGTTATACCTACTGAAGTGTTCATTATCCTAGCATAAGATCCTCTTCTATTGTCAAAAAATTATAGTTTCTTGTAACACGTTGTATTTTGTATTTATGCCAAGAAAGCGTATACGGTTGGTTTAACACTTGTTTTGTTTAATGAGATAACGCGTTTAAAGTGAAAGAAGTGTGTAACAGATAATTTCGTACCTGAACTTTTATTTATCATGACGAAACAAATTCAAGCTTTGTTTTATAAAATTACTGTCCAAATTGATATGTGCTATATATGTGCAATTTCTTCATTTTTTAATAAATATTTACGTTATTAAAGCATACTACTAATTTCTGACACTATACTGGCCCTATATGTAATGGTTCCTGTTTTGCGCCGATATAGTAGGGGAAGGTGGGGCAGGTTGTTACAATTTCAACGTTTTAATTTTTTTTACCAAACTCAAGTATCGAATTAAAAAAATAAATCAACCCAAGTGATCAGTAACACTTCTACTTGAACTACAAATTTTAATCCGCATTTTGTTACAAACATAGAAAAGTTATTTATATTCCAAGACACTATTGCAAAATGTATCAATATGCCCCACAGTGGGGAAAGTTGTTACACCACGAGGGGTTAGTTGTTACAGTGTATGTTAGACAGAAAATAAACTTTATTTTGTAACTAAAAGCATATTTAAAGTAGGTACGAAATAATAATTATTAATTAGATATCTCAAAAAAAACAATAAAAACATTAATAATAATGAAACAAGGGAAAAAGGAATATATCCACCTTACAACTAGTCACTATCGGATATACAGTTTAAGCAAACATAATAAACTGCCTTATTACCACAGGACGCGTGTGCCCATCTTTTGCACATCGTACATTGAATCCAATCTTCATTTATTGATTCGGAGTAAAGCATCAAACAGACCAGGCAAGTTGTTACATGTAACAACGTGCCCCACGAAGATTGTAACAACCAGCCCCGTAGGTGATAAGTATGGTTATGTTAATTTTTCTGTGAATCGTTGAGTTAGAACCAAAAAATAAATGGACGAAATGTGAGACAAATAGCGATAGTCATCAACCAATACAAATAGATTAAATGATTACTCACCGTTTAGCAGGTTAAACTCGATTTGGCAAAAGTAACTAATTCACTTCACACGTGTTAAAACAATGACATGAAATAATTTTGTTAGTGCCATAGATACAGATTTCAAACTTCATAGGAGTGTTAAACTTGACTAATTGTTGTACCTCTGCCGAATGGAGGGCGTTACAAGTAGAAATAAAGGAATTATTTGCAATGTAACAACTTGCCCCTGTAAGAACCTGCCCCACCTTACCCTATA
>OW679194.1:125429968-125483536 GCA_940337035.1 Agriotes lineatus
ATGATTATCATGTTGCAGTTGATTACTATAAAGTGCGTGGTATTGAGTTAACTCTATCATCTAGATCAGGGGTCGGCAACCTTTTTCGGACGGCGGGCCATTTTCAAAATAATTTTTTTTATGCGGGCCGCACATTCAAATGTAATCTTAAATAGTGCTTTTATATCATATACGAGTATAAATATTATTAAAAATAAATATAGAAAAAATTTATTTTTTATTGACATGCTATAATTACAATAATGTTAGAGAACAAAAATTTTACAATTCTTAAAAGGGAAAAAAAGAAAATACAATTCCAATTAAATATGTATAAATATGTAAATATAAAATATATAAATATAAAAAATATAAAATATTGTAGTGAAACGTCATACGGCTGTCAACATGAACGCACATATGAACATACAGTAGCAAACTGGCGAAATGAAAGAATTAGTGATGGGCCTATCCGGAATGAATAATTGGAAAGTTTCCGATTGTTCAAAAAATCGGAAGGTTCCTATTATTTCGTAACTTTTCGGAATTCGATTATTTTACTGTTCGGTGCACAAAATTCGGAACTTTCAGAATTCGATTATTTTACTATTCGGTACACAAAATGAGAAAACGAAATGCCAATTTGAACTGAACGGAATACGGAATGTTGTATTGACTCACTTGACTGCTATATGCTGGTTGGCGAATGTCGACGGGTCGCGCCGTGTGCGCATGTGTATGATACGTGAATGGCACTAATGGCAGTGGTATTTCGTAGATTAATTATTAGATAGTACACCTACAGACTTCAAATTCAAGTATTGTTTTATACTATCTATTATGTACTTTATGTGCGATTAAACTTTAAAATATCACTACCATTTTCCGACAGTCTATTAACGTAACTACTGTAATAATTTGAAAAAATATTTTATTTCCTCATATCCCACTGTGCGACTCAAACTTATAAATTGTTTTTTAGGATACTGCTGGCTACTACTGGTCTAGGCCGGTAAATTTTATCTACCGGACTCGTTTGTAACAATGTAAACGCTAGTTACCAATGCAGTATCCTAAAAAATCTTATACGATACACGACCGGTAGAATTCTTATGGCTTTGCCAAACATACAGGTCTCGCCCTACGGTTCGACCTGTAAAGTATTGGCGCGGCCATAAAAATGTTGCTACCGGTCTAATAACGTAAATAGCTATTACTGACCGTCCTACAAACCCAAACAATAGATGCCAACGCAGATAAGGGCTTACGGCGAGACGGCGAGTGCTCTCATCGTAAATTTGCACGCACTTCATCTTCCTTCCGCTTGTTGTTATTTCGCTCGTTTTCCTTTGCTTGCATTTACGGAATGTAAAATAATCGGATGTTATTCCGATTTTATAACATTCCGAAATGGAACATTCCGATTATTGAAATCATCCGATTATGCCCATCACTAGAAAGAATGCTACACTTGCTAAGCGAGACGTCGTATTCGCTGGGGAGTGGGGATTAAACTTGCGCAGTAAAATAAGTTTCCCACTATGCTTCTGTTTGTCGCGCCTTTTTGTCACCGGCCACATTTCGGCACGCTTACGCTCTAACTTTGTTGATTTTTCCTAAAGTTATATTGGTGCTTTGGCGGGCCGCGCAAAAAGTTGCAAAGGGCCGCATGCGGCCCGCGGGCCGCAGGTTGCCGACCCCTGCTGTAAGGTATAAATATAAAAAAGGGAAAACATCTCATATTTTTAAATTGTAATAGACATATTTAATTGTAATAGTTGCCCTGCTAATGCAACCAAAGAAATCTTCTACAATTGAAATAGACGTGCCAGCAATAACTTTCGACCGGAGTGGTCGGATTCAAATCAAAATCACGTCCTCTACATTAACATTTGAGTCATAACATGCGACTGTAGGTGTAGGACCGTCCGAGATCCGACTCCGACCGCTCCAGCGTTTGGCGAGACCTGCAATTTCTCGGTGACCGCGAGCGGAACTGAACCTAGTTTCTTGCACCTAGTTCGGAGTCGGAGTCGGATCAAGTGCACCTGATCCTTTAGCGGAACAGGTTTTACCATCCCTACCGCATGCGGCCCGCGGTCCACATGTTGGACAGCCCTGATCTATGTGATATCTCCAGGTAAGGGATTTGTCGAAGATTATTCCTAGAAACTTCACTCTGTTTACATATTGTAATAGAGATCCATTTAAACGAAGCTGTTTCACCTTTTTATTTTCTCTTTTGGAGAAAATTATACTTTGTGTTTTTTCCGCAGAAAAACTGAAACCCGTTGTCCTAGACCAGTTTTCCAGTATATTTATTGTTGTTTGCAAAGAATTCTGCATTGTCGATAAATTTTTGCCTTCAATATAAAGTATAACATCGCCTGCATACAGGTTGCATTTCACTGGGAAGTTAATATTTTCTGATATGCCATTTATAGCTATTAGGAATAACGTAGGGCTTAATATAGATCCCTGAGGGGTTCCATTTTCCAGCTGTCTAATAGAAGATACTGCGGTTCCAATCTTAACAAAAAAAGATCGATCGTTCAAAAAGTGTTTTACAAAACTCACTACGTGACCTTGTAAACCCCACTCTACCAGCTGTCGGATGATTCCATATTTCCATGTCATATTAATGGCACCTGTTATTTCTGGTTTCAGCAGTGGTTATATTTTTATGTTTTCAGCCTGGTTTTTGCTATGTTCGGACAGTTGCAAGTGTTTAAATTCGCGTTGTTTGTTATCTCCTGAACTAAAGCATCTCAAGGGACTTAAATTGTTTTTTATGTTCAAACACGCATATCTGGGAAACAGTTAAATTTAGGAGTATGAAGTTACATATCAAAAGAAAGCTCATTAAAAGTAATTTTCAAAAATATAAAATATATAGAGGGCCTTCCATTGAAAAAATGCGAAATTATTAAATTTGCAAATTTGTTTTGGTAACGTTTTCCTTCAGTTAGTTTTTTTTCTGTTACGGTAACCGCCTGAAGTTCAGCATTTCTTTGCAAGAAATGATTAATATCTCCTAAACAGTTGGCGTTACACCCATGCAAGTTTATATCAAAGCGATTAGTGCTTCAATGGAAAATTTTCAAGCTACTTAAATATAAGGCATTCTGTTAAAAAAAAAGTAGGTTTGATTCGCCACACATTTTGCACCATAGCTTCGTACCTACAACTTTTATATACACGATATTTGTGTTACTCTCGTAGTTTTAAAAATATCTTCTAAACAGAAGCAGAAACATTGAAGAGCATCTTTATCATTATCTTTACAAAACCCTCACAGTGGTCTGTCTGGTAGTCCTAGTGAAGATTTTCGTTATCTGCTTTTTACCCCACTTCCGTGTTTAATTAGTATTTCGGTTGCGCTCTTTGACTATATTGCACTGATAATCGTCTCTCAGCCATTTAACGGTACGATTTCTATGAGTTAAATACTACATTATGCTGCAGATAGGCTCTTGTTGTATTACCTGCTTGGGGGTTCGTCAGCTTTACCATTACCTGCTATTTCTAGATGTTCGAGTGTACAAATTAGTTTCAGCCTATCGTGCTCACACAGATGCCTCAATTCTTTGTGGTATTCTAGGAGCAGCTTTGAAGTAAACTGGCACGACATCAGAGTTTATTGCTGCCTGCTGCATGTATGTAGACGTAGATTTGTTTGTCTGTGTAAAAGACCTCAACATCACTACCGAAGCACAGGTAAGAACTCCCATTATTTCAGCTTGGAAAACTGTTGCAAATTGACCCGCGTTTGAAAACAGAAAATGTATTCCAACCCATCAGCCATAGGTAATTTCTTTTGGTTTTTACTATGGTTCTGGCGACATGCCGCAATCTGTACATCCAGCATGATAAGTTATTATAATTTGGTCGATTCCATAACATACTTTTCTTTTCTTTTTAAAGTTTTACAATATCAATTTGTTTCTCGACAGTAATGGTCAAATCGTCTATAAAGGGTGTAATCCGTGAGTATTCCGTTAAAAACATACTACCGGATAATAATCTTTTCTTCAATAAATATTTGCAATCATTATTTCTACATTATTTCTTCAAATATAAAAGTTCAGCAAGTAAAATAGATTCATCCGTTTATTTTGACATCGTTATAACAGCTGACATTTATATGGACTTAGTGTCGGCACTCCTAGAATAATATTCTAATCAAGAAGACCATGCTGTTTCCTATGATGGAACAGTCTGTTAATCAACACAGTTGACAACATTGCAGACTTAAAAGAAGGAATTATGGATAAAATAGCTGAAATGATACCGAAAATAATTTAAACTTTCATTGCCAAGTTGCAAAGTAGAAGTGGTGACTGTAAAATTGGCGATTGTGAGCATTAAAGAAAATTTATTAAAATATGCTAGTCGATTTCTCATTGCGCAACTAAGAGACACCTGCAAACCAACGAAACTTTCAGCTCTGCTGTCTTTACTCTATTTAATGTCATTATTGCTAATAAAGTTATAATACATACCATTTACATGCATACAAGTAAAAACCCCGGTAATGTATGGTATTTCAGTATTAGAAGTTCTGTTATTGCTCAAATAACAAGAAATGTTCTTTAAAAAATGTATATTTATAGGCATCATGGTAAATTTATAAAAAACCCTTGAATTTAACAAAGCGCTCGTCCCTAACGGCTCTATCCATAGCTGAAATTAGAAAGTGAAGAGCCGCCCGGGAGCAATAAAATAGTAACAAGGACGTGCGTTATATTAAACTGCGGAGACAATGCCGCGCTTTGAACCATTAACCCTCATCCCATCAAAAACATCATTTAATACGGCATGATCTTCGCCGTGTACATAATCGAAATTTGATATTCACTGCCAGCATCCTCATATTAAATTACAGGAGGGATCGCGGACTCTTCTTAAGGGCTTAGAGGTATTGCTCTGGATGGCCGGAAACAAAATCCAAGTTTCCGAAACGCACCAAGGGCTGGGGGTAGGATCACCGTGTAATGCTGGGGCGTTCCGATTTGAAATTAATGGTTACATAATGCCAACCCGTTTCTGCAATTAAACGGAAATGCAGGAGCTAAATCGCCTGCTCTGAAGACAAATGCGGCCCTGGCCCCTACCTTTTCAGCGACTTGGTAAGCGTTGCGAAGTCCCACCTAAATTCACGCAGAAGTCCAGATAAGTTTCACAGCATGCAATAAAGTATTTAGTAAACTAAAGCGCCCTGGAATCCTAGCGTAAGCATCGGCGATTGCTCGTTTATTTGGACTGCTGAGTGCCATTAATATATCGATGAACATAATAAACAACTTCAATAAAACATTCTTTGGTTCGATAAACCGATATAGAATAAGAGCGAAATTCGCAGTTTTGGGAATGTTTGAATTTCATTACGACCTATTTAACCATCCTAAAAATTCTAGTTGGCCCAACTTCTAGCATTTAAGCTAATTGCTATCTAATTGATTTACTGGTTCACTTGCAGATGTTTCAGTGGCAGTTAGTACGCTCATGATGATGCGCCGCCACAAGTTTATCAAGTACAACTTGTGCTGTTGCCTTCTCGGTCACACAACCAAATAGTTGAATGTTATAAAAACTTAACTATAAGTCTTTTAAGTTCTATTTTTGCTACTACAAATAAAACACGGTAAATTTTTTTAGTATAATGAACTTTAGAACAATTAAAAGAACAAAGAAATACTAGTGGACCCGTTGCAAAATATTTTGCAAACTTCTTTGTAACGTGTGGCAGGATCCATTAGGTAAAATTTAGATTTTTAAGTTTTTAAAACTACTCACACGTGATACTGCAACATATACTTAACCATGGCTAAATACTGGTTGTGGTAAATACTATATATTCCTACTTTATCCATAGTTTGTTTTTGTGATTTATTAATTGTCATCGCAAATGATAGGCGCATAGAAAAATTTCTCTTCCGAAGGCAATATTAGAATGTGCTAATCTATACGCGGTAATAATTCTCTTCTGCCTAGATTGTCGCTTGTCCATTTAATACCAAATCTAAGTAGTTGTCAAATAAATTGCGTACCATTAATCTTATCTCATCTATTAAACCAGTAGACAAATTTAAAATGTTCAAGGGAATATCTATTGATCCCGTTAAGCAATGTATATATATTCCACTAAAATTTAACGAATCTAGGAATTTAGAAAATTATAAAATGTTGTCTTTATGTGATACAATTGTATTCACACTCAATATTGTTTTTCATATTCAGGCAAGGGAGATATAATTTTGTTGTTGATTTTATCTCAATATTTGATTTTTGGGCTAAAATTTGAAATTTTGAGGGCCGCTGGTAGGGTAGGAACGGCTAGAAAATCGTTTAAATAAGCGACATGCGATTCACGCGAGAGCGAACAAAACTTCAAAATAACTCGCCCCAAGAATATGGGCCATGTGCACGGAATATTTTTTGCAGAAGCTGGTTTGCAGCTAACTCCACAATTGGCACGGGCTTAAATGTCCAAATATTCGCCTCTACAACAAAACTCCGCCAAACGGCGTGGGGCACACAAAGAATCAAAATCAGACTAACTCCCCCATCAAATTATGGAACAACCAAGCAAGATGCTAGCTTTGCTGTAAAAATGAAATAAAGGCCAAAGCGTAATGAGTTTGCAAAATCCAAGCACCACCAAAAAAAGTAATCGCCAACCTAACGAAATTCGATGCTCGTGAACCGAATATCGGCACTAAAGGTTTGTTTACAGAGTACCAACCGCTAAGAGAGCATTTACACCGTAACACCCTTTGGTGATAAATTCCAAAAATCCTTGAAAATGGTTTGGCCTCTTTGTACGACGATCTAATATGCCAAATTTCAACTTCCTATCTGTAGTAGTTGGCTCGTCAAGGCAATCTTAAAAAAACAGATCTATCTAATTTAACTCTTTTGAGTAGATGCATTCTGCAAAACCCTGAAACTGGTATGACTTGATTTGTAAAACGAACTAATATGCCGAATTTCCATTTCCGGCCTGTAGTAGCTCATTTCTGGTTATTTTTAGAAAAACACTTCTGGCATATTTAACCAGTTTGAGGGAATGTATTTCGAAAATCGCTAAAAATTATTTTCAATCAGTAAAACGATCTAAAATGCCGAATTTCAACTTACTGCCTGTAGTAGTTTTCCCGTGGACATATTTTGACAAATATATTTGTTTCATTTAACCCCTTTCGGGGATGAATTCTCCAAAACCCTAAAAATGATTTTACCCGATTTGAAAAAGGTTCTAATATGCTCAATTTCAACTTCCTTTACTTGTAGTAGTTTCCTTTTGGCGATATTTAGAAAAACAGATTTGTCCCAGTTAACTTCTTTCGGGGATGAAATATGCAAAACCTTGAAAATTACTTGATCTGATTTGTAAAACGAAATAATATGTAGAATTTCAGCTTCCCACCTGTAGTAGTTTCCTCGTTGTAGATCTTTAGAAAAACAGGTCTTATACAGTTAGCTCCTTTGGGGGAATGAATTTCGAAAAGCCCCGAAAATGATTGGACCCTATTTGTAAAAAGAACTAATATGGCGAATTGCAACTTTTACTTTCCCCATATTCTGTTATTTAACGATCTGTGAACTAAAAGTCAATAGCGTCGAGTAGAGGGTAAAAAAACTAAACTTCTTTGTAGATAATATTGTTTAGTATAGTTTTCCCTTCTGGTTTGGCATCACTAAGTTTTTTGGAGAACTGGCCCCTAAACAGTCTAGATAAAGTTGACCGAGAGAAAAAGTCTTCTCTCAAGTGGACCTCAGCCTGATTCAGTGACTGTCCCTGCACCTTGTTGATCGTCATGGCGAAGCAGGTTTTGACGGGAAATTGCAGTCTCTTAAATTGAAAAGAATAGTCTGAAAGAATAAAGCGTATTCGAGGAATGAAGACTGTTTTCCCTTTTCCAAAACCTATGAAAATTGTGGCCTCAGTGATGTTTCGATGCGGAGTTTTCACCTGCAGTCGAGTTTGGGAGTCTTCACGTTTGTATGGGTGCTTTAACTTTCAAAGGCAGGCGATTTGGAAGAAGTGTCATCTGCCTCCACCACAGTGTTAAGCGACTGATACCTAGATCTTATCCTCCGAATTAAAAGCTCCGGGGTGTGCGTTGTTAATTTCTAGTGCCTTATCATTCTTCAGAGTGGTAATTGCTCTTTTTCGAAGCCAGGACACAGGTTTTGCTGTTATGTTCTTGATGTCGGAATATATTATGTTAGTGAGTTTGGCAATATCTGTCACGGCTTGACATAGTTTTTCGATTCCGAGTTTCAAGAGAAGTTTGGAAAACTATTCGGCCTTGGAATATGCTCTCAGGTGAACCCTTCTGTAAATTCAAGACAGTATGTCCTTATTGTACTGATACTGCATTTTGAATAATCACTGTTATAACACTTTTTTGTCTTGAGAGTAACTGCCATTTAAATAACATCGTCGAGCGGATAAAACCACAGTAAATAAAAAAACCACCCATTGCAAAATATTTTGCAACTTATAAAATTTCTTTGTAGAGAATGTTTAACGTGTGGCACGATCCATTAGGTAAAATTTTAATCATTAAGTTTTTAAAACAACGCACACGTGGCATTGCTACATATAATTGACCATGTCTAAATACTGGTTGTGGCAAATACATTCCTACTTTATCCAGAGTTTGTCCTTGCGATTTATTAATTGTCATCGCAAATGCTAGGCGTACAGGAAACTGTCTTCTTCGAAAGCAAAAAGGTAACGTAATATCAGAAGGTGTTAAATTTATACTCGTAATCTATACCAGTAGACATATTTAAATTTCTGAAGAGAATAACAATTGCCGCTATTTTTAGTGTTAAGCAATGTGGATGTATTTCACTGAAATTTTACGAATCTAGAAATTCCGTAGAAAATTGTAAAATGTTGTCATTATCTGCAATTGTAATCACACTCAAATATTTTTTTCATAACCACGTGAGGGAGATATAATTTTGTGGTTAATTTCATCGCAATGTTCGTTTTTTTGCGCTAAAATTGAGAATTTTGAGATACTAAGGGTGTTCTCAAAAGTTGATAAACTATTACCAAATATTTCTGTAATGATGTCCTCTTTAGCAATTAGTTGAGATGGTATTTTAATTGTATCCTCTTCACCTGTAATCGTAGGATACTCTCCATTTTCAATTTGCAAGAGAATGGGCAATGTTTAGGTACATTCGATTAATAATGAACTGATGTACAGTCAAGATTTACTGACACCCGCTACTTTTCGAAAGGAAAGATTGAAATGTTTTTAAAAAATTCGCTGTCACTTTGACGTTTCGCTAAGAATTTATCAGGTCGTATTTTACACAAACAAATTCGAGCAGTACAGTGGATCATTGCAAAAATCACCGGGCCGACTTCGAGAGCTTACTTGTTCCACGGCTACGCGCTGCAAAGCTACGTCACTTACGCGCTACAATATTTTGCGTTTTCTCTAAAAGATATGCAGTCATTTTACCAATTCATGAGAACTGAGTTTAACGCTGTTTCCTACGATTGTTTAGTTCTGAATTCTGATTAGTTTTTGCTTGTGTCAGGTTTATTAAATAGATTTAGTGTTGATTTTTCACAATAAGTTGGATAATTTGCTCATATACCGGTAACACATCTATTGGTCCCATTCTTCGCATTTGTTAGTTCATGTAACTTAGGTACTGGAACAACACTACATATTTTCCATGACTCTGGAAAACATCCTATTCCGAGAGATTGATTTATTAATTTAGTAAATGTCTCACCTACACAATTGGTAACGTGTCTATAAGTGCACTTACTGTAATATGATCGAAGTAATGTAATTGTTTGAAATTTAACAGTGCTAATATTATCAGCAAAAGTAGCTTCTTCAAAACTGTCATTTATAGTAATGAAATTGCTTGTGATATTTACAAAGTACTTATTAAATTTATTAGCAATACCCTGGTCATTGTTAATTTCTTCTCCGTCAAATAAAATATTAAAGGAAGTTTTTGTGTGTCCTTTTATTAAATATTTGATAGTTTTTCACATCTTTTTAAGATTTCCACGATAGTTTTCTGTGCTGTTTTCATAATGTTGTATTTGTAGCTTTCCCAGTCTCGCATGATTTTAGTGAGTTTAGCTGTCCTGTATTGCATTTTGCTTGGATTTGCCGCAAGTCAGTGTTAAACCATGGATTTTCTGTTTTGTACCGCAATTGTTTTGTTGTTACTGAGGTCAGTTATGGAATTCTGTATTCTGCTGACCATATGTGTAGCAAGATGATTATATTTTGATGCTCTGGTAATGTGATCCAGTTATATTTATTCAGCTTATCAAGCAGTTCTTGTGGCGAATAATTTGTGTACGGGGTAATATTAACTTTTTCGAAATTGCTGTACTCTTACACGCATTTTTTGTAACGTGACATCGATTGAATTATGTTCAGAAATTTGTGGAATTTGCACATAATTCTAACATTTTCTTGGTTTGTTAGAACTAGCCCAATGATTGTATCGGAGTTTTTTGCGGTACGTGTGAATGCGATTACAAGTTGATTTAAACCCAATGTATTTATTAATTTTAGGAGCTTGTGTGTAGAATGAGTTCTTCGAGACATCCCATTTGAAATCACCAAGAATTAGATGCTTGGTGTAGTCTTAAACTGTATCATCGTACCATTTTTCAAACTGCTTTAAGAAACTTGCAATACTGGCATTTGGAGAATGATAAACAGCAGTGTACAGTCCATTTTGAAATATAAATATATATAAATAGAGAGCAGCTAAAATTTTTAAAGAAATGGAAACTAAGTGCCTACGAAGTAGGATGCTGTAGAATTATATGATTGCTATAATTCAATGTGCAGAAAATTGCTTTTAGTAACTCAACGTTTAGAGGTAATGTGGCTGGCTGTTGGACTACAACCATTGTAAGTGGAATATATGACTCAGTCTTCTTGATTGAGTTTTGGTTAGTATTATTTGTAATAAACGGAAATTGACGGATTTGTTGGAATTATTTTTTAACGAAAACTTAAATTTGACGTTTTTGTTGTTTCAACCGATGTAATGGGGCAACTTCTACGCTGCTACGTTTTTATCAATTACTTTTGCCTTCTTTTATTGCCAGCTAGCAATGCGATCTCTCTTACCTTATTCACCTTTAATCGCGGTTAAGAAAAGTCCCTATTGAAATGAACCCAGCAATAGGCCTTCACTCGCGCTAAGCGGAAAAGGTTACCTCCAAATGTCCACTCAAGTAAGAGGCGATTTGTTTATACAACAACAAAAACAAATATATATTGCCTGTTAAAAAGTACTAGGCCATAAAGCGGGAGGGTATTGTTACCCCGCAGAACATTATTAAATCAACCGCCAAAAAACTGTTTTTAGTACGCATTTACTTAACACACATCTACGCCCAAAAGGCTGTTTCGACTACGCAGTTATATTAAACATAATTGATGCACGCCTCCGACAACTGTTTCTACTGGTCGGATGCTCAAACGCCGTGGAACGAACCATAACATTATACTCGCTTAAATCTACTTCAAATGCCGCATATACTCAAGCGCGGTCGTCTACCACAGAACACAAGAAAGCGGGCCCAAACGCTTCTTGGCGTGCTATAAATGACTTGATGGGGCCTCACTTTCAACTTTTGCTTAGCTAATGATAGTGTTAGATTGCCCACCTGCAGTGATGACTAACTAATGCTATTTGCTTAATACCTGGGCTTGGATTTCTGCAGTTTACCACAGCGATACTTTTATTATTGCGGCACCTAATGACGTAGATGCTTCACAACCATAATGTTGGCAAAACTTCAGATCTTCTGTGAATCCCATCGACCACTATTTTAACGCTCCTTCTCTCTTGTAATTTCCAAGAAATGTATGGATTCCGCCTTCACTTGACGTGGTGTCGCACTTCCAAAGGCTATCTCGCCCGGCGACAACACTCTCGAGTCCGTAATCGAAGCCACTTCACACGGACAGCGCCCGCGAAATTTCCCTTTTGATGTCCCAGCACAAATTGGCGGTTTTTTTTTTGATAAAACTCTTCATTTCATGCGCTCGATAAGCACCAGCGCTTAAACGCGCAATAGACGTTGGAAACTTATTACGCCGCATTTAACTAATTATAAATATACACCTAACAGTAAACAACAAAGAAGATATCTGCACAAATTCATTGTATATTGATGGGATACTCCAAATACACTCAATAGTCAGGTTAAGCCCGTTACCACTGTTTGTATGTATCACTCATGTATCAGGTTCTGTAAATGTAATTCTTGTCGAGGACAAATTCGAGACCAAAAAGTACACAATACGAGCAGAGTTGCACTTGACTTTTGTGCGTTACCAGCAGGATTTTAAACGAAAATTAAATATAAATTACAAATGTCTACTATTTGTCAGACAAATTGTTTAGTTAGCATCAAGTTTAATTGACATGTGATTATGGGCCCTATTTTTGTAAACAAAGTTATTTTAGTGTATATATAGTATATTGAGTACCATTGACGTGCATATTTTTTTTGAACCGTGATATGCCTTTTTTCCTGTCGTTTATTTTGATATTTTTTTTAAATTATATTTTAACGTTCGATTTACTATACGTACTTTGTTTATCTATGTCGTAAACGTTTTAGTCATTACTTTATTCCCTAGTGTGAAAAGATGATATTTAACTCTCTCTATAAAGAACATACACTAGCTACTGTACTCGCGTTAGGAGAAAATAGAACACTTTGGCCTAGTGCAAAAAGGTAGCAGGCACATAAATTAAATAAAACTTTTCAAGAATTCATCTTTATTATAGGTATGTACATTTCAGAAAGTAAAAATAAACATTTGAAAGAGATAAAAGCAATTTAACGAAATTTTACAGTCCCTCTGTGATGATGGTTAAATTATAAACCAGCTGGCAAAAAAAAATCTGCTTTTATATTTCATATTGAATAGAATTTTTCCATGTACAAAGTAATAACATTCCTAATATGACATTATTAAAGTTTGATCAAATAGATCTAGTCTCCACGGACTTCCACTCAAAATTAATCTGGAACAAAATAAAAACGTTAAATGTCTTGCAGTATGCTTACAGTACGAATCTCAAACTAAAAAATCTTGTATGGAAATTCTCGAAATAACTATATCCAAGATGACAGAATAAGCAACCAGCCTCTGAGTTTACTTTCCAGGAATTATAATCTTCGTGTAATTTTCTATAGACCTTAAACGTGGCACAAATTTTCATTTTCATGTAAACCGCGACCTCTAACGGTTGGCAAGGCTTGCACAATCTCATTTTCTTGTTATTATAATTTACGGTCCCGTATAATCACCATGACATCATTATAGCCGTTTTGGTAGTAATAATCTAATAATAACAGAGTTAACTCAAAGCTATGTTATATAAGGACATTAATCTGATGTTAGTGCTGCTGTAAACCGATTAAGTTCATCAGATAATCTTTCAGTACATATCAGGTTATAAAATATTAAAGTCTAAGTAGCGTATTACAGGAGAGACCTCGAGCTAAGCTAAACCCCGCTTTCGGATCAACCACTAACCTGACAAAGTGTGGTTGCATTAGAACCCGTTCATAAGTATAAGTATAAGTATAAACGTGACTGCTGGTTAACTGGAGGTTAGAAGAATTGAATAAACTTAAAATTGCAAAATGTAAGCAATAACTAGTGATTTTTTGTAAACATATTTATATTGACTGGAACATGACATTGGAACACAATATTTGGCTAAATACTTAAATTATCCCCGCATTACATCTCAAATGAACTCCCGGCTATTATCATGTACAAGAAGCTGCTAAATGTTGTATCTCGAGAATTGTTTCAGTGCCACTTTAAGTTGCAGTTCTTATTCACCCTTGTGGCTATGCGAAATTTTGTATACGCTAGTCCATACCCGTGACACCCGGGTACCTACGGCCATTTTAGATGATTGCGATGTGTTTATAATGTTTATAAACGTTTTTCTACTAAATTAGCCATTGAATGTATGATCGGAAAGCAATTTTTTAACTACTGCGACAGCTACTAATTCAGGATGATCAAATCGACATCCCACTGGACGTCTAAAAGTGGTTGGAAATTGCTTTCTATGTCTATCTATGGAGAACAAAAGGCGCCTCAAAACACAAAAGTTATGCGCCCCTTATGCAATGAACAAGAAATAGTTACAAATAAATGTTAACAATGTAATTGAACTTATTATATGTGTGGTTCTAATATATTTGGGTATTCATTTTTGTAGTTTTATTATACGGTTACCCAGGTACCACGGGTATAGACTTAAAGATGTTTTAACTTTACACTAAAATTTTAAATAACGTAAATTGATATTTTTGAAAGATAATAGTGCAAATCGAATGTACTTGAACTATTTGAAGATAAACTAAACGATAGCTGCAAAATTTTAATGAGAAATATAAAATTAATTACAAAAACTTTCAAATGAGTACCCAGGTACCCGGGTATAGACACAAGGGTTAAACTACTATCTATATTCAGTAGCTGTTTAATGTCTGTGTTGAGAATTTTTGCCCGAGTTTAGTATTTGTTTGAGTATATTAGCTATTCGTTAAATGTACGTTGAGAAATAACTATCTTAATGTTAGTTGGTTCAACGTATATTAGGCCTTATGATTATGACCATATTCTATTCGTTGACTATGTTGAAAATTGTTGAGTCAAATTGCATACATATTCAGTATTGTGGGTATTTATTGAAATTGCGTAAGTACTTATCTTAATATTGATTGAATACTGTCAATTTAAAGTTACAAGTGCATATTCTACGAGGACATTGAATATATTGTTGATTTAATGTGCTAGAGAAATTGATAAATTTTTAGTAATCATTAAGTAACTCAATATTAGTTGAATAACCTTAATAGTAAATTTCCTCGTGGTGGAATACACTTCGACACGTGAGCGCATTGAGTATTGTTGAGTATGTTGAATAGGTCGAATATGGGTTTGAAGCAGGTTGAGTAATAATTAAGTGACGCAATATTATTTGAAAATGTATAATTAAAAATTGATTGAATTCCTTTGCATTCTAGAAGTATCTTTTGTCAAAGTGAGATTAAGTGACCAAATCCATCTTGCCATCTCCAGCGTATATAGGCAACCAAACAAAAAAATTGGAAATGATATGAATACTTTATTTGACACAACCGACCAGATATTAGTAATAGGAGATATTAATTGCAAACATAATACATGGGGCTGTCGAGCGACTAACCCCGAAGGAATTAAGCTTGAGAAATATTCAGCTGCATACGCATTTTAAATGAAACCTCCGGATGAGTACACCTACTTTTCCTACCGTGCAGACCACCAGCCAGACATACTAGATATTGTCCTTCAGAAAAAATTTCCAAAACAGATTAATCAGAAAGTAATAATGGAACTCAACTCTGACCACTTGCCCGTATTAGTATCTTTCCTCAGTACGCCCCAAATAAAACAACCTCCTCAAAGACTCATCAATGGGCCAAATGATTGGGACACCTTTCAAGAGAGATTAAATGACCACCTTCGGAAACCTAAGATATGCGAAACCCAAGAAGACTTAGATGCTGCCGTTACCAATATTACAACGTCAATTGTAAATGCTGTGAAGTCATCAGTCACAACTTCTGGAAACCCTACATCCCCAAACTATAATTATCCTCCCAACCACATACTAAGTCTAATTAAAGCAAGAAGTCAAGCTAGACGCCAATGGCAGAGAACTAAAAACCTCGAAACAAAAAGACTACTAAATAGGCTCACTCATCGTCTCAAAAAAGAGCTGGATGAATTCAGACTAAAGTCATATCGAAGATACATTGCAGACATCGGTCCCGGCGATCCTGGAATGTGGAAAACCACAAAGAGAATATTAAAATAGCATGACGAATTACCGAATTTAACTAATGGAAACGATGTCTTCTGCACAGATAATGAAAAATGAGAAGCCGTTGCTACACATCTTGAACATGTTTTCACACCATCAATTATCTGCAATCCCACACATGCACTTCACGTACTTAACCATATTGAGCGGAACCATCCGGTTATCATGCACAATATCCACCCTACATCTCGGAGTAAAATAACCCAAATTATAATCGCTTTGCCTAAACGAAAATCACCTGGCCACGATCTTATACCCAACACAATTTTACAACATCTAACCAAAAAGTGGGGGGCATATCTAGCCTCAATGTTCAATGCATGTCTCCGCATTGGCTACTTTGCTCGAAACTGGAAGCACGCTCACATCCTCATGTTCGCTAAACCAGGAAAAAAGAAAGAAGATATTATGAGTTATCGGGCAATAAGTCTACTTAATACACTTTCCAAATTCTTGAGAAAATTATTCATACTCGATTACTGAAATTTGTGGAAACCCAAAACATACTACCGCCCTTTCAATTTGGCTTCAGGAGAAAGCATTCAACCTGTCATCAACTCCAGAGAATTAGCGAAATAGTTGAAAAAGGATTTGAAAGTAAGTGCTACACTACAATCCTCTTCTTAGATGTAGCGCAGGCCTTCGACAAGGTGTGGATCGAAGGCCTAAAAAAGAAGCTCCTCGATATCAACGTACCAAGTTATTTGCAAGCAATCGTCTTATCATTCCTGGAAGATAGAACCTATGCCGTCAAGATCAACTCTTGCATATCTAACAGACAAGCAATACATGCTGGAGTTCTTCAAGGGAGTATACTTGGGCCTCTACTCTTCAACATCTGCACATCAGATATTCCAGCGGAAAGGGAAGGGAAGGGATGGGATGGAAGGGGAGGGGACGGGACGGGACAGGACAAGACGTGACTGGACGGGAAGAGAAGGGACGGGACGGGAAGAGTCGAGACGGGACGGAGCGGGACGGAACGGGACGAGACTGAAAGGGAAGGGATGGGATGGAAGGGGAGGGGACTGGACGGGACGGGACGGGAAGCGACGGGACTGGACGGGACGGGACGGAACTGGACGGGAAAGGAAGGGACGGGACGGGAAGAGACGGGACGGGGCGGGACGGGACGGGAAGGAAAGGGATGGGTTGGTATGGAAGGGGAGGGGACGGGACGGGACGGGACGGGACGGGACGGGACGGGATGGTGCGGTACTGAGACTGGGGCGGAGAAAGGGACGGGGACGGGGATAGGATGGGATGGGATGGGATGGGATGACAGAAAATAATTAGTCATTGTTTAATACACAAATAACGAACCTGGCGCGAACGAAGTCGCGGGTAATAGCTAGTATTGAATATGGTTGATAAAAAATGTTGAGTATATAATACATTCAATAGGTTTTTTGGGACGTTGATTGCGAAAATGGCATTTATTTTTAAGTCCAAGACGGTGGACATGACATAAGGGAAGGGATGGGATGGGATGGGACGGGACAAGACGGGACGGGACTGGACTGGACGGAACGGGACGAACTGGACGGAACGGGACTGGACGGGAAGGGAAGGGACGGAATGGGACGGGACGGGACGGGACGGGACGGGGCGGGACGAAACGGGACGGGACGGGAAGGGAAGGGATGGCATGGAAGGGAAGGGGACGGGACGGGACAGGAAAAGACGGGACTGGACGGGAAGGGAAGGGACGGGACGGGACGGGACGGGACGGGATGGTGCGGTACTGAGACTGGGGCGGAGAAAGGGACGGGGACGGGGATAGGATGGGATGGGATGGGATGACAGAAAATAATTAGTCATTGTTTAATACACAAATAACGAACCTGGCGCGAACGAAGTCGCGGGTAATAGCTAGTATTGAATATGGTTGATAAAAAATGTTGAGTATATAATACATTCAATAGGTTTTTTGGGACGTTGATTGCGAAAATGGCATTTATTTTTAAGTCCAAGACGGTGGACATGACATAAGGGAAGGGATGGGATGGGATGGGACGGGACAAGACGGGACGGGACTGGACTGGACGGAACGGGACGAACTGGACGGAACGGGACTGGACGGGAAGGGAAGGGACGGAATGGGACGGGACGGGACGGGACGGGGCGGGACGAAACGGGACGGGACGGGAAGGGAAGGGATGGCATGGAAGGGAAGGGGACGGGACGGGACAGGAAAAGACGGGACTGGACGGGAAGGGAAGGGACGGGACGGGACGGGACGAGACGGGACGGGACGGGAAGGGTCGAGACGGGACGGGGCGGGACGGAACGGGACGAGATGGAAAGGGAAGGGAAGGGGTGGGATGGAAGGGGAGGGGACTGGACGGGACGGGACGGAACTGGACGGGAAAGGAAGGGACGGGACGGGAAGAGACGGGACGGGGCGGGACGGGACGGGAAGGAAAGGGATGGGGTGGTATGGAAGGGGAGAGGACGGGACGGGACGGGATGGGACGGTACTGAGACTGGGGCGGAGAAATGGACGGGGACGGGGACGGGGACGGGGACGGGGATAGGATGGGATGGGATGGGATGACAGAAAATAATTAGTCATTGTTTAATACACAAATAACGAACCTGGCGCGAACGAAGTCGCGGGTAATAGCTAGTATTGAATATGGTTGATAAAAAATGTTGAGTATATAATACATTCAATACGACGTTGAATATTGGCTGAATACCTGTTTAGAGTTATAGATATGTGGCATATTTTACTGTTTAGTAAGTTGAATATCTGTTGGGAAAACTGAATATTGGTTGAAGGCAGGTCGAGTAATTGCTATCTTAATATTAGTTAAATACTTTAAATATGAAATAAAAACTGATTGAGACTTAAAAGTATCTAAATGAATTTATTGTTTAAAATTGATGCCCACATGAGCTAATCGTGATTTTTAAAAAGTTTTTGAAGGTATTGTGTACCGGTTGAAAGATGTTGAGTAGCCATTGCATATTTTAATATTAGTGCAATACATTCAACACTACGTTGAATATTGGTTGAATACCTGTTGAGAGTTATAGATATTTGGTACATTTTCTTGGTTAGTAAGTTGGGTGTAGAAATGCTTTACGCACCATAGGGATTTCAATGGTAATTTTTTCATATGAAAATATTTGCTTCCCTAATTATTTTAGAGCAAACTTGTATGGAAGTTTTTTGTAGAAAAAAAAATTCTGTATCAATTTTTGCCAGCATTTGTCATTTTACATTTCAGAAAACCGAAAATTTAAAGAAATAAAGTTGCCATTTTTAGAAAAATCAGTGGTGCCTTGAAATTATTGAAGTATCTCAAAGCATCAACAAATTAGTTTGCTGTTTATTTGTTTGCATTTATCAAATGTAGCTGCAACCATGGCACTTATTGCACCTGAACTGCTTCCAGCATACCACCACTTCATAATAAACACTGATTTTTGAAAGAATGATAATTCTAGTTTATTTCATTATTAGGTTTTCTGGCGTAAAATGAGAAAAATGATGGCATAAATGGATGCAGAATTGTTTGCTCTACAAAAAACCTATTTACAAGTTTGCTCTAAAATAATTAGGGAAGCAAATATTGTCATATGAAAAAATTACCATTGAAATCCCTATGGTGCGTAAAGCATTTCTACACCCTGTATGTTGGGCACAATGAATATGAAAATCGTTTTAAGACATGTAGAGTAGTTAAATTTGAAATAAAAGTTGATTGAGACCTAAGAGTTTTTACATGATTTTATTGAGTATCATGTGCTGATGCATGAGCTAACCGCTTTCTGCTCGAAATAATTTTTTATGTATTGTGTGTAGTGAATACTGGTTAATGAATGTTCAGTAGTCATGAGGCAACAATATTCCACCGAGAACTGATTGCGTGAAAAATCTTGGCCTACACATTGACTATAAGCTACGATTCAAAACCCATGTTGGGAGCCTCATAGCTCGATCGTATTACAAATTAAAACGTTTATACTCCAGCCGTCACATTTTAAATACAAAATTTAAAAAAATATGTTATTCTCTAGTGCTATCCCATTTTAATTATTGTGATGTTGTTTATGGTCCTTGTTTGGACTCCCGTGATTCGACAAGAATCCAGAAAGTCCAAAATGCACGTCTTCGCCTAATTTTTGACAATAGAGAGTATGATCGAATATACCATAAGTTAGTTGAGGTTGGTTGGATAAACATGAGTAGTAAGTTATTTTTATAGTGGTTGCTTCTATTATAAAATTTTGTAGCATAAAACGCCTCCGTACCTATATAATATAATTAATTTTCGGACAGGTGTTCACCACTTAAATTTACGTAACAAGGGATTGCTATGTATACCATCATTCCATACTGTCTTTTTTAAACAATCATTTGGTTACAATATTGCAAAATTCTGGAATGGTATTACATGTCAAAGATTATGCACAGCTACTTCCGCTACATTTCAAATCAGTTTTAGTAAATTATTAGTCGAAATATGAAATAAAACTATTAAGATCTAAACGCATTTCCATTATTGTATGAAATAAAATTGACTTCCATGTGAACAATTGTCTGTTTCTCAATAAAACCTTTTTTATTTGTGAATGTGTTGAGTAGTAGTTGTTAGTTCAATTTAGCTTATTTTGTTGGTTGAGCAAGTTGAATAGCCGTTGAGTAATTTGAATATTGATTGAACGCAGGTCATGCAGATATTAAGTAATCTTAATATTAGTCGCGTACGTGAGGTATGAAGTAAAAGTTGGTTGAACTCAGAGTGCATCCTACGACATGGAATAAATTGAATGTCACATGAGCTAATCGTTGTCTTCTCGAAAAAGTTGTTTTAATTTGTTTTCTGTGTTGAATAGGGGGGTTGATACATGTTGAGTAGTTATTTAGTATTTCAGTATTAGTTTCATTAAACATTACATGCTAGTTCAATACATTTCGAAGACTAGAAGCACTTGGCGTTGTCTTGACCGAATAAGATGAATATCTGTTGATGATGTGGAGTAGGGGTGGAAAGCAGTTAGCGGAGATTAAAATTGAGATCCATGAGAACCTTCAAGGTTTTATTGAGTAAACTGCGTTCTGAAGTAAGTAAAAAACATTTTTTTTTCAAGTGTTTTTTAATTAGTCATCTGCTGCTCAAAGAACATGAAAGTAAGTAATAAATAGCAGGCTTCTATCTTAGCGAAGCAAATCATTCATATCCATTTACTTGTGGAGTATATACCTACTACGTAGAATGAACAGGAATAGTGTGTATTTCGATTTCTATTTAACAGCGGTCTGAAATTAAAAAAAAATGAATATTGTATTCAGTCCCTTCAATTAGTTTTTAACGAAAAGAAAATATAAGCTTCCCCAAACAATACCGTTTCTCAAATACCTCTCTTACAGTGCTGCAATGTAAATTATAATAACTTCGGAAGCCCCGGAACAAAATAATTGAAATTTAAAACAAAAGGAGCAAAGACGGAACTACGTCATGCGGGTACCTACATTTGAATATTTGAATGAAATGAAAGTTTCAGGCAGCGCAGTGCGGTTGAGGAAACAGGATGAGCTGCGAGCATTCGTGTGTATCGTTTGCTTCCTGCATGATAATTCACATACTTTTATTGAGATTGCCGGAAATATACACAAAATAACGGGATTTGCGTTCGCGGCTAGTTTTCGGCATTTGAACGCACGGAATAGTTGAACATCCCGAATCTCGTTTTAAGGTCGGCGGCAGATTCCTGCGGCTGCAACCGCCAGGAAAATTTTTGGTCTAATTAAATTGTTTGTAGGCAGGTAATTAAATATTTCAAGCCGCGGCGGTCGGGGAGTTATTAATTAGCATGGACATCGGTTTGGGACAAATTACCGTTTCCTGCGGGCCTATAAATTATCCGCCTCTATTTATTCCATAAATTTTGGCAACGCGGAGCGACATACCTGAGGCCTCCCGTAAACCTGCGCCGCCCACGCGGAATTCACCCGGGAAGATGAGTAATTTTTATCCCGCTCGAATTTTCGGGAACAGACGAAATGGGGTGCAAACGTTTGCGAAATGGCGCGAGCGAATACAGAATTGATAGATATCTCTCGTTCGGCGTGCTGACGGATGAGTGCTGCTAATATCGTTAATGTCTTCTAGACACGAAAATTATATCCGGTCACCCGTTGGCTGTTGACAGCACAATCATAATGATATAGGCTGTTTCATTAATATTTCGACGCACGAAAGGGTTGCAAGTTATCCATGCGGAAACATCTACTGCTTGGTAAACACGTCGCGTTCTAATTTTAACTCCATTTTCAGTAACTATCTGTAATTGAAGTTGGGTCGGTCGCATGGAATATTAACATTGGACACATAAAAATGCTGAATATTAACTTCAGCCTGAGTACTAAATCCATTCACTTTCAATTTAAAATACAATACATACTCGTACATACATATAGTAGTTGCTGTGCCTATGTTATCCTGAATTTTTGGAAATATTGCGTCTTGCTTTTGTTTTAAACAGAATAAGCAACATCAACGATCACGTTGAGCAATTTTAAGAATCTAACTTCTAAAATTATGAAGTCGATGTAAGCTAAACTACATATGTATTGACCTAAGAGAGCTCAAAATGACCTACAGAACATTTCTTTATAGTGTTCCCTAAGTGCGCACCCAAGTAAACAATTTTTATTCTAGATATTTTTTTTACCATATCTTTGAGTTAGAAATCTATATTGTTCCAGTGTTGGTTAACCAAATCATGAAACCTTTTTAAAGAATATTGGAGTAAAATTACCTTACAATTCAAGAATATCAACCCCGAAAGAAGTAGTTGAAAATGATGTTATAAAATGTCCGACAACTGCTGAAAGCGGTCAATTGAACATTACCAATATAAATAATAGTTATTTTGCTGTATGGACTCCAGAAGAATAGTTTTATAAAATTATACAGGGTGAGTCATAATTAGGTGTAAAATTTAACCAAAGCTTCTTTCGACCAAAACCAAGCAATTAACCTAATACACCTTAGTACTAAAATGATAGTTAATTTTAATTTTGAAACAATATCAAGACAGCGGCTGTTATAAACAGCCATTAATTGTGTGAAAGACTGTTGTATTTTTTAACAGAACGATTTTCTTTCGAAATGGGTGATTTTTAGCAGGGACGAATTACAAACTTTCGAAACATGTACCATTATTCGTTAGAGAACCAGAGAACCCCCATGTAACAAGGCGTATAAGGTTCCAGCAACGATTTTCTGTCAATGTATGGGGAAGAATCTACAATAGCTGGGCATAACACACGTTTAAAACCGCCACGAATGTAGTACATTCGTGCCGGTTTTGAACGTGTGTATTTGCGGAGCTATAAGCTGGGCATAGACACACGTTCAAAACCGCCACGAAAAACTACATTCGTGGCGGATTTGAATGAGCGTCTATGCCCAGCTATTAATGGTTGTTTACTGGAGCTGTAAGAACTCGATAATTGCATCAATGCGAATAGTTATCAGGACTTTCTTGAACACCAGCCGCATAATATATTTGAATGCATCCCGTTAAACATTAGACAACAAATTTTCTTCCAACGGTGCACCTCCTCACAATAGCAGAATCGTTAGAGAATGATTAAATGACTATTTCAATGGTAGATGGATTGGCCGGTTTGGTCCTGTGAGATGGCGGCCATGGCGTCCGGACTTCAGTCCGCTGGATTTATTTTTATGTTTTTTTTTAAACACCGGGTTTGCCATACGGTAAATAACACGAGGCACCAGTTGCAGCAAATAATTTTCGAGGCTGATAATGAAATTCGCAAAAATATAATATTCGGCAAGTGTATGAATCGCTAGTACGACTGTGTGATGCTTTTATTGCAGTTGGAGAGGAGCATTTTGTATATTTGCTATAGTTTTCTATATTTTAGTCATTTTTTTGTTAATTTTTTACTTCTTATAATGTATTTTCAAATTAATCGGAGAAATACTTTCCAAGTTATAGTCACAAATAGAAATAAAATGAACTTGTGCCTGAATTAATAGATTCCCGTAGAGTTCTGGGTCAGGAATTGCGTAGGATATACAGATTGCGGCAGGCAACTAGGACCATAGCAAAATCAAGGGAACCTTACATGAGGCCGTAATTGTATTTAAAAAATTTAAAAATCGAATATAATATACTTTGTATTTATAATGATCCTAACGACCTACCGCTATCGTACATTTATTGTTCGATTGTTAAACACAATTACGGTCCTCTTGCTTTTGCTATGGTTCTAGTTGCCTGCCACAATCTGTATATTTGAAATTTTTAAGGTTTACCGATATTATATTTGTGTGAGTAATTATATCAATTTTTATTATTTTCTATTTTAGTTGTACCTATTTGTGTCCTATTCTTACTTTTTGAAGGTGCTGTAAGAATCTGTATTCACCTACTCTAAAAAAATAATTAATTTCTAGATTTTAAGTTACTCTGACATGGATAGTGACCAACATAGGCACATTACGATTAATTTTATTTCAAATTATGTAAGAAACTACGATTTTTATGTGGCACCCGCTAAAATAAGAGCAATGTTTGATTAATAAAGGGCTCTAATTATCAATAACATAATGATACATAAAAAAACTCACGGCAAGTGTTACGACTTTGGCTATTTTTAAGAATTTAAAACTTTCCAATCTTGGAATTGTTACTTCCGCGAGGGTCATCTGATGGTTTTTATACATGTTTGAGAAGTCTTGTCGAGTAAATTTGTACATAAAGCAACCTAAGGTGGGTTCTAAGAACTTTCACAGCTTACATGTGAAACTATAATTTAAAAAAAAAGTTACCTAGAACTCATAAATATGGAAGTGAGGTTCTGTCATTCCAAACATTCAATCAAAACTTGATTTGTTAATAATATTAACAGTTGTACATAGTTAGGACAAGTTGGTTAGAAAAAGTTAGTTCTGGTTAAATTTTTCCGTAAAAATATCTGAAAATATGAAAATTACGGTGTACATATTATGCTGTTTATAAGAAAGTTTAGGATTTAAGATTTCTTAGTCAAATTATATCGGACTGAGGAAAAAATTTATTTACGTGTAGTCCATGATTTATGTTTGATACTCCGTATAGTTCTGGGTATGGATTTCTTTTTAGTACTCGTATATGTCATATTTAATTAACTAGATAAAGCGTCATCTGAAGTAGAATATCGTTAAAAATGTGCTATACATCCCCCAAGTTAGAAAAGAGGTGCATGCGTAGGTAATTTGAGGCTCACAAGCCGGATTTAATGTTTTTGTAAATTTACAAACGGATTCTAGCTTGAGAATTGTAAAATAACAATGTTTGCCACTTGTTATATCGATACTTCATTATATTTCATATGATTTCTGTTGAAATGGAATGTAAAGTTGGTTAGAACTAGAAAATGAACTGTATTTAATATATACTGTTTGAGGCTTTCGCGGCTACTCGAATTATTCTTCTTAACCGCGTAGTATTTTTATATGAACACCCAGCATTTTCTGGCTTAATGTGCCTTGCACCTTGTGAAGTCGAGCAAAAACCTGCGCGATGGTCATGGTGAAACAAATCTTTAGCTCCTGCTATTTGTTTCGCCATTTAGTCACTTCCGGGCCAGCCTGTATATTTTCACTTGAGTTATAATTCGCTGTATTTCAATCGATATCAAATCTTGTTTGCGCAAAAGTGTTGGTTTTGGTTTTTCCGAAATTCACTTGTTATCTCTTTGCGCCAGCCGCCGCGGTCATTTTCCGTCCGCGACCTCATTTTTAACTTTCGCTTTGGTTGGAGCAACTCGTTCCAAGAAAGCATCTCGTGTGCTATATTGCACCTCGATAATTAATTTTGTTTGTGGGCTGATGACTGAAATCAGGTATGTTTACGCTCCTTGGTTTGATATCCAAGTTTAGTAATTTCCCTTTCTTATCAGCTTTTAGTTACCACTTTTAAGTACCGCTTTTAAACGCCGTTTTTAAGCGACTTCTTATTTGGATTGACGCCACGTTGGATGTCGTAATCGGCATCATAATTAATAATTTGGACCCGCAACTCCTTTCTGGAATGCCATTTTGGGCTTGCCGTTTGTAACACGGAGCGTCTGTCCCCTTATCAATTTTGGCCACGAGGTTGCTGCTGCTGATGGCTGGATCTCTAAAATAAACCTGGACTAATTCAGTGCCTACCGGCAACGTTTTTATCACCATCCAGGTTAGTGTTTCAACGTTTGTTGACAACCACGTCCGCCTATGAATTGTTGGCTGAATCGATTGTAACAACGCTGCAGATTTACAATTTACAAATTTAAACTACGCCTTACAAATTTAAAACATAATGTATTAATTGTTCATAAATATCTGCTTTAAAAGTCAGATTTACAATTTACAAATTTAAACTGCGCTTTACAAATTTAAAACGTAATGTATTAATTGTTCCTAAATTTACAATTCACAAATTTAAAGTTTTGCATAATGAATACGTATTAAGAATTTTGTAAGAAGTGCCCTCACGCGATTTTACTATCATTACCGAGATAACGGTTAAAACATATGACAGTGGTAAGCTTACTCCTTCATTGAATTGCAATCATATTCAATCCAAGAGCCCAAAAGAGGTTCACATATTTTTTGTGCGTGCTGGATTTTCAGCATTAGTTATATACTGTATTTAAACTTTGCGATATACAATTTACAGACCTAATTACGACGTTGCAAGCAACCATTATTTATTAAGCAAATAAACCTAATTTAGCTGTAATTTTATTTATTTCTCGAAATATGTGATTTCTGGCGCCTTGTGTTTTTCTTATTATTGAAAGAGCTTGCAGTAGTACAGCTGATGATAGAAATCTGCGACCTAAGGCCACCGAATTTGAAGCTAGCTAGGTCATTGCGGTGAGTAAGAACATTTCAGAGCTACCGTGGTGTATAAATGATAAGGGGGTTGATCTGCGATTATACTACCATTGATTATTATTAGCGATCGATCGCAGCTTGGCTTCTTTATTGTTTTAATGGTGGCTCGTGTTGTTTGGGTATCTTGAGAACGAGGATACTTAGGCAGATTTGGCCGTTTTGCTGTTTGTGCATCCATATTCACTAACGTTTCGCAAGACCTTGCATCTTGCATAATCAGAGTGAAAGTCGTACTAAGAACTGAAGGTCGGTGTGGAGCTATTTACAGTCCTCTGTGCCAGGCGCGCGGAGTGGCGTAACGCTGGTTGGTCGTCCGAGTATAACGTAATCTATGGGGCGTGGCCGTATGACGCACAGTGGTTGTAACGCTTTAGATCGTGTATCACAGGGGTCCACGTTTTGCTAAGCTTAAAGCCATGTTTTCTGTTGATATTATTTGGATGTTTTTCTATTTCTATGGCTTCACGTATCACTCGCGAGAGGTAGTGAGGTATTCTGGCAAGTACGCTGGCGTGCTCAAATTCTAAAGTGTGCCCATTTATAAACGTATGCTTAGCTACGGCTGATTTTGTGATGCGTTTGTGTTTGCAATCGCCTTTATGTTCTTGAAGTATTCGATCAACTGAAGGACCAGTCTGTCCAATGTAACTCGAGCCGCAAGAACAAGGAATGCGATATACGCCAGCGGTGTTTAAACTTGGAATCTTGTCTTTTACCGATCTGAAGCCGTTACCAAAAGTTTCTTTGCTCGTGAACACAGTTTTGATGCAACATCAACGAGTGATACGTGAAGCCATAGAAATAGAAAAACATCCAAATAATATCAACAGGGAAGATGGGTTTAAGCTTAGTAAAACGACACCTGTGATACACGATCTAAACCATTACAACCACTGTGCGTCATACGGCCACGCCCCACGGATTACGTTACGACCAACCAGCGTTACGCCACTCCGCGCGCCTGGCACACCGACCTTCGGTTTTTAGTGCGACTTTCATTCTGATTATGCAAGCTGCAAGGTCTTGCGAAACGTTAGAGAATATAGATGCACAAACAGCAAAAGGGCCAAATCTGCCTAAGTATCCTCGTTGTCAAGATACTCAAACAACACGAGCCACCAAAGAGCATAATCATCGCGCGGGTTTTTGCTCGCCTTCACAAAGTGCAAGGCACATTAAGCCAGAAAATGCTGGTTATTCATGTACAAATACTACGCGGACTAAGCCGAAATTCTATGTATTCAATATTATTATAGTTTAAATTCATTTAATTAGAAATATGTTTCAAATATAAGTAACATATCGAAACGATTGTAATTTTGCAACTAAAGTGTTAGATTAGATCACTTGTTAGTGATGTAAACGTTGGAGGCTGAAGTCAATAAAGAATTGTTATTTTACTTGTGCTAAGATAAGCTCCACAACTTTGTGCTCTCAAGGACAAAATAATTGCATAACAATTGTCAAATAGAACATTTTTTATGGTGGTTATACCTGAATGTGACAGTTCATTATAAATAGATTGGATTTTTATATCCGTTCAAGTTATCCAGCGTTTGATCTCTGGGTTTTACGAGTAACCTAGCAGCCGATTACAACTCTACGACCAGGCAGTCTACGTGGCTGCCTCAATTTTAAGTGCGTACGCACAAGCATATAGGGTTTCGTAGGCATCGATTGGCAAAGTCCACTGTTGAACGAAGAGAGAGGATTCGAGTACTAGCCCTCAAATTATACATGAATAAATTAGCACATATTCGTAAGTTAAAACTTCAAAATATCACCTAAAAGTGATGATGATCCTGACAGGCGTTTCTAGAGACTACGATGCAGTGTTGGTCTAAATTCAAGTGTTTGCAATTCTGAATTTACGAAGATTCTGGCAGCAGAGTGTTTCCTGTTTGGTTCGAGAAGTCGACCTCAACATAGGCGGCCATTTTATTACCGTTGAAATTAAGTTACAACATGGTGATGTAACTACCATAATGTGCGAAGTTTACGGGCATTATAACGAAGGTAGGAAATCATTTTTGTTTGATTAATTTACATATGAGTTTTGTTGAAAATTATAAGTAATAATTTTTCATGACACACATTAGCGAGGCCACATAAATGAGTACTAAATGATCCTGGGTATTGATGCGCTTGTTAAATTCATACATAATCTTAACAATAAGTATGTGGTGTATTTAGTTCTGATTACACGTAGCAATATACAGGTTGCCAAAAATTGTATGGACATGGCAATTCCACGAGTTAGAAAAGGTTCAAATACTATTTGTCATAAGAGTAACCGAAATAGAAACTGCAATGGTAGCCACGCAACAAGTAGCTATTGTACCTACTTGTTGCCTAGCTACCAAAGTAGTTATTGCATTTTTTATTTCAGTAGTTCTTATGGCAAATATTATATGAACCTTTTCCAACTCACGGAATTGTCATGTTCCGTATAATTTTAGGCAACCTGTATATGTTTTGCTAATTCTAAAAATGGTTAAATACAATTTCGTTTATTATATAAATTGTTTTATACGATTGATTTTTTTAAAATATGGATGAGACATTGTCTTCTTAAAAAGTCTAGTATAAAATTCTAATCTATTTTAATCCTTTTGTTTATTGTCTAATAAATAGATACTATACTACTTGAGTTTCCTGCACGTTAAATTATAAATGGTGTATGATTGCATTTTTCTAAACATTTTAGTTTCATTATTTTCGGAATAATTTGCATGCTAGAAACGTTTGATGTGTGTTTTTGAAAGAAAGTGGTTTTTATCTATCCATTAAAGTGGTGATTTTTTTCGATGTCCATATTTTTCTAAATACTCTTTTAAAATGTAGTTCTAGGTTTTTTACTGCTGAAAAGCTATTTTTATTTTTTAAGGTTGTGTAGTAGTTAAAAAACATAAATGGGTAGGAAAACAATCGTCTGCCCATCCTGCGTTAAAATTGTCTATCAATAAGTGGAATAAAATTTGAGTATAAAGGAGTATATTTCAAAGTGTAAACTCTAGCGTTAAACAGATTTTGGGGGAAGTAATCTGTGCATTAAGTGAATCCACTACTATATTTTAACACAGCAAACGGTAAAACATTATTAGAAGTGTCTCATGTGATGGTAAAACGCTAATATTGATTAAATAAATCAGTGAGAAAATAGACCACTAAGTAATATACAATTTATTATTAACATCCTTTTAAAATATTTTAAGAAAAGTGTATGCCACTTTTTGTCCTTTCGTGTAGTAATATGCATAAAGCGCATTCTGTTACACTGGAAATTAAGTTAGTAGATTTGTTAGCATTCACACTAATTTTGGTGTCCGAACTGTTCGCTCAACTACAATCCATCATCAATGCAGGCCAGACCTAATTTGTACGAATTTGAAAGCTATGTTCACATGATCAGTGCAGTGTTGCATTATAATGTTTTGATCATTGAATTACACGATTTGTTTTAGTTCTTGGAATCTGGCGAATCGCTTTATTAGCAGGGTTTCGTATAGATAGAAAACCAAGAACGAAGAAGTTTTCCCCTTCTGGTTAACATTAAATTTAAACCAATGTAACTTAAACACCTTGCGTTTTTCGACATTTACAATAGAATATTATGATACAAGCACTGGGGACGTTAAAAGCACTCCGCTAGCGCGTCGTGCTCTTAAACTCGTCGCACGTGCTTTAAAGGCGTACTTATACACGTGTATCATACGCTATTTTGTCTACGATCGTAACAGAAATATAAAAACATAGTTGGCTGACACTTTTTCCGTCATATTGTGTTAGATATTTTAGGTTATGTTGACATTAAAATTTACGGCAGAGCGTGTTTTAATAAATTATTAAAACACCCCTCCAACGGCAACGTGCGAATAAAACGTATTTTGGGCGCTAATATTAAGAGTGCTACAAACGTCGCTTTTGACACTAGAAACAGCGCAAAAAATTGTCATTTTGACACGATCGTAGAAAAAGTAATCTTAAGCTCTTTAAGTACTATTATCTCTTCTGAAATTTATATTTGTTAATTGTTTAATCTGTGCTATTTGTTTATTTCTAATCGTTTTTGGGGTAACATTAAGCTTTTACGCTACCATATTTTTAAATAATAAACTTAGTTATTTTGTGTTTGCTTTAATACCAGTTGAACTCATTTGTCATGAAAAATTTGAATTTTAATATATGATAATTTCACAACAGTTGTCTTTTTTGAGAATAAGATTTTGTTATGCAACATTTCCTCTATTTGGGACGCTTATTTTTGTGATTTAGTGGTCGCCTATTTTATTTTTTACAATTTTTATTAAGTAAAATATACTGAAGACTATTATCTCTGTATATATTTTTGAATTTTTATATACCTATATTTTTTTTGTATTAAGATGCAGGCGAGAACGGAGAGTTTTCAGATCCTGCGTAGATAAGTGTAAAAGTATAGAAGCCAGATCTTCGCAGGGATATGTATAGTGCGCATACATAGAACGGTTTTGGAAGTAATAATTTGTTTTGTACCAGAAATATACAATAACTTGCATTTTAAAGAATGGAATTCTAGTTTTCAGTAAAGTCAATTTCATATAGTTAGAAGTTCAGATGATAAATATGCCTATGGTAGATAAATATATACCAGTAGGATTTTATAGCAAACACTCTGAACTAATTACTCTGAATAATTAGGATGGACAAGCAGCTTCTTCTTCTTTTTCTTCTTATATGATAGGCATACGGCTTGTTCCTTCTTCGGTTTGTCCTCATCTTGTATCGAAGTTGCCACTCCATCTTTTTTCGTCTCCCTATGCTTTGCCTTCCGTTGGGAGATTTATCTATAGCGATTCGCACCAATCTATCGTTATGTCATTCGACTTGTGTTCGTTCGTTCCATTGTTTCTTTCGCAGCAGCTTGAAACATTAAAAGGCGACGAAAAGGGAGTTTCAAGCAAGTCAAATATGTGAGGTTGCATCTACTGATGTTATGGGTAACTAACAAACTAAAATGTATTTTTTCCAAATTTTCTAAAAAATGCGCATCTTAAAAAAAATTACAATTAACTGTTTTAACAATTTTCTATGCCTTAAACTGAGTTTCATCTTATGTCGCAATTTTAAAGTAAAACATTTATGTAAATGCATATGTACACCAGTTTATTTTAAAGTGTTCTGAAAATTGACTTGAATAAGGCAGATAGGACACGTTATCCTATCTTGGTTTGAATGTATTTAACAAGAAAATACCATTTTCTATTTTGATTTACTTTTACTTCTTTGAAAATTTAGACAGCAGGAAGTAGCATACCTTATTAACTTTTAAATTCCGGCTTGTTGTAATACCGAGAGAAATTATACCAATGTGTATATAAAAAAAAACCTCAGTTATCATAAAGTCAGCAATATATCAAACGGTCTTTTTATTCTATCCTTCATCATTAATTTTTTCCATGACTTCCGGTCTTTCTATTTCTCCTACTTGTTTCATTTATGTTTTCTGAACCTCCCGTTTCTTCTCTTTTCGCTCTTCTTGCATTTACCACCCCTTTTACCAGTTTATTTTAGGCCTTACTATATCCAAACCACTTAGTTTCCTTTTATTTAATTTTAATGTTACTGGCTCTTGCTTTAAATATTATTATGTGTTTTAATTTCTGATTCTGTCCATAGGTTCTTCTCCTACTATTTTTCTCAGTTGTTTCATTTCAGCCGCACTTTTGTGTTTCGTTTGGGTAACTCAAGTTTCACTATTATATAGTAATGTTGTTGTTATTGCAATTCAAACTTTCAAAACAATTATAAAAAAATATTTATAGAAAGTGTTTTCATGTGCGTAACAATATTTTATTCTAATACACATACTTTATCCATTCTTAATTTTGTTTCCATTTTGATCAAATATAAATGTACCTTCATCAAAAAATTACCTGAGTTCCGTTTATGCGAAAAAGTTCGACGAGGAATTTGGATTAGTACCTTAGAACCACTGTATGTTTTGAATAGGTAAGAATAGCTAGAAGCTATTTTAGCCTCTACTGTACTTTATCTGATATTATTTTTAAAAGCGAGTATTGCAATACACGACTTAAATGGGACAAACATTTTACTGGATTTTAAAGGTGCTTATCTTAATGCCCCATCCGAGTTTGTCGCGTAGATGGAGTTGATCTTAATAGAACCTACATAATTTTAAGGACGAGAATTGTATAACAGCGGAAATATTGCATAGCAAACGATAGAATTCTTAGCCATCTAAACGTATACATGTCAATAGAATAGTAATTTATGTATTGAGGGCATAATCAATAGATTATATCACTAGAGAATGTTTAAACCGCTACCCGAAGCGGGAGCTTTCAATTTCCCGAGACGTATAATCTGATTAGGCACGTGGTATATGCAACGTTTTAATTTATTTTTGTTCTCAAAATTGATAAAAGTTAAGGATTCAGTATTTTGGCTACAAACTACTGCGTCATCGTTGTTCTGGCGCTGTGAAGTTTTGGTGTGCTATGGTTTCTATGCAGATTGTTGGTGTTGATATAGTACGCTGTTGGTGCTTGTTATATTGCTTAGCAACTTTATGGGCCCTAGGGCCATAAAAGCCATTTTACGCCCGCTATCGAGTGGCAATAAACAAGATTATGGTTTTGAAAATGATATAAAATAATATAAGTAACACACACATATATATTCTTAATCAATAGAATTCGCAATACAATTTTGAGAGTATACGAACAATACAAGCTGATTTTTTACATAGACGAAGCTTGTTAACTTAACTCTACCAGTTGAGCCAATTTGATTTAATATGCACATTTTTCATCAATACGTATAGTTTTATACATTTAATTAACACTGCAGTTTGAAATTGCAACTTTTTAAGTTTTTGTGTATTTCCAGATACATTAGTATTACAAAGTGTATGGCCATTTGTGTATCTTTTCAACATTATGCCTGTACCCTAAATTACTCGTTTAGCGCCGTCCGTAAAATTGGTTGCGTCTGCAATTCTGCTTTAAAGTGTGACATTAAAATGTGTCATGGCTCTGGTTTTATGATGATCATGGGCGGAATGGCCGGAACCGTATCGCTAGACTGAAATTTCGCGCTTATAGACGAGTTTGTATGTGCACAATGCGAAGTAGCACTAGATTATGGTTACTAAAACAAGAAGTACCTTTAAATTGATAAAAATTTCGCTATAACACAATCCCTGAAAAAGCCCATCTTGTACATAAAAGTTTAGTGGATAAATGACTGGAACACTGTAAACACGGTTACGAGCATTTGCAATGTATTCCTCTATAAAAATGTCTGAAGTTTACTGCTGCAATATTAAGGACGGTTAATATTTTTAATATTGTACATCGCAAGATTACGGGAAAAATATTATAGTGCAAGTATCGTTGTGGATTTAAAAATGTATCAATAGTGATTTCACTCTAGCTCTAGTTCAGTTATTGAAAATGCTTCATGTCTGTGTAATTTTATTTTTATTTGCTGGTTGTTCTACAGTTAAGTCGATAAGATAAATCAATAATTCCAGCAAGTAAGCTGCAGCTAACACTATCTGGTGTCTAGTAATTGACTGGTTAGTAGCACACGTTCTTTATTTCAAACAATTTCAACAAATGTTATCAGTGTATGTGGATTGATATTGACATTGCTCTTGTTTGTAACCTAAAGATGCCACTATTTAGTTATAGCAGCATTTAACTGGGCGTTACAACAATTTCCTCACTTATAAAAGTTAGATTAATTGAGGCAATACAGTGGCGTAATAAAGATCTTTTATATAAGCAATAGGTTGAACTGCCAAATATTAAATTAGTGAAAAAATAAATTAAATGAGTAGTAATTGGAGCAAGCTTTTGCGTTCAAATTAATTACATGCACTCTGCGCTGCAAAGATCTTTTCAAACCTTTCTACACTTTGTAATATAGCAAAGCTTCCGTCGAGTTTAGGAATGGTCATAGCCGTTAATAAGAAAGTATACGAATAATTAGAAGAGGCCGGCGTTTAATAAAAAAGTTACTCTCATTAGAAAACTTCGTAATTTGAATTAATTGAAGCACTTTTCATGGCCACTTTGAGTACCTAGGGCCTTTGCTTCCTAAATTAATGCCAATGAGCACAGGCTAAATTGTCGCATAAACTCGGGCGTCAGAAGTTTACCCCTTTAGTCGACTGAGAAAACCAAGAGTATTGTTTTTGAACTGAAACCACACGCCGATCAGGGCACTGAAGTTGGTTCTAGATTCAATATCGATACGCCTACCCCATATCAAGTTTTAGTTGCGAATTCAGATCCTCGCGACTACTAATTAGTGTCGTTGATAAGTACGCAGGCGGAAATAGGTTTAGTTGGCACCTACGCAGCTTCCTGAATTATTTGTTATGTAAATGGCGGTTTTATGTACTCGCCGATTTAGGTCAGACGTGTGTCACATTGCCTCTTCGTCTCTTCTGTGAGGGTTTGAATTTATGGAAAAGGGTCTCATTTGCGAAAAAGTCGCGCTTAGTATACAGGACGCGAAGATGCAGCAGTTGCGTGTGCTGGAGATGGCTGTGAACTGGCTTCCGCATGAAATATGCAAGATGTTGGGGACCGCGTTGTCTCAGATTCTGCTTAAATTCTTTCAAATGATAATGTACTAGTCGATATTGGTATATTTCAAAATGATTTCAGCAGTCAACATAGTATTCAAACGAGTGTGATTAAATTGTAGGTACCTCTACACAAATTATTTTTAATAGTCCCTTTCGCGAATTATTGCAAATCTGAAATTACTTTTAAGATTTGTTAAATGGCTTATATGCATTTTGTTTTATACTGTCATAGTTCTGTGATTCGGCAACTAATATTGACTTGATATTTGCATTAAAAGATGGGGACAGTCACTTTTATTTATATTTGCTAATTTAATAATAACATATTTGCATTAATGCTGTGTGATTTGACTTATACTACATAAATAGAGCTAACGTTAGGAACCTTAATTCAGCATGGGACTAAAATTACACTTTTTTCATTGGAAACGTATGATCGAGCCACTTTTGTTTTCTGTTTGTTCTCATAACATGGTAGGTAAATCGATACTGCAAAAGCATGTACAATGAATGTACAAGCAGTTGAAAATGAAATAAAAACGAAATAAAAAGCATCTTCTTTTTTCATGTAATGTAGGCCATTTATTTATTACCAACATGCGTTACTACGTTTCAATATTTTTCATAAGATAAATAATAAGAAACACTAATATAAGTAACAAGCATTATGCGAAATCTCTAATGTTGGTACTACACTGACAGCAATAACCTTTTTAGAACGTTACAAAGGCACATAAACAGAAGATCTATTTAGAAGACATTTTTATAAAGATAAATTAGAATAGTTGCGGAATTTTTATGATTGCAAGGCAAAAAATATTGAAACTTAAAGGTATGAGCCTGGATGTTTAAAAATTGCGAAATCAAATAACATAAACTCTTAGAGGATTATAAATTGATTTTCGTACCAATTGGCCCTCTGAAGTTTCATTAGTGTATCTTCTATAACGTACGAATAAGGGTACATTAGCAAACTTGGTCTTTTAACAGTTGCTGTCAGACATATTGGAAACATCTCACTGCAGATATCAGCTTCTCCTCTTCGACGAGGTTTAGGCATTAAGACCCCACGGTTGTCAAAGCCACATTGGGGAAATGCTCGATTAAAGGTTTTTATGACCGTCAATGCTACTGGGGTTTGAATGCAAATTTTCAGGCCCAAAACTCATTGGGGGAAAGTTCAACTTGACGAAACTGCTCCCAGCTTTTTCACTTCAGCTCAGTTCTATCCTTAATTTGAAATGTAATGTTTAAACACTTCAATTTGACGAAAATGTGTAACTATTGTAGAACTATTAATTCGTATTTATATGCTTATCCCATCTAAAAGTGAGTGCTGTTATTTACATTTTTATTTAAATGCATCGTTATGTGTTTATTTTCAGTGTTCGCTCAAATAGTCATGCAGTCTATTTAAGAGAAATTTTATAAGAAGGTGTCCAAATAATTCTGAATTAAAAATTGATAGCATTAATTTAATTTATGGGAAACAAAATTTTTACTCTGATAAGCATAAATTGTTGCACGATATAAGCCTAGGACGTACAGTGACTTAGAATGGGTATATCTGCCCAAGTACTACCTGCAGCAAATCTGGAAAGTTCACATGGCTAGCTGTAGTGAGAAATGGGCGTTTGCCCTTGTGTTTGCGTATAAAAGTCGAATCGGTAAAAACGTACAAACGATGTTTGTTTTGTATAATTGATTAGGCTGTTTACCAGAAAAAAAACCCATCGGTGATGGGAAGTTGATGCTGTGATCGATTTCCAAATCTGGACTTTACCTTAGCTTTCAAAAATCTGAAACGCTTAAACTTCAAAAATACGCGAAAATTCACTGCGCTGTACAAATAAAAGTCGAACAGTAATTTGAAGTTTCTGTTCAGAAAACATACACACAAAATTACAATTCAGCGCTCCTAGTTGAAGGTCAAAATCGCAATAAATATTGAGTTTTCTTTCCTAAAGTTCCCTATAAAATCTTGACTAATTATCAAAGACATTCAAATATGAGCGGTAATTTACATAAGTAAAATTATATGCTAAAAGTATGAAATCCATTTCAAGTTAACGATAAATCATGCATATAAGATGCCGATCGGCGAGATGGGCGAGAGATTTTCGGCCTTCGCAAAATGAATATCGGGCGAGCGGTCGGCCCTCGATAAAGAGTAGACAACGGCCTTTCGAAGATACTCTGCGTCAATTTACACACTCTTCCTGGGCGCAATATAATGGCCCATTTAAATTATTAAATTATCTTAACAACATGTAACAATACATAAAATTTCAAAAGTAGATGTTCAAATCAAATCTAAATTTAAAATATCATTTTTTCAGTCATAGTTACGGTTTTTTCACGTATTATTACCACTACCTCCCTTATTACTCATAATCCAGCATGTGGTCATTTGTAAAAATTTTCTCTAGAACCGTTGAAATAGCTGCACCTGAAGGTTCTAAGGGCAACAAAAACCTAAATAGTAACTCTTATCACGATTACCTATAATAATGATGTATGCATCCAAATATCCAAGCAGTTGAACTTTATTCCTGTATTCTATCACAGAGCAGTGCAAAGTAAATGTATGTTGTTACTTCCTTACCTTAGCATTAGATATTAAGCAAGTGTGTTATGTTTCTTTAAATTGTATTAGTCTGCATAATATAGATACAGGTTGCCATAAGGTAAACACAAATTCAGTTTTAATAAAATCAGTAGTGTGCATACTCGTTGTCAGCCTTGTTTTGTGCATCATCACTGCAGCCGCTCCACGTCTCCTTTTTGGGCAGATTTTAGACATTAAAGCCCCACGGTGCCAAAGCCGGATTGAAGATCGCAGTGAAGTCGACATAAAATGTTCATGGCCGTTCGAGTTGCTTGAGTACATAGTATGTGGTTAATATGTAAATGTTAGTAAAACAATTACAGTATGTTATAGGCCCCAACGTATGAAATAAACGTAGGTTTTTGTCGTCGTCGTCATCGTCGTCTCGTACTAAGCGGAATAAGTAATACTGTGACCTGTCCCTACTGGAATATCTATTTCAGGCGTTTTCCTTTTGTATTGTCCATTTTACCCATTTTTGTCTTCTTCCATCCTGTTCAAATGATCGAACCACCTTTGTCGCCAATCTATCGTTGACTGCGTATTTATCCAGTTCTTGTCTGTCATTCTTATTGTGTCTGTGTTCATCGATCGTTCTACTGGAATTTTTAACTTGTCTAATTAACTGAAAATTTGAATGATCTAAAATAGCATCAATCCGTTCGCTATTTCTGCAAAGTATGATAACTTCAGATTTAATTATTGATATTAAAAACAGTGAATACGAATTCGTTATAGCTGTTAAGAAACTAGTTTGTTCGTCACTTTCCAACTTGCTTCGATATAAAATATTTGTAAAACTGTCAATAGCAAAGAAACAAGCAGCAGTTATTAACATTTTAAATTCAGACGTAAACAAAGTAAAAAAGAATTACATCAAATATGGATCCCTGAGGAACTCCAGCAGTAGTTGTTTTAAATAAATTTAAAATTGAGTTCTGTTGGAAATATAGTCAGAGGAAAGTGTTACTGAACTCAAGTACTTTCACATGATTTTTATCAATTACAAGTGATTGACTCTATAGTACAAGATAAGCGTTTTCGAAAATACCTAATAATCGACCTTAGCGACATTCTTTATACCGGGTGTCCGTTCTCAAAGTCGAACATAGGCGATTAACATTGTATTGAACGTTTTTGCCGATTCCTGCTCGCCAATTCAACTTACAGGGAAGGTAATGGTATCAATGGAAAGATAAAATTATTCCGCATCAAATGATCCCAATAATAATATTCAAGATGCGATTTTTATTTTAAAATACTAATTTAAAACTTGGAAAATTTTAAATATGCCATGCCTTGCTTTTCAATTTCGATAGCATTTGTCAAAACAAGTGGTCATTAGTTGGAGTAAATCAGATATTTTCCGTCAACGTCTGTTAAAATTATCTACAGAAAAATGAATTATTTCCATGAAGAACGAGTGGATGCACTAATGTTAATTGCCTATGTTCGACTTTGAGAATGGACACCCGGTATATGTGGCTTAGATGGACCATATCTACGGGAAGTTTAAAATCAAGTGCTGCTTTACAGTAGGGCCCATACTCGTATTAAGATCTTTTGCAGTCTTATAACAATAGTCACCTTTTTCGTCTGTTGTTGTAGGGAGCAGAACTTCCATATTTGTGTTTATTGGCGGTGTTTATTACCACTAACACCTTTCCTTTATCAACTTTGAGTTCTTTGTCGTTCCTCGATAATGTAGTTGCTTCTCTCATCTTTGGATTATTGGGCGTGTTGAAATCCCTCTTGTTATACATCCTGTTAGATGCCCTTTCCATCTTGTTTGGCCAGTTTTAGACTAGTGCATTCATTTGACAGGATTAACATTTTTATCTCTCATTAAGCAGTGAAGCGACAGCTGAAAAAATGTTGGTAAAATATCAAAGGTGTCACATTGACAGCTGGTCTATATCAAATTTCCCTGCTTAGCTTGATTCACAATGTACATACAGTAACAATAAAGATCAAATATTGATTTGCTTCTAATTTCATAATTTTATTATAATTTGATAGAATTTCATGGCATTTTATAGCAATTCAAAGTAATTTCGTAGTATTTAAGGTAAATATGATTTCTTTAATATTGTCTCAATCGGTAATGTAGTTTTTGAATTAGTAAACAATAGAATAATAGAATGTTATTTTTATATCTTAGTTATCTAACTAGCGATTACGTGAGTTAAAACCTGCCTTTCAAAACTTAAAATCCAGAATGTACCAGGTTACCTTTGTATTTATTTATAATTTGTATGTACGGACCTGATTTAAATCAGCTGATGAGGTAGTCTTCCCAATAATTGTTCTATTGACTACTCCCTTTTATAATCTGCTCAACATTAACATAACAGATAACAGTAGCTGCTGAAGAGAAGGAAACACACAACAACCACCCGTTTCCAGTTCAACCTTTCCTAATCTCCTCTGAAAAAGGGTTCTTGATGACATGTCAAAACTAATCGTTTTCAGAACCCAAAGTGGTTACGACTTGCAGCATATTGTTCGCAGGACATGCATTCGTTAACGCACATGCCTTGCAGTTGATTCTAAACAAGGGCCCAACGTGACTGTTGAATGGGGGAGCTGAAGACCGAGGGGAGAATTAAATGTCAGTGTTTGCAGGCGATTCGTTTCGGGCAAGGTGCAGATTGCTGAGATTTGACTGTAGCGTAATTAAACTTAACTTCACCTGAAGCGAACAATCGGATCCTCTTAGTGCGAGGCACTGACAATTTTCGATACAAAGCGGCGCAGGCGGTAGCGAAATGGGAAAATGAAATTGGCGCGGTATTGTCGGCGATGAAAGGGCATTAACACTTTTTATATCACGGCTTCTGTTCACATCCGTAGTCTATTATAATCCTAATCCTTTGTGTTCGCAAATCCAGAGGCGAACGAGCGGTGTACGTTGTCATTGTAGCACCCTCTCCCATAATGGGTAAGTGGTAGGTATATTGTGTATAATGAATGTAAAATGTGTTTGGCGCTGGTAGACGGGTGTACCGCTTGAACTAACACCCCTGTTTGTTGATTACTCAACCCTCGGCCGGTGTTCGATCGGACGCCCTTCGCTACCGTTTCTCCTGCAAACAGGAAATATCGACGGCCTGCCAGACGTTGCGTGGCGTTTCCGCAACTTTACGAGCACCGAGCAATGCATTTGCATGGCCATGATAATTGTATTTGAATGATTAATAAAGCTGATAACGACCCACCGGTGCGGAGCTCGGAGCAACTCGCAGGGTGACCCTATATACAGTGTGTAATAGCTAAGGTGTTCCAATGGTATTGAAGTGATATTAGCTTTTGTTATTAGCCTCACTTAGAATGCATTTATGTATATAATGATTTATGTTTTAGCTTTTCTAATAATTAGGCCCACACTATTGCCAAATTTGTTTTATAACGACAAATATTTTTTGTGTCCGTAAATTCTTTACTGCTATATATTACGTTTTGTATCTAGCTCAACTTATTTTACTTTAAATACAATTGACTCATATCAGAAAGGCTCATGCCTGAACTATAATTCTTTAATTTTATTTTCAAATTTGAATTTTACCTTAAAGTAATAAAGATCTCTACTTTATGTATTCTATAATTTACAGGTAAATGATAGATTTGCTTAGCTTTCTATGATTACTAACTTGCATGGCTTTCCGAACAAGGTTTACCAACTTTTTGTGGGTTTCTTTTCATCCATGTGGGTTCTTAGAGTGCTACAGGTGACCCTGGCGATGCCTGCACTATTGAAAGTGGGTTCGATTGTTGTCCCCGTTGAAGCGGTACTACCTTCAGGCTCAACACAGACCTATAACCTCGTAGTCTATGGATCTCCTTTAAGTCGTCAAACTCGCAGCTTCAAGCGTCGAAACAGGATCCCAGCTTTTTCTGCGTGGTGTCGTCAAGGTCTCACCTTTGAAGTTACCTCAAAGATGGCAGGACTACCTTTTGGCGATCACTGTGCGTCGGATGCTTTTCTTGTGTATCAGGAAGATTCTGTCACGCATGTATTCACTCAATAAAACGATAAATTAACACTTTTACTATCAAAATTGTATTTATGTTTTCCCAATTTGGGAAGTACAAACGTTTTGATTTCCTTATGGGAAAACCACGACCTGCTGAATCGTTTGACAACCGTCACTGTGACATTTGTCACATAATTCAGCAGGCGGTGGGGAAAACAATTATTTTTATTTATCTAATTTCCAAGGCAACCGACTTAATTATTTCACATACAAACGTAATAAATCACATTACCGGATTTACATACTTGAACAATATTATACATACTATTCACTTTATTTTTAAGACTTAAATGTTTGAATTATGTAATTCACATTAAATAACGATCAATATGTACTGAGCTGGTTATCATAATTTCTAATTAATAACTTTTGTAGGTTGTAACTTAGTATCATTACAGTATATTTCGATTATTTCGAGAGGCAGTAAAAAAGTAATTGCCAACAAAATTAATGAAAGGGAATGTAGCTATGATACATGGTATCAGTTTCAAGGTTTCAAAAGCCATAGACTTTTATTTTTTCATCCTACGAGTATATTTCACGTTCTTAAATTTTCATATCATTACACATAATTAATTGGTTCCATAGTGCCTGCCGATTCTGTCTCTTTTTCTCACGGTTATCTGCATAATGGTTCCCCATTATCTTGTGTATCTTCTGTTCATTCGTTTTGGCGGAGGAATACATTATAAAATTGTTCTTGGCTATCTGCTTTCATTCGTCATTTTTAAATCCATAATTAAATGTCTTGTCTCTAAGCTCGCAACAATAAATTGTTTGAAATCCATTATTCGTTTGATTGTTTTGTTGGGTACTTTTTCATTTCTGATATTCTACTAGATCTTTTTAATGTACCCAGTTTCACTCCCATCACTACTCTTAACAATGGTATGTTTAACTTTTTTTTAATTTCTTGTTCATCTCTCATATTTTGTCATTTTTACGCCCAGTTATTTGTATTTGGCGCATATTGATATATTTTCATACGGCTTTTTATTTTGCGCGTTATGTATTTCAAGTCCTCTTTGTTTTGAGCTTTACGTAATTATATTTTTGAGAAAATTTCAAAGAATTGTTACGCTGAGAAGTTTATAGAACGTCATATTTTTGTAGTAGCTGTGTTTTTCGTTATAAATTAACATTATTCAGAAGCTTTTGATATTAGTGTGTAAAGGAGTACACCAATCGTATTTAGCTTTCCCAATTTTGTTAGTTTGTTGTAGAATTTAAATTAACTGCTTTAAAATGAATTACAGTTTAGAGTATATTGCACAAAACTATCGTTAGTTAAGGGTATAGTAATCTGATATAGTTGAATAGAGAAAAAAAATCTCCACATCATAAATTAATATCTATATATAGAGTGTGGAAATTAAGTAAGGCATAAATTCCGTAACTCAATTAAATTTCGTTTTCGAGAAAAATCTCCAAGGGGTGTAGCGTTTCAAATTGTAGCGCGTATACTTCATTTATAGATTTTTATGTAATTTTTTGAAATGTTATGACGCCACAATTTTTTTTAAATGACAACCCATATTATTTACCACATCCAGTGTGCTCATTACTTATTTCTTTAAATTAGAAAATCTGAAACAACGAAACATAATGTATGGTATATTTTTGAATTCAGAATAAAATACCTTCTAAAATATGACATCAGAAGCTAACGGCCGTATTTAAAAAATGAAGTTGATGGTGGTTCCTAGGAGACGAAGCTTCAGATAAGATATTGATAACATAGCCTTTAAGTCCATTAAAAGTTACTATAAAGAAGTTTTTTCAGTTCTATTAAAAATCCAAAAACTCTTTTTTTAAGATAACTTAAAAATGGAAAATCATACCAAGGATTTCTAAGAGCCATTTTGACTAGTCAATACAGAGCCGTAACCACTGGTACTAGGAACTTGAAATTCGGGGAGAAGGTTGATTTTGCTACGTAAGGTAGTGCTAAGAAGGGATTTTTATTAAATTCGATCTCTAAAGGGATGAAAAGAGGTAAAATGTGATTTCACGAATTTTTCAATATCTCCTAGGACCGATAAGGTATCAACTTGATTTTTGCTTACAGGGGCTGCCAATACAAATGTCTAAAAACTTATTTCAGTATTTTGTCCTAATCTACCCTAAAGGTGCAAATCTGGATTCGGAGTGAATTATAGAACCCTCTTGTGTTTGTTGAGTTAGAACATGTAAATGGCATATAAATATCTTTTTTCTACTCCTGTAACTAAAATGCCATTTAACATACTAACATACACGTCGCTAAGTGATCTTTTAATCATGCCTTCATAACCTATGACTAAAGAGCCTCTTAGTCATGAGCTGAAGTTGGCAAGGATGTTTTAGTCATGGGGTGAAGTTAGGTTCAAATAGTATTTGCTTTATTAGTCACAGCCAAAACTAAAATCAAGTTAGTTTTCAACCGTCACTTTGACGTTTGTCAAGCATAAGTTAACCTAATATAATAAATGTCAAAATTTTAAAGAAATAATATGATGTATTCTCTAAATTTGTGGTCGTAGAAAAAGTATAGTATGCAGCTCGTTTTATAAACTTATTAGTCACTCTTTTATTAAACACTCGCTCCGCTGCGCTTCGCTCGTGATTAATAAAACTCGTGACTAAAATGACGTTTATAAAACTTGATACATAATATACTATTAAAATTATTCATAAAGTGGTTTAAGGGTTTCACTCCTAAAGGGGTAAAAAGGGTGTAATGATAAAAAAGAATAAGCGGTTAAAATTATTGATTTTTTTTCGCTTTGAATCCATTTTAAAATAAAGTGGGCTAGAAACAATTTTCCAAAATCCTGCCCCCAAGGGGTATTCTGCTATAATCTATAAACAGGTTGTTTCAAAAACAATGGGACACCAATGGGTCATCGATTCCTTTGGTTATAATAATTGAGTTTTCAACAGATCTTCACGCTTTTAGAGTCCCCTGATCCAAAGAAACATTTTTTTGATCATTGGTCATTGGTCTGTCTGTCTGTCTGTGAACAGAATATCTTAAAAGCGAAAAGAGGTATGGCGTTGAAACTTCATATATAAGTTTTGTGTACTATGTAGATGCGACAGCAAGCTTTTGAAAAAAAAATGGCATAACCGGAAGTATGGTGTTTTTTTTAGTTTTTCAAAAACGGCTGTAACGATTTTTTTTTCAAAATTTACATTTTTATTGCGTATTGATGTGAGATAGATAATTTTCAAGTTGAATACCTCTAAAATGGGTTTCTATTGTTTTTTTTAATTAACTCATATTTTAAATAGAACACCCGGCATATTATTACATTTTTGAATTCAGCTTAAAATTTGAGAGAAAATTTGTCTCTTCAATTTACGCTGTATTTTGTTGGGTTTCTGTAAAATTTGGAATTTTTGAAAATTTTTGACAAATGCTTAAAAATTAAAAATCCAATTTTTGTATAATTATAAGATCTATAAAAGGAAGTTGTGTGTATCACTACCAGATTTTTTTCTTTTTTCTTTTATGTTAATTTCCACAAATGTAAAGATGGCGATTTCAACTTTGGTACACATATGTACTATTATGTATTGCACTATTGTAAACATTTTCGTAACTTGAATTCACTGTACGAGGCACTTGACCTTTAAAATATTTTTTTTAGTTGTAGCTTTGTTGTCTGTAACATTTTTTTAAATTTTAGATTTTATCTGAAACGGAATTAAAAAGAGTAAAAATATGGTACTCTTGATTGGTAAGCCTAAAAGCAACATTTTACCTTAAAATTCCTATCAATGTTTGGGTTGTCTTAAGACGTGGAATTATCAAGTATAAACGCTCACAAAAACAATGGGTAGTTATAGTGATCTAGTCTTTATATATGTACAGTGAAATTATTATAACGCGCAATGTGGCATTCCCGTTTCCGTAAGGACTTGATTGTTACTATTGGTTTCTAAGGGTACGCCACGCCTTGTGTAAATGCGTTTATTTTAAAATACCGGGTGGCCATAAATATCTGAGATCCCGGTAGCCATGGAATTAGCTACTTATAAATGTTGGGTTAGTATTATATTTCAATTACAATAAGTATTGGTACCTATGTAATGTAATAAAATGCAATAAGAGGAGGGGAATGTGCCCCGGATTCTGCAGTTCAGCCTACGACACGATTACAAAAATCTCCTGTTCTAACTCCATTACTTATTGCAATCAGTAATAATTTTTGACAGATGAGAAGTTTAGGTGTGATGACATTAATGACATTTAGTTTAGTTGGATTCATCACTTAATGAAGCGGTGTTGATTCCAAAGGTAATGTGATATCAGATATTTATGGCCACCCGGTATAACTGAACTCCTAAACGGCTGGACGGATTTTGATGAAATTTTTGGTGTGTGTTTGAGTGAGTCCATGGATGGTTTAGATTCACAATTGGACCCGGTAGGTGGTGCTGCAATCGGGTTCTAGGAATTGTTTTTTAAAATTTTTTGACGATTTTTTAAAGATTTCTCGCATATCAGACATAGAACCCCGAAATTTCACCCCCCCCCCCCAATACCCCCCAATATTTTTTAAAATGAAAGAAATCGAAAATTCAAATATCGAAAAAACGTTTGCTGAACCCGCTAATAGCAGGCAGCGGGCAGGACAACGTCTGTCGGGTCCGCTAGTATACTATAAAAATATAAAAGTTACTATCATATCCTTTGAAACCGCTGGAAATGTAATATTGATACAGGATATTGCTAGTTATATACCTCTCCATTAATTCAGCTAAAAGCATTTTTCACATCTCAAATAATCGAAACCCTAATTGTTACGCTGTATGAAATACGTAAATTTCGTTCAGCTCAATTGTATCAATTATTTCCAGCAGCTGATCAAACTATATTTAATTCCATGTTTTGGTTTTGGAGCGATTGTTTACCCTGTAAAATTCAACACGTTCTGATAACAACAGCTTGCACTATGTAGTTACTAGACGCTGTGGTTGTCATTTTCGATGTGCTGGCGACTCTTTTAATTTGTTTTCGTACAGTGATTGGTATTGAAGAATAAATAATTCACGTTTGAAGGGTGAATGCGTAATAAAAAAATTATAAAGGGGTTTACACGAAATTTCCCTCGCAAGAGCCCACCACGTATGCATTTACTTTAATTACAATAATTTCTGTATTTGTAATTGTATTGAATTGTAAATAAAACAGTTACAGAAGAAAGCAAATGTTTTAACGTGTCTAATAAAGAATGCAAGAGTATTTTAAATTACATATCTACAAAATAGGTAAACATATCTTAACGTTGCTAATAATTGTGACAGAACAGAAAACAGAAAAACGAAACACCTATTAATGCGAAATATATCAATTTACAAATAAAAGAAAACATTACAGGCGGTGAGATTAGGAATAACTACTGAGACTTTTAAGTCTGATATTTATTATATATTTTTTCCAGCTCTTCAAATGAGACTATACGCAAAATAACTTGTTTAAAAGATAATATCTAGTAATTGTTAATGTCAGTGACTTAAAAATATTTCATATTTCTTATTCTTTCTAAAACTAACTTATGCAGCGGAAATACTTTTTATGATTCCCAAATGTTAAAATGAACATGATCCGTGAGGGACAATTGTTTAAACAACATGGTTTGCATTCTGTTTTCATTAATTAAATGTAAGGGATGAATCAATTTTATAATTCACCGTCTTCTGGTCCGTTTGTAACGAGGAAATACACTGCCGGGTTCAACTAAGCAAATAATGATCATGAAGTTGTGGACTAAGGAGCGAGCTAAGTTGTTTAATCGAGCTAGCATGGGTCATCGGTATTAGAAAAGGTAAGCCTTGTATGAAAAAATATACAACGTAAGCTAACATTGTAATCTGAATTAGGGTGCTTTGGCAGTAATCAGAGAATCCACGAGAGTGTTCCCAATGGTTGCGGAAATTATGCTTATCAAAAGCCTGGTCAGAGTCCTACAGATGTAACATCTCAATAGCCTTCTTTCCATCTTCTCCAAAGCGCTTGAAATGCTTTTCACGACGGCTTAAATTAGTTATTAATGAGAAGATTAATTCTCGACTACCAATTTCCATTATTTACATGCAAAATGTAGCAAATGTCAATTTAATAATTAACAGATAGCAACTTTCCGGTGAGATATAGAGAAACTTGTTGATTAGTCGACTTCCAATCAGGTTCAAGATAATGTCCTGGAACCTTTTCGCTGTATACAGCAAGTCCGCCAACGACTGTTAACACAAAAACGTTAGTATTTGCATATGGCAACGCTGTAATAGCATCTCAACTTAGCATGCCAATGTTTACAAAATTACTTCAATATAATTGAAGCGGAGCTACACTTTTACTGTTAGTAGGACATACCCATCAGTGTCATTGTGGATATCAGTCTCCAACGAAGAGAGTATCAGCTATTTAGACTTGATCTGAACAGAAAACTAACATGGAGCAAACATATTTTGAAGTGAAGGCCTTCATCTTGGTCTCCAGTGCTACTCCTACTTACGATGCAAAGCGATATTGAAATCGATATGGAGCTATTGGGGTTTCAAAGTTCATTATGTTCAATCAAAAATAGCTACTCGAAGCTCACGATACTAGGATAGTTTAAGGCTCTTGGCGAATACATTTTGCAATTTTTAATTTGCGGTGTTATTGTTTCGAACGGCAGTTTTTAGCGGCGAATCCCTCTAAGCTTGTTCAGATTGATAACCTGACGCTGTTGTCGACATAGATCGGTAGGAATTTGAAAGCGGACTCGGAGGACGACTATCGTTTAGAGCGTCGGTGGGTAAAACGTCTGGATCCGTCGCAAGTTAGACTACGGCTCTCTGCAATCCAGACGCTAGGGTTATCTGGTGAGATCTTTAGAATATGATATATGCGATAAGCAGTTTTACTAACCTAGGCGTCCAGAAACACGTCTGTACTCTCATAAGCTAGACTCCTGCTTTATCAGTTTAGGTATTAGGGTTATAAGATAGGGTATTTGAACTAGGATATATGCGATAGGCTGTTTTACTAACCTGCGCTTCAGAGAAAACGTCTGGACCTGTCATAGGCGAGACTGGCGGCTTACTGGGCCTTTAATCCCTCGGAGCAGAAGAGTGGTGTTGCGCGAACTCGCAAATCGATGTATCTCCACCTAGATTACCTGATGTGAAGGGCAAAACAGCTTCTGTGAAGCAGTGAAAATTAAAACTGGTTTTTAAACAACTTCCAGGGAAGCAAACGTCACAGATTTATCTTTGCGACAAGATTCAAAACGATGGAAAATCTAAAAATGGCGGAATACATTTGAAATAATCATAACGTACATTGACATAACATAAAAAAAGGTTGCACGAAGAATAGATTTTAACAAGACGTACATAAAATTAAAGAAACCACGTATCTGACGTATCCTAACAAATATTTTGGACTGTGTATCCTTGTATTACATTGAATTAGATAGAAGTTAATTAGTGAAACAGATACAGAGTTTTACAACTGCAAACTACCACATAAGATATGATTTTATTATTAATTATTAATGCCTTTATTTATGGTTGCATTTGCTCAGGAATATATTTTCTCTGAAACGTTCGCATATCTTTAAGACTTTGGTATCGAGAAGTACTCATGAATGATACTGAGATATATATTTAGCAGTAATATTTAAATATGTGAGAGCGAGGATGCGGAAGCTCTGACCTTCCGCCTTGCAGGCCAAGCTCCTTCATGGGGTGTTAGTGCCTCACCATTGTTTATTTGAATTTAAAGTAATGCTTCTTTCAATGGCAGTCTTTTATAAACATAGAATATGAAAGAGTAAAGGTATAAAATCCAAGTACTAGTTTATGCGAAAATTACTATCACAATTTATGATTGATTAGATAGCGAATTAGAATAAACACTGGAGTACAACTCAAGCAAGTATAAGCAGCTGGTAAAATATTTAAGAACACAAAGAAACAGACATGAGCACACGTAATTGACACGAAGTGGTAACCCCTTTTAAAATATGCCAGACAAATGTGTATTGCGACGTTTGATGGGGTATATCTACATTATTTATCTGATGTTTCATGTTTTGTCGATTCATCAGCGCATGTGAATGTAGAATAATTTTGAGAAATAAGGATAATTTTCATATATCTTACAGTAGCAATTACTAGAAAAATATATTAACAAATTTGTATTTGTTTGGTAGAACAAATTAGACTTTTCATCAGCAAAAACTTAATACGAGGGTTGCGCTGAAAATTGTTAGTTATTAAAATACCGTTGCATTTTTTATTTTTTTATTGTTTTTCAAAATATTTTCCATTCAGACTAATACACTTGTGGATTCTTTGAAACCACTTTTTAAGACATTTGGAAAATTCATTTTCTGAAAGGTCTACAAAAATTCTTTGAATTTCTGTAACTGCTGCATCTGCACTGGAAAATCTTTTACCGCGCATCATCTTTTTAATAGTTGGAAACAAAAAAAGTCGCACGGCGCCAGATCTGGGCTATACGGAGGATGAGTTACCAATTTAACGGAATCTTTCAAAAAATCCAATGTTCTGGCAGCAGCGTGGGAGGATGCGTTGTCATGATGGACTAAGATGTTACGCAAACCGGTCCTTTGGCTACTTGTCTGTAATTTTTCAAACATTTGTGGTAAAGCCACTTCGCAGTACCATTCAGAATTAACAGTTCTGCAATCTTCAAGTGGAATAACAGCAACAGGACCACTTCGGCGGAAAGAACAGCAATCAATTTCTTATTGACTCTTCTGCCACGAATTACTTTTGTGGGCAAGTCTTCATCTTCGAATACCCAAACGCTAGACTGCTGTTTAGTTTCAGGGTCGTAACTATATACCCAAGATTCGTTACCTGTTACAATGTATGCCACTTGCTTGGAAGCTCCTCCGTCAAATTTTTGCAACATAAATTTACACCAGTCTACTCGGTCCTGTTTTTGACTTCCTGAGAGCAATTGCTGTATCCAACGGCTTGCTAGCTTACTTACCCCAAAATGTTTATGCAAAATGGTATTCACCGCCGAGGATCCAATCTTCACTTCCTCCTGAATTTCCATATAAGTAATATTCGATTGGACTGAATCAAGATTGCCACACCGATCAACATTTTCTGAACAGGCAGCTTCTGCAGGTCTTCCAGGTCTTGCTTCGTCTTCTAGCAGCTCTCGCCCTCGTCAAAATTCGCGGAAATAATGATAATGAAGGGGCAGCATCGCCAAAAGCTGCCATCAAATTGTCATGGCTTTGCTGGTATCCTAACTGTCTTTTATAGTCATAGAAAATCATAGCTCTAAAGGCAGTTCACGGAATGCTCATTTTAACTGAATTAAAAATGCACAACTACTTAACTTACAAAATTAACTACGTTTCACAAGGAAATCGGAACGTTTGACAATTGTGGGTAACAAATGTCAACTAATGCGACATTCAACTGTTGCAATTGTTTCTAGCCAATTGAGCTTCCATGGCCTGCTACTAACTATTAACAGACCATCCCTCGTAAATCTGTTTGGAAGTAGATATTTCTCTATTACTATTTATAAAGCGATTTTTATAATTTAAGTAAAGCAAATGATTATATAATAGCTTATCATGCAACACGTGCTAAAAGTTGACGTTTATGCACGAGACATGAAAATTATGAAACAAAGCCGAAGGCTGAGTTTCATAACATGTCTCGTGCATAAACGACTTTTAGCACGCGTTGCATGCAATATTTTATCTACGACCTTAATTTTACTGTTATTAATCCATAAATATCGATTTAACAAAGGTTTGCATCTACGACACTTATAATTTATGTCATAATAAACAGTAGGTCTTGGAGCGCGGGCGAATGTTTGCGGAGCCAGTACTGTCAAGGTCAGTTACGAAATGTAATTATTAATACTACACATCTGACTGTATTCATTATATAACGCTTTAATTATTTCAAAAACACTTTACCTGTAACGCAAGAAGTAACTAGAATAACTTTACAACTTCACTTCCAGTTCGAAATTGTAGTTTTATAACCTCACTTCACTTTATACCATAGATGCGCTGATTTTTTTAACCACGCTAAACTATAAAACGTCACTTTTAGTGAAACATCCTAACGCTAAAAGTCCTACTTTTAGTAGTGGTCGTAGATAAAATTATGTATCTATCCTTCAGATGTTCAGCATATTATATTATGAGTTATCTTGAGAGCTTTTGAACCGTTAGTTTTCTCTATGAAACAACTGATGGACGTCCAACACATGAAGGAAAACATTTGAAAATATAATAATAATAATAATAATAGTAATCTGTAATGCTTGATACCTATCATAATATACGTCAGTTTATTAACCTCTAGCCTCACCGTAAATTACTTGACTAATTAGTTCGTAATTTATGAAACAAACAAGGGAGCTTAACAGCCAAAAAAATAATAATGATCATTCCCAGAAGAAAAGATACATAAATATTACAATCAAAACTATTCAAGGATTATCTCTTAAGGTCTTAAATTACTTTGAAACTAAAATGCAAACGGTCAAAACTGAATGATTTTATTTAATTACGTAATGTTTATTTCCTTGTGCAATAAACGTATTTCCAAAAATAGAGATGTTGAAATTTGTGTAATCATTCAATTTTTAGTATTCTGCCCTACAGGATTGTAATTAAAAACGATCCAGTAGTATGTTACGAATACAAACCGATAAACGTAACAAAATTTATTTATTTCTCAAATCTTACCTTATACACCAATTATTGGTAAGATACCCGTTAGCTACGAATATTTCTAAAGGTAACGATAGAGTGTTATAGGTTCAATCAAAGGACCAAAGTTTATAATACTAACAATTGCCTACTGGGCACCAGACTTTATAAATTTCAAATAATACGATATAGCCTTTCGAAGTATCTGTTAACACCATGAGCAATAATAACAAATTGAAATCTCAATAATTTAATGTAGCATGTCAAAGCATATGTACAATAACAATTAAATAAATTATTTACCTATTGTAGATATTTATATCCATAGCAAATCAATAGTATCTAACCAAAATTCTAATACTTCAAAATTTTGAATAAATATTATAAATTTATGTGAGAATTAATAAATGCAGCTTTAGCAATGTACCTACTGATAATTAAAAGTTTTCTATCGCTAAACTATTACAAATTCGTTTACAGTTAACCTTATTGTAATTTATAAATGTCAACTGTCAAAGTATTAATCAAAAGTTCGATTATTCAAAATTCTCTATGTATCTAATACAAAACCTTGTAGCAATTACTATTTTTCATATAGAAGTATGCAACAACGACCAACTAAATCTGCTAGCACAGTAACGTACAGCGACGACTAAATCTAACGCAATCCCAGCAATGACAATTCTGAACTGAATATCAACACATTCCAACCATATCAAATGGTCCACGAAGAAATAGCACATCTATTGCATTAGACTGCCATAAAAAAGCATCTGTATTCGACTACCATGCGAAAACAGCTGTA
>OW679194.1:125483636-125648587 GCA_940337035.1 Agriotes lineatus
CTAATTTCGAAGAGGATCTCTACGTAGGGGTGCGGTTACGATCACTCTGTATATGCGACGGGTTCAAACCCTAGCGGGATAATTTTTTTTAATTTGAAAATGTATGTAATTTATTGGAACCGTAAAGATATTTTTACTATTAACTTAATTTGATTTTTAAAATTATTAAGTGTCACAATGTCGACGAGGGAATTTCTGGGTAAAGCCTTTTACAGATTTTTTAAATTTTGTTATTGCAGTTGCAATTCGTAGTGTTTTGAAGTTTGCTATGTATGTTTATTTCAGTGTTGTCTGATTGTTTCTTGTCATATATACTGGACGTAAGAAAAACCGTTTGTTCATAATTTAAAGATAATGCAATGCCATGGAACAATCTTGAAATTAAGATGGCCTTTCTCACTAAGTCCCGGTAGTTCAGCCGCCAGGTCATATAAAAAAGCCGTACAAGGAATTAACTTGGGAAGGTTTGAAATTTGGTAGCGTTCTAGATTTAGGTATCTACAAATAAAATCCACATTTTGCACAAAGCAGTACCTGCGACCGGCGCTGCCATATTGACAAGATGGCCGCCAAAAGCATTTTTCTCGAGAAATCTCTACTTTGCATTTTAGAATGAAAACATGTATTACAAAAATGAAGGAGTATCAAATTTCCTACTAATTACATTATATACATTTTCTTTGTAAAATCACTGGTTTAAACACAAAAGCCGATTAAAGATGAACATATTCGTATTATTTTCCCTAACGGCGTTTACTATAGCCGATATGCTTAAATTAATGTGTTTTAAATTAACACAGAACTATGCTAAATGCAATAATTGCTTTCGACGGCTATTCTCCCAAGCAGCATTTTTGGTTAAAATTACGTAATTTATACTTACAGTAGGTATCTTAACCAATTTCAAATAAACCTTATTGACCTAAAATTTACGTAAAATATACGTAAGTGGGGAATTAGAGGACGTCAAGGCGACGTCCTAAATAGTTATATAAGGAATAATTCCCTGTTGGTTAGAGAACGTATTTACCTAAGTAGGTATTTGAAACCTAAACATTACGTGGGATTTACGTGGTATTTTCGTATTTTCGACAAAATCAGCTATCTTTGTTTAAAAGCAGACTTTCTTTCTCGATCGTCAGTTATCCTCATTATTTTTGACCAATAAGAAATACTGCTACATAATAAACATATGAAACAAGACGCGGGCTAGACCAAACTTATATCGGTATGAGTTGTAACCGTCATTATGGCTAGGTTAATGGTTTCTATTAATATTAGCGACTTTGTACATGGAATTGCATAAGTTCTGTAAAGCTGTTGTAATTGCCAATAAAAATTTACTGTTAATATGAGTATTGTACTTCCAAAAAATCGGCGCGCCCTAAATATCTCACATTTTAAAAGTAATAATAATAACTATTTTATTTGTATTTTTAAAATTTTTGTGCTTAAAGCTACCAAATCGTTTTATATGGTACCTTAGTTGTGTTAATACAAAAGGTTTTTATTTTATTTTCTTCGGGTGCATAATTATTTATTTATTTAGTAACTAGATTTCATTCTAAAAGAGGCTCCTACAAGAAATATGGTGGATGTAAAATCATGTGACCTAAAAGTTTAGATTCCCTAAAATTTAGACCTAATGAACAACTTTCCCATTGATAAGGTCCACATTACTTAAACTGAAGACTTAAATGTCGAGTAATACCTATTTAGGTAAAATTTACTTTGAAGTTACTAGACTAGAAGTTATTAGGACCTAAAATGGTCGTTTAACCCTAAATAAGTTTATTCGACTATTAGCATATATTTTTAAAGTGAGGTTATATATGTACATGTAATCCATGCTGTTTAATTTAAATTTATTGTCGACTGTGCAATGTTTGATGCAGTTGCTACTGATGGTAAAGTTGATGATTTCACAGATTTAACAGTAGTAGGGGTGAATGTTGGATTCGTACGTTTTATTTTGCGATAATAATCTATAGTGAGTCGATATGGTTTAAACGTACTATTTAATGTTTTCTTTATACGGCCTTCCATAATCGTTCACATTAATAATACACTTTTGGAACACGACTCTTCTGACAATATGTATACATACGAAACTGTAAAGCATAGAATATCATCAACGCAACGTTATCGACGGTGTTAAACCCTTGTAAAGACATAAAGACCTAATTTAAACTAAGAGGCAATTTACTAATTGTTATTGGTTAGGTAAATTAACTTTGAAGTCGTATTTGTTAGGCATTGTGACTATTAAGTCTAGAAAGTATAAGTGGTAATCATTTACCTATGTTAAAATTACGTCAACCATACGTAAAATAGGAATTAAGTTTGTTTAATAAGTTTATCATTGACTTATATTTGACTTCAAAGTTAAGTCAAACTTCGGAACATTTTTACGTCAAAATTGAGTAAATTGCCCTTATTCTATTACTAAGCCAAAAACTTTGACCATGAAGTCAGTATTTAGGTCACCATTACGTATTATTTCCTTACTGACTAACCTCAAAGTCTCTCCAACTTTTTGGTTAGATTTTAAGGAATTATGACGTAATATTTTCTTACAGAATTACCTCAAAGGCGCTTAGACTTTATATTCGTTTTTTATGGAAAAATTACGTAAATACTACTAAACAAACTACTAATTGGCAAATGTGCGCTGTAGGTTAAAAGTACAAGTTCAAATTACGTACTTTTGACTAAATTAAGTTATCTTGGCTTTAATCTGGTAAAAGTAACTTGTTTAGCTGCTTGGGCTATAAGAGCAGCAGAAAGAAGCACGAAAAGCGCCGATGATAACGAAAAAATATTACGTACAGCAGACGTTTTGTTTGACGAACTTATGACCCCCACTGTTGCGCAGACAAATTTCTTATCAAGCGAAGCAAACAAATGGCGCTTTATATCCATCTTCAAAAATAAATCCAAGCTACAGAAGACACAGATAGATTAATAGCAAATACAGCAATCAAAATGTCATCTTCATATGAATATGCAATAATTGTTGGAGAGGATGTTGACCACCTCGTTTTTTTTGCAAATCCCATGAAAATATATAGCTACTGAAGCCTGGAAAAGGAAAAATAGTGCAACGTATTTACTCGTCGCATAGCATACAAGGCGACGAAAGCTAAGAATAATATCTTGTTCCTCCATGCTTCTAGTGGGTGCGATACAACTTCAGCCTTATTTAATCAAGGAAAGATGAACTTTTTAACAGTTCTAGATAAAGATACAAATTTGCATGATCCTATTAAAATATTTAAATATATGGCTCCAAAGACAAGGAGAATAATTCTCTGGATAAATATCGCTATCAGTGTTTTTGAAGTCACTAGGAAAATTAAATTTAGTTTAGCTTCTTTACCAACCACCTGCAAGACAGCTCGATGCTCTTCAAAAAAGGCTGAAGAATGAAGTTTGAAGAAAACTCAAACTGATATCACCCCAGTAAAAGATCCTGCTTCTAAAACACTACTTACTTTTTTTATCATGCAAGTGTAAAACGAGATGTGGAAAAGCGTGCGATTGCAGAAAGACAGACTTGCAATGTTCTGTCATTATAGTTTCTGTAATGGAAAATCTTGAGAAAATGTCGTGCAAGACATACTCAAGGAATTTGATGAAGATGAATACGGCTGTTAGCCTTGCCTCTTGACATCATTATATCGAATGAGAAAATCGGCAAATCCAGTGTATTAGAGTAAAGTGACGTTGATTCCGAAACAGAAACCACTACAAATACCTTTGAAAGTACTAGTAATATAACGAACCAGGTCCATCAAGTTTATCTAAACGTAAGAGGGTGTAATAAATATGCTATTGTTGAGGAAACCACATAAAAAACGCACCGTGTATTTTACCTCTTGGGTGGTGTGAAAACAAAACGTTATTGCCATTGTTAATTATTGACGGTTATAATTTAATGTTCATAAAAAATAAAAACTACGCCACTGACTTAAGATGAAATTCGACAAAGGTTTTACATAAACAGTTAACTGCAATTCTGAAACACATAAATTTTTAAAGATCGGTAACAGCATACGCCTTTAGACAAAACTAAACAAACATTTTCAACTTCACGCGACTGCTGTATGACGTGTCACATGTTTTATAGTAAATTTTCTCTCTCTTAATTTCGGTTATGTGTATTCTGACTGTAGACCACAAGGAAAAGGAGATATTTGAAAAAGACTGTTTTTGGCTGCCATCTTGGAAATATGGCGGCGATAGCGACAGCGCTTGCTTTGTGCAAAATGTAAATTTTAGTACTAGATGGTCGAGAATTATGCCAAATATCAAAACTTTCCGGGTTAAGTCCACCTAAAACTACCTGACAGGTGGACTACAGGTGTCTCCTTCGTTAATAAATACGATATCATTAGGATAATCCTCTAGTTTGCAGTTTAAGTTTGGTCATTGATAGATAATAGAAATCTAGGAGAATTAAGGATAGTCTTCTGGGGTACGCTGCAAGTTCTGTTTTAAAAATTGTTAGGAATGATCTTGTGTCCTTCAAGTAGTTCTTAAATAAGTTCAAAGTTAGTCCGCGAATTCTATATTTTTAAAATTGTCTTAGTAATATTTCATTAATGACCGTATGCCTTCGCCAAGTCGAGATAAACAGCAACACAGTATTCAAAGTCACCTAGGTCATTAGATGCATTACGTTTCCTGTACTTCTGTTAGCGGTAAAACCAAATTGTTCATTTGAAATTATTTTATAATGCTTTACAAAGCAAATAAGTCTCGTACAAGTTGTTTTTCCGAAAAGTTTCGCTGAAATAAATATAAAAAAAAATATAATTATTAATATTTCTGCTTGCACTCCTTTTATGCAATAGAAGCACTACCCAGTCAGAGAAATAATCCTGTAAAAAGGGTTATTAAATATATCAGCAAGAGATGTGCTGATTCCAGAAACCTGCTGCTATTAAATCTTTGCCCAAAGATTTATTATTTTTTAGTGTTTTTATAGTATTCGAAACGTTAGCAGGAGTTATAGGACTAAGAAAAAACCGTGTCGTTATTTATAGAGGCGTAGCCGAAACCAGCAATCATGCAAAAGCGACAAGAGCACTTTTAGCTCAAAATATACATACTGCTTTTTCGACGACTGAACATATTATTAAGGTGAAAATAATCATATTATTTTATTTTATTAAAAATATCAATTGACAATGAATAAATTACTGGCGTTATTTATAACAAATGACGCGATTATCTAAACAAATGACGAGCTTTGTCAAGAAAACATCTTGACGTGGCTAACTATTTTGCTCATCCGGAAACCCAAAACGCTAAGCGAGCGGTAAAATGTCGAAAACGCTGATTCAGCCGCGAATGTCAGCTTTCTGTTGTCAAATGACAGTAAGAAAAACTTACCTTTGATATCAGTCGTCGAAAAAGCTATGTTTCTCTATATTCAAAATTTGTATAGGAATTTTCTTTCGCAATACTACATAGTTACATGATAAGTTTGCCCACTGTATTTATCATAATAAATCGATTTCTTGGGTTTATTTAAGGTTTTTCGCATAATAAGTAATTTTTCACTTATTGGCACCCAAGAATGGCAGTGAATCGCATGAACGACGCCACCTTTAATTGTTGGCGTTATTCACAGCAATGTCGTTAACAACGCAGAATTTTAGAAATTTTTTTAGAAGAAAATGCAACGTAAATTGAAAAGAAAGCAGGAATATAATTTTAGTAAACAAATTTAGTATATATTAAACATAGAAAAGGTTCTATATCTGTCGCTGGTGTCTCAATATCTTCTTGGTTGTGGTCTTTTTTCTATGTGAAGACCTGATGGTGACGTTTGAAGTTTTCACTGGCAAAGTTTTTTCTGAATTAATCACCTAGTTGAAATTCTAAGGTAAAACGTTGGATGCAATTCCTTTTTGACTTTGTTCAGAAGCGATGTCAAGGCTATATTTACCTTTGCATTTTCTTCATATACCTATTTATAAATGAAAATTTTAGTATTTGATTTCTTCTACTTCATTCTTTTCTACGCTTTCATGTTATATATAAATTTCCTTCAAGTATGGCTATGGAATAGTTCCTAATTTATGAATGCAACTATAAGTCACTTAAAAGTTGAATATCAAGTTTAACATTTAAGTATCAACGTAGTCGTGTTCATAAATAAAAATATATTCTATAGTCATACTAGATGAAGATTATTTTTGTTCATACGTTATTTAATTTATAATTGTGGAATAATATAATTTCGAATTTCCGAATTTATTGCTTTTGTTTATTGCTTATTAAGAACATGAAGCGCTACCTTGAAATGTAAAGTAACTTCAAAGAAAAGAAGAATAAGAAATAAAAGGTTCAGATATTTTTGAAGAAATGCAATTATTTAGTGTTATTAAAAGCAATCCTCTCCCAAAATCAGAACTACTATGTATTAGCATTAGTTAGTTGGGTAGCTAATCAGTTTCAAATATTTTTATAAGATTGTGGTGTTAGATATTTGTGATTATTAGTATAATAAATCTGTAAAAGATTAAAGAGGAATAATATTATGTTTGATTTAATGCTTATCAATCGCTGTACACAACTGTATAGACCTAATTTACTTTGTAACAGATAGAATGCCCAGTTATATTATTTAAGCTTGATAAATTTTCCTCAACACCACATTAATATTTTATTGATTAGTAGCAATTTTGATAATATTTCTGAACTGGTACGTATATGTAAAATGTAAATTGAAGATGTTAGGTTTTCGTTATTAACGAATTTTTGTTTTGTTTTCTAACAATTGCTTGTATTCGATATTCAATAATGATGTAGAAACGGAAAATTATGTTAATACTTATTAACCAATCAATATTTACTTTCTGCACGACCTTTCCACTGACACTAAAATAGGGTGGACCTATGTATTCTGACTACTTTCGTAGGGGGATATAGTAAATTTTCTAATCATCGGTCATCAGTCTATGTGTTCTTCGTACTATTGTTTTTAAAACAGTGTGATACTGTCATATGCTTTTTAAAGATATTCTGAATGAGAAAGTGAAAGTGGTCCGCAGTCGTTTCTATTATACGAGAATGCGTTTTGATAAGCCCAAGAATCTGTAACCTTCAACTACGAACAACTCGTAGTAAGACCCATTTACATCTGAAAAAAGGAACTCTTCTCTTTGAAATTCGGTAAAAGATCTTGTTCTCCGTCTTAATATCAAGAAGGAATGTTTCTGGTGCTGATGCATTCTTACACTCAACATCAGCTTTTGCTGGTGGCATTCAATATCTTTTTATGACTAGTATTCACTGTGTTGCTCGTATGAGCTGTCGGATTTGACAGTAGAAGATAGTCTCTCGGAGTCACTGGGTTTTCACAGATGGAGTATTGCTATCGTTTTTTTGCTCCTAACTATAGAAATCCAAAATGGCATCAGTAGCTCCTCATTTATCATTTTCCAAAATTTTTAAGCTTCAATGCTAGTTGAGCACCAAAAGTATGTTTAATAATAAAATATGTTCCAACAATGTCGCAGAATATACGAAAGTTGTTTGAGCGCTCTCAAAATTGTACTTCATGCACCTCTAAACACAAAAAGTAAATTTTTGCAAATATTATAATTAGCTGTTGCTGCTCCATAACTGTCCTCAATTTTCCTACAAGCACAAATTATACTGAGTCCAGTCATTAAATTGTAATTTATTTTAAACGTTATTTTTAAGTAATAAATGGGATGTTTAATTGAATAAAAGAAGTGCTTTGTATTGCTAGAAAATAATTGTTCAACATAGAATACGGTGATTTGTAACTGGTTGGTATTCATATATATTTCTAAACACGCCAGCTCGGAAATTAAATTCTTAACTGCCGGTTGTTATACCACAATGAATATTAATAAGCTAAATCAATAATATCAGTTGCCGTTGTTTCCATACTGTAAAATATTAAATGTTTAACCATTACATATCGTTAATCATACCTAAAATATAAAATAAAATATTCCAGTGAAATGCACCGCTCTCACATTTTTGTAGCAAAATATCGAAATTTCCTTACCACCCGAATTATGACCACCGCGAATTAATCAAATGCATGAATTGGCACTAACGACAACTTTAATTAGTTTTACAACTTCACTGCAGTGTTTTTAATAAGTTGCTCGTGGAATTAATGGAAACTTCTCGCTGCCATTTATCATCAAATGGCTTAGACATGTGTAGGAAACGGTGTGGTTATCTAAGCTAAGTCTGGGATAGTCAACAGCTTTGCAATTCTGAGTCTTTCATGTGAGAATCTTCTTACATGAATAGGCGTGCTGACAGGTCTGTAAGGGATTACTTTTCCTGGAACAACGCTTTATTATTAGGGGAAAGATTGTTGAGTAACTACCGGTTGAATCTAATTCAAATAGTGGTCAACAGTTAGAGGATTCTCATTCTCCCTTCAATAATTACCAAATTCGCGTCTGAATGTTGATTTTCTACTTGTTTGCGGAGACGACCCTAAATAGTAATTATACATACTACTATTCGTAGGTAGAATTTATCTTTGTATTGCTGTCAAATTTCCACTTCTTCCGCAATTGTAAACAAAACCAATACGTTCCATGGAGCATTTCTAATTTAATTTTAAAAGACTAATGAAATTTGATTACTAAGGGAGACGTTTGCTTTCTTCTGAATGCTCGATAGATGTATTTTTATAGATAAAGCCTGTTTATTGTGCAACTTTAAAATTGAAGAATCGGCGGAGATATATAGATTTTCTTATGAGTAATCGAGCCCGAGTAGCATATTATTTAAAAACACCACGTCAGAAGCAAACTGATGCGTGCTGCTTGGCATCAAACTTCTTGCTCATAAAAAATGAAAACGATTGCAAAAGATACTGATTGATAGGAGCAAAGCATACTACAAAATAAGATATAATGCACCATTACTAACATGTTTGATCGATTTGTTAAAATAACGGAAAAGTCTGAAGTGGATTCGGAAGTGCTTGCGGCTAGGGCTTTTAAGTATAGTAAAGAGCATTTCCCCACTAGTTTAAGTGTATTTTAAACGCGGTTGCACCATGTTCGCAAATAACTCAAAATAAAGTAAACGTTTGTATGTACTTTAACTTTAAGGTGTGATTTATTAGATATACAACTAAGGTGAGGCTAACTGATTGTATTATGGAAACGATGCCAACAACCTGAAAATAATTGCTTATATTTTGCTTCAGCTAGGGCTTCTGCTGTTGTGAAGGAGAGTTTTTGATTGAAGTCTGTAACGATGTTGATTTTGCACGAAAATATTGGTCTCAGTTTTTTATAACCACCCAAATTTGATATTCAGTAAAATACTGTGCCATATTTGTTAGTTGTATGTCTTTGAAGCTGTAAAATAAATGATTCTTTGTGAAAGTTCTAGAGCATTGTACTCCCTTATTGAACGTATCAACGCAGCTTAATAATAAGGCAATCGATTCTGTGATAAGCCTCAAACTAATTGAACAATAATCTACTCGGACATCTTACTGATTGCGATAGCAGGCTACTGTAGTTATAGTTTCGTTTAGTATCTAATTTAAGGTGCCAGCGTGGTCTAACCCTTAAGGTGGTAGACCACTGTGCGTAAATCTCATGTTTACATCAGAAACATGAGACTGGAACTTAGTAGTCCGTTTAGTTTACAAATCCCGAACTTAACTGGATGTGGTAACAGCTACGTATAGTGCAGTGTTGTCGAATGCGTGATGATACTTAAGAATACGCTTTATGTGCGAGAAAACTGAACGTCAAAGAACAATGGCTGTAACCTGAGACAGTTTAAGATAAGTTCTAACGCCCAAATGTTAAATTACCTCAAATTGCATTCCTTTAGTGAAGTGTTACATCGTTTGACCTACTTCGCTTGACGTCGAAAAGCTCACAATTACAGGAAACATGTTCGGAGCTTCGTCATAAAATTATATATAATAACCACTAGCATTTCGTCCATTAAAATTTTAAGAGGACTGCTGACATAATCTGTAACAATTGGAAAATACCCCCTATAGGACATCCTCTGCGGTTTCTCTACTTGCAAGCGTATTACCAAGCCAAATATAGCCCAATTCTTTGGAACCTTGACTCCAATTATAAATTGTTTCACAATATGGAGAGAAAACTGACAAGACGGATAATTCTAATCATTCTTTCAGCTTTTCTCTCGGAATTAAATGCGCTTGCTGGATGTGCATGAAAAAGGGTAAATTTTTATAGAAATCTGTAATTCCAATGTCTAACCCATGATTTTCTCTCATGGTACCTAGTTTCCTTTAAAGTAACTGACACATTCTGCATTTAAATGTCTAGATGTACGTCTTCAAAAACATTAATTGCAAATAAGTTATCTGCCAAAGTACGATGAATAAGCTCTTAAGCAAATTTTAAAATTAATCGAAGTATCATATAGGTGTTTTGGTCATAATCATAGTCATTGCGTTTATTGGTGTTTGTAATATACATGTTTTACACAAGTAAAAAAATAGTCTGGGTACAACTACAAGTTAGTAAATAAAAACCAAAGATGCAGAGAAACGTATTATAAATCTATCTCTATATTTGAATAATCTGAAATGCTTTACTATATGAATTTAAGAAAAACTCTTTCTTGATAGAAATACTATCGAGACATACAAAAAAAACTTATCTTCAGCGGGCTATGGAAATTCAAACGTATGAATAAAATGTTGGTGGCACTGTAAATCAAATTCGAGGTTAGTAGGTTATGTTTTGCGTCAGGTTATGTCAAAACTGACGCAAAACTTAACCTGACAACCTCGAATTTAACATTGACGTACAGTGTCACCAACATATTATTTATACGTTGAATTTCCACATCCCGCTGAGGATCAGTTTTTTTTTATCTCTCGATATATTAAGCAATTCTTCAAGGAAAATAATAAAAAATATGAAAATTAGTAGGCACACAGTAGGTGGATGATTATTTCAGAAATCGATTGAGAAAGAAAAGCAGCAGCTATTTTTGTTGTTACATGTTAAATTTAACAAAACAACAAGTGTTTAAAAATATTTGACATATATTTCGATATCTGCTGTCTTCTTCATTGTTTTAAAAACATGCTAAAGATACAAACTTTCTCACAAAAACGTAACGATTTCTGTTAGCCATTTTTTTTATTATAATTAATAGTTTAATGCGTAGAAGTTACTATATTGAAAATGCAAAACATTATCCATTTTTAAGAAAAATTGTGTTAGATGTTAAATTTTTTTAAAAATATTTTGAAGATTGGTGCGACCAATATGCATAAATTTGCATTATCTCAAAAGCTTGCCAAATTGGTTATGATTGACAATATTAATTGGAAAAATTTAAAATGAAATACTTTAAGTTTTAAATAAAGTTTTGAGGAATTGGTCCGACTATTTTGCATAAGGTCACTTATTTCATTTTATCAAGCTATGTCTGCCATTTTCGACCATGACTGAATTTATTATAAGTGAAGTATTTATATTGAAATACTTTAACAAATTTGAATTTTAATTGCAAGATTTTTCTCTGCTAGTTTTGTTTATACTTGTTTAAATGTGATTTTTTTCCTACTCTTCCCCTAAGGAAGCTTTGCCCTGTTTGGAAGATCTGTATTTTTAACATGTATTTAAAACACTGAAGAAGACACCAGGTGTCGAAATATAAGTGAAATGTTTTTAAACACATGTTGTTTTGTTAAATTTATCATGTAACAAGAAAAATAGCTGCTGCTTTTCCTTTTGCAATCGATTTATAAAAAATTTGGTTTAGAATTTCGCTACAATATTGGGTAGGTATTCTCAAACTATGAAAGAAACGTCTAATTTGACAGGCAGATACAGTCGCTTGACTGTATCTGCCTATACATTTTTTCTCTGAAATAATAACAAAAAACTTTCCCGGAAGTAACGAACCATGGGAATACGCTGTATATCTGAAAAAGGCCTTGTATTCAACGTACACTTACAAAATTAAATGACGAACATGTTGGAAACATAGGTACGAGGATTGTTCAATAGAAACCCGTCTAGAAGCAGTAGCACAATTTCTATTAACTCAATTTAAAAAAAAAATTCTATTAACACTAAGGTATGAGTCCCACTCTTGTACTAATCTCGAGTATCTCTGCTGGTAAAATGCTTGCTATTGAGGAAGTTATTCTCTAATGGTAGTCTGCATTTCAGCGTCCAAAATGAATCGCTGCCCCTTTAGTGATTGTTTCAATGAACCCAAGACATGAAATTTGTGATAAGAGTGTGAATCATGGAATCAATACTTTCTATATTGATGCTCGTCTTTTCTGACAGATATCTGACTTTAATGGATCTAATTGCACGTAAAGCAGTTTCCAAGCGCCTCACACTTTCATCTGAAATTGCAACTCGAATATGCCCTGGACCTGGACTAGCCAAGTCTTTAGTCGATTATCTTTCTTGTCGAAATTTTCTGCACCATTAAACTACCGTCATGTGAGAACCACTATAATCACCATTGACAGCTTTTTTTTTCTCAAGGATTTCTAGTGGTTAACGTCCTTCGGCGGTACGCATACGGATTTTCTATAGTAAACGCCATTTCTGAGCTCTATAAGAATGTACACAAAGAAGCAATCGCAAACCAACTTGACAGACACTTTACTAATACGTCAATAAACGATTTCATTAACTGCATTGAAGTGCCATGATGATCAATTCGTGGCTACATTATATCCAGCGTGAGAGCCCAAGGCGTAGCCGCGGGCTCTAACACGACAAATGCAATAAGCGCTAGTTGCATACAATATTTTATGTACAGACCGGAATTTTCACAATAATTGAAACCAGACTTATAATTTTTATCAATTTTGAGAGCTTACGATGTCATTGCTTGTCAACTAACAAACAAGGCATCTGGGCTGTAAAATTACACACTACTCCTCCAGAGATACGGTATAAAGTGACCAATTCTGCTCGGTCGTACATAAAACAATATATTACAATTTATTCAATTTACTTAAATATATAAAACTAGAGCCTAACGTCATCACATGAAACAGACACCTGACCTAACTTGCCTGTGGGTGTTTCGAATAGTAGTTCAATGCACATATGATTTGTATATGTATGTTATTTGTTGCATAATCATAGTTTCAATAATTAAATATAGCTACGTCAGTAAAAGTTAAACGCGCGCCAATTTGTTTGAACAGGCCGCACTGAAATGTGCACTAAATCAGCGCTGTAACTCGCGAACGAAGGAGGAAGCTTGGACGAGACGCTCACTTGATTTCGGGAGACTTTGGAATCTTGGTGTGTGATTTTGTTCGCTGGCTCAGGAGTGCGCCCGGAAGGTGTCCCAGCATCAGTTGGAAATGAGAGTCCTACTTTTTCTAGAGAATTTCAAAAGCTGTAAATTATTAAAATAGTGGCCTTTTAGCCGGGGGTCGAAGTCTTGCACACGTTGATGTTAGCCAACATTCAATAAATAAGCGGCTGGGTCATCGACTGACGCAATATTGGAGACATCGCCGAGTCCAGCTACAGGAGCCCGATCCAAGTATTTTGAGCTAGGCACTCGTTATCCAAGGCTACAGGTGGGTTCTTTAATAAAATTTTTGTTTATTGGAGAGGAATATCGCAAAATCCGAGTGATTAATTTCTCGCCAAACTGCCTACGTGCACGCTTTCTTGTATTAAGTCGTTGTGACGGCGCGATCACATAGAGCCCCAGTCCTTGAGCGGCCTTTATCCAGTTAGTTTGAATTCTTTTTATGTCGTCAGTACATAGAGTTGACGGACAACCTCTACTGCCAGAGGGGTGGCTTTATCGTTTTTACTCGAGGGCTTTCCTGCTCCATGTCAGAAAATAGTGCCACTTGAGAGGCTCAATTCGACTGTTACGTTGGGCAGCGTTTGTCAGTCGGGTCATTTCTCATATTCTGTTAATGGGGATCATGTAGCTAAGAGAAATATACAACATTGACCCAGTATTTAATTATTGTTAAAATAGATCCATAGTAGAAACAAATTTTTCCGCGTAAATTTACATTATTGCTCATATACATGCGGAGTATAAACAGCAATTCGCTTCATGTTTTAGTATTTAGGTTTATTATCAATCAGCGTTGCATTTCACGGGAAGTATAGCTATTGTTATAGACTTGGCTAGATTTTTGGAGCTAAAATTTTAAGCTTAGTACAGGTAAATTTCTGATTTATTTCAACATAGGCTGTCCTTATTCATGAAGAAAGATAGGTAGAGTAGGAGAGACCTCATTACTATTGAGCTAGAAACATATTAGAACCGCCAGATGCGTCTAACTTTTTAGTTCTGAAAGGAAGTATTGTAATCACGAAAAAAAAATACCCTCCGAGATTTCTTCAGATCTTCATGTTTCAGGGTACCTAGATGACAAAAAACAGGTTTTCTCAATTTCGCCTGTCTTTTTCTCTGTCTGTCTGTGTGTCTGTCTGTCTGTTTGTCTGTCTGTTGGCGGTATAATTAAAAATCTATCTGTCGGAGGAAGATGATAATTTGCATACACATTATATATATACCTGGCATGAAACCATGAAAATTTCAGACAAATATATACGGGGTGAGCACCTTAAAACATAAAATTTTGTAAATTTTTACGTTAATTTTGAAATAGAAGAAAGTAATGATTTCCACATAGGTCAGGCTTTACACTTGCAGAAAATAGGACTCAACAGATACAGGATAATGTCACAAAAGGGTCGAAACGTTTCAACATTGAGACCGTTCCGATAAATAGAGGCTCGCGCTGCACTCATTTCAATAATGCTGGGTGGCGCAGTTCGAATTATCGATGCGGTTACGATCATTACAAAGATGCGGTTACGATTGCTATGCAGATGCGGCGGGTTCAAACCCCAGCGGGATAATATTTTTTTCAATTTTCAAATTGATCTAATTCGCGCGAGGGAAGTTCGGTGTAAACCCATTTACAGCTTTTTTTCTGTAAGCATCTGTATTACATGTGGGTGTCCTAAATCCGCTCTGATCTTCAGACTCGCTAAATTTTTCTTCGAGTCTTCGCTTCATGATTCGTTCATAAATCCTAGGAAAACAGCCAATTGCGCAGGCAATAACAGAGGAAAAAACGAATTTATAAAAACGAGCTGCTTTAACCACAGCATTATAATTTAGCGTTCAGAACGAAAAGGCCCCAAATTGCTTCATTACCATTTGACTGCACCACGATGGGGTGCGAGTAGCTAAGTAATTAACTGAACAAGGAAAATTATAACGGAATGTAGAATGTGAATAAAGGAACGGAAAGCTGCAAGAAAACCTATAAGTGGAAGGTGTGGTCTATAATACTTCACAAATAGATATCTTGTACTCCTAGATTTACTTTATGCTCTTTCAAGGAATCGTGACTCTTCTAAAAGCGGTTGTCTTTCATAAAGTCGGTAAGGACTTAGAAAGGCTTCACATCGATGAAGCTAAAGTGCATTTGCCTATTTACCACTCCACTTAAATAAAAATTTGTTTAATGAAAGGCTATTTACAGTCTCGAGAATTTCTGTCTGCGCTGTAGAAAAAGCCTGCCAAATTAGAGTCTACGGCCTTCATTTTTGAACTACTCTAAGATTGCAGGAATAACAATCCATACCTATTGTGAAGAAGAGCGATCGCTGTATTTGCGCTGATTGTTGAAAACTTTGAATACGAGTAATCAACCTTTACAATCTTTCTCTATTTTCTAGAATATAACTATACAATTCGCATGCCTCCTGGTGATTTCTTCTCTTAGATATCTTTCAGTGATTGCGAATGCACCCGGTATGACAGTTCATTAGAACGATTGCACCGCTGTGAAATATAATTTTGGTCCCCAGCGCTTTGTATGTATATAACAGTTGGATACGCATACTACACTTTTATAAAAAATGATTGATTATAGCAATGTAAAATATGAACATATTCTGTAGATAAATTTAATACATTCCCACAATTTTAAAGTTATTCAAAGGTTTTCTGTAATTGGCATAATCAAAAATATTGGTTCTCTACAATTAAAACAGAAAGTTTAGTGGCCCATGGTATCAAAAGCCTTTTCTTTTGCTGGGTATAGAAAAATTTAATTTCCAAACTGGTTTCTAGTAATGTACATGTACACGGTGATTTATAAGTATGGTAATTAAGTTATACTTTTATAGTTAATAGTGTCGCACGTATAAGACAAAGCATAATTTAACGTTAATACCGTATCACACAACTAATATTAGTGATTTGCGTTTGTTTAATTTGGATTAATGATATAACAAGTCCTTGTGTATTGAATGATAAATGCACATTATCAAAATTAAATATTACAGGTGGCGCTTGTAATCGGAGTAATCGTAGATATAGAATTTTAGCTCTCTGCAATTATTGTTTATGCAACTAAAAATATTTTCCAATTGGTTTAAAAATTTGCATTTATTGAAAATATTATCAATCGACTGAAATACTAGAAACAAATATTGATGAATACATCTAGTACATTACTGGTTATTTTTTATTATTGACTTAATGTTCGTCGATTGAAGTATTGATTACTTTTCGACATACGCGGCAACAACGGAAAAGATCACAGACTTGGAGGGCTACAAGTGTATTAATAGAAGTTTCTCAACACATATGTAACCTGGGTAACAAGTTAAAGGACCCAGAAACTAAAATACGTTTACTGTGCCCAAGAATTTCTACAAGTGTAGAAATCGCTAAAGTCTTCCCTGAAATTGTAATTAGTAGTTCCACAATACTACTACTACAGTCAGTCAAGAGTAATTGCCTAATTAATAAGCTACTATAATAAATCAACACCGAAATTATTTATGAAGTTCTATACCATACCCTCACTTTAACTTTCCAGATTTCTGAATTATTCAGTGGAAGCAATAATAAATGTCACTACGATTCAAAAGTAACTACGAATGTTTTGTGTAGTAGTTTTTCAAATAACGGCAAGCAGTGAACAGATTCCAATTATTAGATTAAGTATAATAACAGCTAGAAAACACAATTGGAGTAAATCATTAGTAATTATTTATTTAATTGCATACAGCTATACAACACATGTGCTCATACGCTAAAAGCTTTCATATTTCTTGTGCACTGAGCTGCTGTTGCCTAACAGGAAATATGAAAAGTACAATATCGTTAGACAGCAGTTGGATGTAATTCTCTTTACGGCATTTTCTCATACAATGCTCCGTTCTGCTAACAAGAACCTAATATAGTTGAAAGCAACTTGCAAAGTGCCAAGATCGGATTCACTATTATGTAGTAACGTAATTCACGAGTATCGGACGTATGGCATACGTTGTTAAAGTTTTAATTGCCGCTGTTGCAATATGTACTTCCTGGGGGAATGAGTTGCTTTAAATTGGTAAACAGTAATTAAAAATAATAAAGTATGATCAAAAATTAATCTCATCTAGTATGGCTATGGATGTTTTTCTAATTTATGAATGCAATTATGATTACACTTGACATTTGATTTTTAAGTGAGTTGTAGTTGCATTCATAAATTAGGAACAATTCCATAGCCATACTAGGTGAGATTTATTTTTGATCATACTATATAATTATTCTTAGGAAGTTGCACCTAGTATCATTTTAATGTAATTATTAAACAGAATATTTATTTATCGCTAAAAAAATAGATGTGCTTTACAACAGAATATTAATGAAAAAATACAAGGTGCCCTTAAAGTATGTGAAAGTTGCTTAACCACAGATTTCTGATGCCAAAATAGAACAATTTAACTCAAGTTACGTATGACCAAATGCGTTTCATTAATATAAACCAGTGATATGCTTCAGAGTTCGTTAAAAAATATTTTTTACAACAAGATGGGTCTATTTGGACGATGTTAGTATAACACTCCCTTCTGACCTAAGCAATCTCGTGATATTGTTTTTTATAGCTGGACTATTAGTGGATGAAACAAAGGTTTCCCGACATATATCAGACTTTAGTTAAGGCCGATAACATTTATTTTCATTTGTTGCTGTTACTATAGCAACGCCTTATAGCAGCCTAGCAACAATAATAACACCTTGATGAATGTCGCAGCCGTGATTGCTCATAGTCTGAAGAAGTCTGAGATACCAGATTCTTATGGACCAGCCGATGAGCAGTTTTGTATGAAAAAGTTTGCGAAGCTATATTCCTTCTCACTCTAGCTCAAACCATCGGCATTCGCATACCGTTATTTTGGTTGTTTTCCTATTTGAACACTTGCAGTAAATTAGTGTTTGTTATTTGTTCCGCAATTAATTTATTTACGTGTAAGTGAAGCTACAAGCTAAATGTATTTGTAATTTATATCTGTTTCGATTCTTCAGCAGAAAATAGAATCTGAGTGACTGCGACGTGTTTTCTAGTTGTCTTCTATTATGAGAAACAAATTGCCAAAAGCTTTTTATTGAGGTAGCAGTTCTTTATCAATTGCCAACTGCTCAATTACAAAGAATGCAGAGAGTTTGCAGAGTGCATGGCGCATTTACTTACTCCTTTCATTCTTTAACATCCTTTTGACATAGGACCAGGGGGTTTCTGTTTTCATCTCGTCCTATGCTACATTTGTGTAACCGTACTATCCAACGTGTCGTCTCCTGCCTTGGTATATGTCATATCCAGCCCCAGTTTAACCTTGCAATTGTCTCTATGCATGGGTCGGTTCTATGCTATGTGATTAGAATCTGTACATCAGCATACATATTTTAAACTCTCGTCGCCTTATCTTCCCTCCTTTTACTTCTTTTTACAATAAAGAAGGTATTGTTCATTGGTTGTCTGTAAGTGTGTGTGCGCGCGTGCGTGCGTGCGTGCTTGCGTGCGTGCGTGCGTGCGTGATTGCGTGCGTGCGTGTGTGTGTGTGAAAAGAGGTACCTATGACGTTGAAACTTCATATATTAATTTTTGTGTAATATTGACCTTTATGAGCGAATGCAATGCGATATAAACATATGTAGTTAAAAATATAACTACAACGCCTTAATGTATGTTTTCTTAGGCATATCCGTCAAGAACAGAATAAATGCTTTTTGAAGGAAATATTTCTTCAAAAGGTTAGAACTTACTTTTAGCATTATTTAATACATTTCAAAATCGAGAGTTCAAAGTTAATGAAAAATGGTAAATTAAATTAATAGTGACCATACTTTCATGTCCTTTGACATAATGCTATTTGAACGAGTGTGGATAAAAATTTCATAATTATAATTGTTATTAAATGACAAAAGAGTTATACTTGAGTACAGCGCAGTTTTAAATACGATTTTTGTACCTGGTACTTAGTATATCTTCAGCCATTTAGGATTTAAAAAATGTGACTAACATTAACTTTTACTTCCTTTTACAATAAAGGAAGTATTGGATTCACCCCAAAAATTCTAAATTGAGTTTTCAACAGCTCTTCACGTTTTAGAGTCCCTTGAACCCAAAAAACATGTTTTTGTTCATTGGTCTGTCTGTGTGTCTGTCTGTGAACAGAATATCTCAAAAACGAAAAAAAGGTATGGCGTTTAAACTTTATATGTATATAAGTTTTGCGTTCTATCTAGATGCGACAACAAGCTTTTGACGAAAATCCCATAATCGGAAGTTTGTTGTTTACTCTTGTGATTTTTCAGTTTTTTCGATTTCTTCAAAAACGGCTTTAATAATTTATTTCAAGCGTTACATTTTTATTATATGTTTAATGTGTATAGATGTGAGATATGTAATTTTCCAGTTAATAACTCTGAAATGGTTTCCTTTGATTTTTTCTTTTTTTATTACTTTCTATTTTAACACATTTTTTTAATTCGGCTTAAAATTTTAGAGAAAATCGTACGACATTTATTAATGACCAATAGAAAAATTAGTTCACGAGCCGTAACCAAGACAACAACAAAATGTCTTGGAATTTTTTTGTAGGTAGACATTACTTCTTTTTAAGGTTTGTGTCGTTACGATTTTATTACCGAATCTGCATTCGAGCATTAATTCATATCCAGAAATTATTATTCGTGCATTACAATAACGTCCTAATTTTCTTTCGCGTCCCGCTCAGGCAAATTAATACGACATTGTTGGAACGCACTAAAAAAAAATGCGGAAAGGATTAATGCTCTTATGATATTATATGTGAAAATCGTACGGCAGTCATTACTGACCAATAGAAAAATTAGTTCACGAGCCGTAACCAAGACAACAACAACATTTCTTGGATACTTTTTGTAGGTAGACTAACCTAACTGTGATTAATAAGTGGAAATTTTTTGACATTCACTTTTGTTAATATGTTGGTGACACTGTAAGTCTATGTCAAATTCGAGGTTAGCAGGTTATTTTTTGCGTCAGTTTTGAAACAGACTGACGCAAAACCTAACCTGCTAACCTCGAATTTGACATAGACTTACAGTGCCACTAACGTATTAACAACTTACTATAGATACATTTTTAATATCCCTTGATATTTTATTTTCGAGTAAAATTTAAATTTTACATTTTATGGCCGTGTCGCTACGATTTTCTTGCCGAATCTATATTCTAGCATTAATTCATGTCAGGTAATTTTCGTATCGTGCACAGAACAACGTAATCGGCACGAGCTGTTTCTGTGCACCTTAAAATTACCGGAAAGAATTAATGCTCTTATGAGATTATAAGTGAAAATTTGCATCTTCATCTAATTTGTAATTTTTGAAAAATTTTGCCAAATGCTTAAAAATTAAAAATCAAGTTTTTGGCTAATTATAAGGAAGTTGTGTGCGTGTATCGCACCACATTTTTAATTCACGAATTGATAGTATATTTTTATTTGTTAGTAATTTTATTTCTTTCACTTCTATAATCTACTGAATTGCTTACTAGATCAGAAAAAATATTGCTCCTATATTTCAACAGGTATAGGACGATTACACCAATGTAAGTACCTCAGCGTAATCCGAAGGCACAATTGCACCGATTAAACATCCAAACTTAAAGGGACAACTACAACAGCATATTATCATAGTGACACAAATACTTGGCCAAACTGACAACCACATGATTCTTCAACTAAGAACTAGATACAAGTGATAATCTACACATAGCGTACGCTTTGCGAAAATGAGAACCAACAGATACAAGGTAAATGTTCTAAAAAGCAACATTTTGCAACATTTTGCCATAAATTTACCATAAAGATATAAATATCATTTAAATGGTGTGACAGACATTTCTAGATATTTTACTGCACGATTTTAGTTGAGTTTGAGTTATTAAATTTTCTATTTAACAAACAGTACTTACAATGCTTATACGTCGTTTTACAATTTTAACAGAATAATTTAATATTGAATAGTAAGCAATTATTTATTTCTTATTTTGTATATAGTTTATAATAATTAGAATTGACAACAAACGGCTTAAATTAAATTAACTAAATCATATGATTACTTTTTAAGTGAATAGTAAACAATTATTTATTTCTTATTGTGTACATAGTTTATAATAATTGGAGTGGACAACAAACAGCTTAAATTAAATTAACTAAATAATATGATTACTTTTTAAGTGAATAGTAAACAATTATTTATTTTTTATTGTGTACATAGTTTATAATTAGAGTTGACAACAAACAGCTTAAATGAAATAACTAAATCGTATGATTACTTTCTAAATACCTAAATAAATATAATAGTAAATCACTACTAGAAAGGAATAATAAATAAATAAACTCATGTACGTCAAAAGTTAGGAGGTAGTATTAGAAATGCCCGACATGGACGATTTTGGTGACAGTAGCTATATTTTGTTTTTTCTATAGCGCATGTTAAAGTGTGCTTTTATCAACTCAAAACAAAAGGTCAAGTTTTACTTTAACAGCAAGGGTAGATAAAGTAGCACTTTAACATCAAGGATAGATAAAGTAATTTAATTTTCTAACTTTTGTTTAAATTAAATATGACAGCTTCGTATTATCGTAGCAACCCAATCTAGCTACTGACATTTTTAAATGTGATTGACTGTCCTTATTTCCTTTTAAAATTGTTAAAGTTCTTGCTATAGAAAAAAATATTGTATTATACACGACGATAAAGTTATTTCTATCCACTCTTGAATCATTAACGTCTCGACTTCGTCTCGACGTTTAACGATTCACTCGTGGGTAAAATTTAACTTTATCGTCTTGTATAATAAATTACTATTAGTTATATCTCGATTTAGTTTATCGTTTCTCATTTTTGCATAATTGTTTAGGAGTATGTTAATGAATGCATTTAAACGGATATTTATTAAATTGCAAAAACTGTTGGAACACTCTTCACGATGTTTTAAAACTGGTTTTTAACGATTAATATTCAAATAATCGCTTTCAAAAGTAGGTGATACTAATGTTTCGAAAAGCACTGCACTATTATATGTACAAAATATTCAGTTGGTAATTTTAAACCTCACCCGTCTAATGTTTTTAAGTAATGGGCTTTCTCAGAATCGATCCAAGTGACTTTCATTCCTTTATCGGAAATTAAATAATTTATACAAGCGGTACATTTAATTTTTGTATAAACTTTAGTTCCTAAATAACCGGCAATGTATATTAAAATACTTTGGTCCTCCGTTTTAATTCTTTCGTACTCGATTGCAGGTTCAAACATTAATTTGCTGGATTATATCGATATTGTTTAATATGGTGGAATTCTGTTAACTCAAAGTATTGTACTTTTTCTGAACTTAGTTTAATTATATTTAATAATTTAAATTTTTAGAAGGTAATAATATGATTTAGTTATTTAATTTAAGCTATTTGTTGTCAACTCTAATTATTATAAACTATGTACACGATAAGAAATAAATAATTGTCTACTATTCACTCTTAAATTATTCTTTTAAAATTGTAAAACGACGTATAAGGATTGTAATTACTGCTTTTTAAAAGTACTGTTGTATTTAATAACTCAAACTCACCTAAATTCGTACAGTAAGGTATCTAGAAATGTTTGCCACAACCATTTAAATGATATTTATATCTTCATGGCCCGCTTACCTGATCGTAGGCTCTTTTGCAGGCGCTGAAGTTCGAATCCCATCGCCAGTAATTTTTGTTTATTTGAAAATTGATGTAATTCGCATTACCAAGTGCGTACATTTATGGCTTCATTATTATTATGAACGTAGAAATACGTTTACCTCTATTGTGCTTGGATTTTTAAAATTGTGTAGTGTCACAACGTCGACTTACGAGGAAAGTTCTGAGTAAAGCACTATACAATTTTTTGTAGTTGTCTCTGAAATATTAGTAATACGAATGTTTCGAAAAGTTTCGTGCTTTATATAGCGTTTTCTATGTTACTTTGTGATTCAGCCATTTGAAAATAATATTAATCTAAACCAATAGGTAAACATGTAGTTACACGCATATGATATTTGAAAAGTCCAAACTTTTATTTGAGATGATATATTTGCAGACTACAGATGTGTAATAGTAGATTATAAGTGAGAGAAATGCGTCATTATTTGCGAGTGAGAATTTTGAATCGCGAGTGCCCCCAGCACGAGTGATACAATTTCTCACGAGCTAATAATGGCATTTCGCTCACGTGTGATATACGACGTTTTATCTTACAGTAGCAATGCTTGTGCCTAAATAGTTTGCGCAGTCAGAATATGTCACGAAATAAATTTATAATTAGTCGCCTGTGATTTGTGATATATGTTTGACAGTACTGAAGTGTATTGGCAGTACTGAAGTGTATTGTCAGTCAATGTCAAATTCGAGGTTCGTAGGTTAGGTTTTGTTTGTTATTTGACACAGACTGACGCAAAACTTGAACCTGAAAATTAGGAATTTGACATAGCTTGACAGTGCTACCAACAATGCAGTAGTATAAATAATGAAAACTCACTTGTGAATAAAACTTCATTTTAGTCACCGAAAACAGTTGTATAATGTATGGTAATAGGCGCTACTGTAAGATAATAGTTATTTACTATACAAGTGGGATAACAGCATCATTAATATACGTGTGTGTAAGTTACAAACGAGTGCGTAGCACGAGTTATGTAAGCACACAAGTATATTAATGATGCATTATCACACATGTATTGTACAAAATTTTATCTACGACTGCCTAAAATTGAGAAAAGTGCATTAAGAGAAATGTCAGATCTGTCATTTTCAAAAATATTTTAGTAGGCAAATGTCATTATGTCATCCATTTGACACTATTTCAGTTACGTAATGAAGTCATTACACACAACTGAGTGGTGTAATGAGCTTCATTACCTAACTGAAATAGTGTCAAATGAGTGACGTAATGCGTTACTTATCCCACTGGAGTAGATAAAATAATTTTTATATTAATGAAATCGGTGCGAAAATAAGCATTTTGCCATTTTAACATCTTCCAGCTGCATGTGCATACACTCAACCTGCCTTGATTTATTGGCATCACATTTGGTTAATTTTAAAGTATGAATCTTTAGTTTTATTGTATTCCATTACCTAGCATGCAATGCTTTGCAAAAAGAGTGAAACTTAGATGTAATCGTGGTATGAGCCGTATATTATACTATGTCAAACACATATGTATTCATACTGTTATACCTACTGAAGTGTTCATTATCCTAACATAAGATCCTCTTCTATTGTCAAAAAATTATAGTTTCTTGTAACACGTTGTATTTTGTATTTATGCCAAGAAAGCGTATACGGTTGGTTTAACACTTGTTTTGTTTAATGAGATAACGCGTTTAAAGTGAAAGAAGTGTGTAACAGATAATTTCGTACCTGAACTTTTATTTATCATGACGAAACAAATTCAAGCTTTGTTTTATAAAATTACTGTCCAAATTGATATGTGCTATATATGTGCAATTTGTTCATTTTTTTATAAATATTTACGTTATTAAAGCATACTACTAATTTCTGACACTATACTGGCCCTATATGTAATGGTTCCTGTTTTGCGCCGATATAGTACATAATCTGTTGTTGTTTTACAGATTTACTGTCCTACATATTAAAATCGTACCGCGGTACGAATACATATAAACCGTTCAATAGTTATTTGCCAAGTAGGTAGACATGGAATTTTGTTTTTATGTTTAATAAAACTAGAACTCCCTAGAAACTCTTTCTGACACTTTGTCAGAAGCAGCTGTTATGTACAGGAGGCTCACGAAAGTGTCTAATTTGATATTTTGAGGTTAAACATGCAATGTTGCCAGTCCTTTCATACTTTGTTTGCCACTAGGCATAATATGTATGGACATCGCCGTCATGGATATCTATCTGTCAAACAAATTGTAGTACTAAAGTAAATATGCCAAAAGTCATTAAAGGTGACACAAAACTACAAATTACAAAGGCTTACAGGCATTATAAAGCTGACAGGCTCAGACCTCAGTGAAACTGAAATCTTTGCTCGGCTTAGTGACTTTTGGGATGCAAGTATTTATGCATAAAACTTAATTGTTGCTTTAATTTTCGGCTTTGTACTGTTTTAGATATCTGAAAGAACTATTAGAAATATTATGGGGCGGAACAATTTTGAAATTAAACCTTTTGGCCCACGACCTAAAAATGATACATACTATTTGCAACATACGCACTGAAGAAGTAGTTAACAATGCGAGACAAATTGTGCAAGAACAACCACACAGCAATTAAATGTTTCATATTCAACATCTCATAGGATATTAAGAAGCAATTTGCATTATTTTTCTTACCGGTTGCAAGTGTATCAGGAACTGCTGCCAAACGATCCTCCGGTTAGATTGGAATTTTGTAACCGGTTTATCAATAATTTAGGAAATAACGATAATGCGTTTGAGAAAACTTTCTTTACTGATGAGGCATACTTCTATTTATCTGGCTATATTAATTCACAAAGTATGAGGATGTGGAGCGCTGAGAATCCCAATTCTTATGTTGAAAAACCGCTTCACCCACAAAAAATCGGGGTTTGGGCTGCAATTAGTAAAAGAAGAGTTATAGGTCCTATATTTTTTTAAGGTAATTGAGTGCAGTAAAACGATAAAATTTTATTTTAATAGTTCAAATTTTAGGTTTTCTAAATGCACAACCATATCATACTGAAATTTTGTCGCCGTTTTTTGAAGAGTTACGTGACAATGAATTACAAACGGGTTACGTACTTTCAATAAAATGGGGCATAAATTTACTTAAAGAGTTTTACAAAAACAGAGTTATTAGTCAAAACATGTCTACAGTGTGGCCCCCGAGGTTTTGTAACTTAACTCCCTGTGATTTTCTTCTGTGGCCATATTTAAAAAAAAATCCATTCTTCAACTTCCACTGGACAATATTCAGCAGCTTTAACAAAGAAGTACCTAATGGAAAAAATAAAGAAATCAATAATAATGGCGTAATATTAAGATTTGAAAATAGAACGAGTTAAGGAGTTTACTTTCTTAGGAACATTAATCTCTGAAAACTTAAATTACACACAAGGAATTAAATCAAGGTTAATAAAAGCATCGAGATGTCCGGGCGCGTTAAATAGTATAATGTCCTTAAGACAAATGTCGCGAAATGCAAAACTACGACTTATAAGACTGTAATTCGACCCACAGCTACGTACGCATGTGAAACATGGACGATGAATGTGGCAGACCAAGATACGATAAGTAGGTGGGAGAGAAAAATGCGGAGAAAAATATTTGGAGGGACTCGGACGGATGATGGTTGGAGAAGACTTACAAACGAAGAGGTACAAAAGAAGTATGGAGAGCCAAATATAGTAGACTTCATTAAAGCTCGAAGGTTAAGATGGTTTGGGCATATATGGAGAATGCCAGATGGAAGAGCTACTAAGATAGTATTGGAAGGCAGAGCGCAAGAAACTAGAAGAAGAAGCGACCAACGAATAGGTGGAAGGAGGCAGTAATGGAAGACATAGCAAGGAAAGGAATAGAAGACTGGAGAAATAAAATCATCAATAAGGGACAATGGAGACACATTGTTATGCAATGGGCCTAAAGTGGCTTGTAAAAGCTTTATTTATACTGAAAAAATACATAAATTGTAATATTTAAATATTTTTGTATACAATTTATAAATACAATAAAAAAACGACTTTCATTATACCATTATGCCTACTCAACAAAGTATGAAACGTATTCAGAATCAGCAATTTGTCTTTCATGAAATTTATCTTAACCAATACTAAAAGTGGCACAAAATCCAAAACCAAATCTGGCAACCACGTTTTGTACATTAACATAAAATTATCATTTTATATAAAATGAGCATAATCTAACTTTTGTTAATGACTGACAGCATATTTACAGGGTGAAATTCATCACCCTAACATGGCCTCCTATCTGGCAAATAACTATTGAACGGTTTATATGTTTTTGAGCATGTACACTCCACCTATATTCGAGAACCTACAATAACACTATAGCTAAGATGTTCCAGATTTTATAATATGAAGTATATCTCATGTATTGACGCAGATCTGGAGTTTTGTGCAAATAAAAATTTTAGGAATATGCATATAAAGTAGATAAAAAAGCCCTGAATAGCTGAATACAGAACATCAATGCGATTTTGTTTTATTGTGGGAACGTTATCAAATTTAATGCGTTAAAACCCATTGTTAATCAACCTACTTCATATACTTTATTCAGAATATGCTTAAAAATGGGTAGAAGGCAATATTATAATATACCTTGGTTAGAGTGGTCTTTATTTTTCAACTTTTTATCTTTTAATGCAATACCGGCTAATTTTGCTTCTTTATATAAGAAAATATGTAGAATTTTAGGGTTATCACAAAACGTTAAAGTTAATAAAGAAACCTGTAAAATATACTTAGTTTTATTGCTAAACTTAATGCATATGACAAAATATTAGTAAACCTATTACATAAATGCAAAAGACACTACTGAAAAATAGTGTTTTAGAAAAAAAATCGTTTCGCTACTTTTTTGTAGTTAAAGATTTCGAAATAAGAGCTATTTCATTTCTATAGATTATGTCTGTTTTATAAAACAGATTTATAAAGTACATGAATGTATTTGTCAATTGCACAGAAATATAACAAAGATTTAAACCGTATATGTATACTGTCTCTAAAACCTACGCGGTTTTGCAATCTCGCAGTTCACCGTATTTCCAATTTTCCTGAATGAATACGTACGAGCCTTGTTTACACGCCACGGTATAATATTGTGGTAGTGTAAAGGAGAATCCCATATCTTATCTGCTACCATATCGTTTGTTAAGGTCGAGGTGAAGGCGATCTGCTTGTGTTTCAGAAAATATACTCGTTTCGTTATTGTACTCTACGATTTAACGATTATTCTACATTCTACGACTTCAGTAGCTTGCAGAAACAGACAGAATAAGATAATGGCGTACGCTCTGGCGAGAAACCATCTTACTTTTGCATGAAACACATGAAAATTAAGAGACTATGTCATTATAGTAAAGTAGTAAGGACGAAATTGTGTAGGTACTACGTTAGTTTTATAATACATTTATATCCTGATTAATTTTTAAAACAGTATGTATATCTACATTTTAGAATTTACATTGCTGGAATACTCGTATTAATAATGGAATATTTTTACTGGAATATATTTCAGCAATAATAAACGGTGCAGGTTGTAAAAGAGTAAATGCCATTAAATAAGCGACCATTAAGTAACATATTAATTTCGACAATGAAAAATTAAACTAAGTATACATCATTATCCTGAATGCATAAGAAAAGGGTGTATGCTGCGGGTTAATAAGCCCTTTGTATTATTTTCATAGCCACTCGCTATAAAAAATGATGTTAAGAATACACAAGCCACATAGTTATAATAGTATATTATGTAGTTAAGCGCAACAAGGAAGCCATATGTGATAGAACCACTGGTTTGGCTATCGAACAATAAGATATCATTATTACAAGCGGATAAACATACTAAGAAAAGAAACTATCTCAAGATTTTCTGTAAAGTTGCAGTAATGGATGTAGATGGAATAAAAACAAAATTATGAGCACACGAAGTTCAAACTAATAGCTATTTATGTATCGAGAGCATACAGTGCGTGTTTATGGCACGCAATATGAATTGTATGAGCTGAAGCCTAGTCTAGGCTATGTTATCGCAGAAATTAACGTTGCTATTGGGGACTGCGAGAAAAAGGTAGTTCGCACGCTAAAATTGAAAGTGGTATAAGCAGTCAGGCGGTTTGGGCACTAGAAACTGTGCAGAAAGTTGTAACACTTGACCCGATTGTGAAAAATATTCTAACATACATTTTCATTTATTGTTACCTAAATATCAGATAACCTGTGCCCCGCCTTGCGGCACTACACATACCGAGGAACTAAAGTATGCCGTTTAACCTCCAGGTTAAAGTTTCCTTGGCTCAGGGACCTCGGTAGGCGAGCTGCGATTGCCGCTGCAGCCGAGGTCACAGTGAGAATCATGATCGCTCCAGCCGGAGTGCTTGAGAGTTCAACTCCTGGCACGGGCGGTCTAGATTTTCAATTAATTAAGGCTTAGGTTTAAGTGGCGCCCCCTGAAGTAATGCGTGAGCGGTTCTGGGGGGCAACGGTAGTCGGTAAGATAAAATAGAAAAAAGTTTCCTATACCATATTGAAGGTTTTGCTGAATAATGAACAGATAGGTGAGAATATGATACAATTTAAAGGCAAAATAATGGAATAATTAGTGAAAATAAGCAAATAATTATTCAAAAACGAGGGCAAGTTAAGAAATAAGATCACAAACTAGTAGTAGACGAGAAGAAAGGTTTTAATTGTAAAACATATCCAATTCTATATGCTTCACGAGAGAAAGTAAAATCTGAGATCAAGAAAATATTAAAGGACGGTGTAATAAAACAGTGACAAAATTTGTCAACCTTTCATTTGACAAGATGAATCTTAAAAACGAAATAAGCAGTAATGGTGTTTCAATAAATAAAAAACGCATCGAAGGAATCAAGAATTGCCATCCACAGAAAAATTTTTCTACGGCCACTACTAAAAGTAGGTCTTTTAGCACTAGCTTGTTTCACTAAAAATTACGTCTTTTCTATAGCAAATGTTAAAGTGTGCTTTAATCGACTCAAAACAAAAGGTCAAGTGTTACTTTAACAGCAAGGGTAGATAAAGTAATTTAATTTTTAAACTTTTATTAAATTAAATCAAATAAATTACTATTATTATATAAGACGATAAAGTTAAATTTTATCAACGAGCGAATCGTTTAACGTTGAGACGAAGTCGAGACGTTAATGATTCAAGAGTGGATAGTAATAACTTTATCGTCGTGTATAATAAATTTTTTTCTATAGCAAGAACTTGAACAATTTCAAAAGAAAATAAGGAAAGTCAATCACATTTTAAAATCTCAGTAGCTAGATTGGATTGCTAGGATCACGGCCTGCTGAATTGTGTGACAAACGTCACTTTATACGGCCTGGGCATTTTTTTGAAATCCATTGTTGTTTTCATTTCTGAGAAAACGCCAATTTTGGCCGATTTGGCGCCACATACCCACGATGACTTTTAAATGACAACGGCTGTCAAGACTAATTCGTGTTTAGAAATTATTTTTTAAATGCAGTATTAGTAGGATAAGGACCTATTGTTTTGAATTTAATATACATATAAATGGTGTAATCTATTTATAGTGCAGTGTAAGTACATCTTAGAGATCTATAGTTTTAATGGCTTTATTGAAAGAATTCGTAGTTGAAGACGGATTCATATTTTCAGGCAGGTATTTTTTGGATAGCTCACACATTTGCTCTAAAATAGCACATGATATGCAGATAATCGTATTTCTTACAAATTTGGAAGATGTTCTAGGTGGTAATAGTAATGAAGTATTGTATTCTGTGTGTTATTGCAAGGTTGTAAGTTTATGTGTAATTTATTGTAAAAAATTTAACATTTAAAAGTTATTTGTAATTAAAAATGTACTAAAGGAAGTGCAATGTGATTTTATATTTTTCGCCCAGAAGAAATTACTCGGAAACACCTTTCTTGATAGCTACAACTAACAATTCGTTCCCGTTGTTTATGGATATCTATTTAAATAAAAATAGAAAATAGAAATCGCTAAAAAGATACGTTGTTTGAAGCACCAGTACGATAATTTAAATTTAGCTTTCAGACCATTTTCTTCGTAAAACCTAGTTAGAGGCAAATTCATGATAAGATCTTCCCCAATTGGTATATTTGCACGTTGTAGAACCGCACGTTGTAGAACCGCTTTCTATTTTAACAATACCAAACGAAATCATAAGCATGAATAACGAATAAATTAATCAACAAATTATACTGTGAACGTAAATAATGTAAATGAGAAAATACACGAAAACACTAGTAGAAAACTGATCAAAAAACAACATAAAATCAAAGTAAAAAATACACGGGTGGGTTAAATTATTGTTGTAAAATTTTAAGAAACGTCGTAAAATTTAATTAAATATTTGCATTGTAGTAAACGTAGTAACTGATGTTACATTGCAAATTTGAAATTCCCGCTCGTGGTTATACAGCGCTCTGCGGAGAATCGCGAAACCTCATATATGCCCAGGCCGTATACAGTGACGTTTGTCAAACAATTCAGCAGGCCTTCGGCTTCGTTTCATAACTTTCATTCTCGTGCATAAACATCCACTTTTAACACTTGTTTGGCAAATAGCTATTTTCTACGATCGTGTCAAAATTATCACTTTTTGCACAGTTTCTAGTGTCAAAAGTGACTTTTGTGGCACTCTTAATATTAGCGCCCGAATTACGTCTTTTTCGCAAGTTGCAATTGGTGGAGTGTTTTAATACTGTATTAAAACACGCTTATTATTAATATTATTGAATATAATTGAAAGGGAGCTACACATCACGTATGGCGATTGTAGAGCAAGAAATACATGGTTGATGATCAGGTACCTAATGTTTTTATGCACTTAAGCAACTTAGTCACGGACCAATACGGATACAAACATGTGTTAATAACGGTACTTGTTTTCTCCAAGTTCGTCAAATTATACCCAGCAAAGAGTACCAACACTAAACATGGAATTAGATCAATAGTAAGTTTTCGGGACAATATTAGCCTACCACAAGGAATTGTACCGAACTCAGTAACGCAAGCACATCCAGTATCTTTGTGTATACAAGTGGTACCAGCAAGGACTTAGAGAGAATCAGAGCAACATATAGAAATCAGGCAGCTGTTAGAGAAAGCTAGAGAATTAATTAGGGAAAGTTAGGTACGATATCAACAAAAAGAAAATAAGAAAATCAAGAAGAGGAAGCAATTCAAGGTGAGAGAGTTTTGGTCATAGTTAAGAAACTAAAGGTAACGATTAGGAAAGAGAACATTTGTGCAAAATTGCAATGGGCGCATGAAGAGCCTTATAGAATAAATCATATATTTAGCGATTACCACACAAATGAGCTAAAAAATGAACAGAATGATAAGATAAAGGGACCTTTTCATATTCCAATGATATACTCATTTAAACGAAGTTGAATATAACTAAACCCAATATAAATGTTGTTATAAATTCGTAGCACCTCTGCAGATGTATATAAAAAGTGTTGAATTTGTGCATCGCGTGTTAGGTGGTTTTCGGAGATTGTGTACGGGTTTCGAGCAGTGTATTGGGATCCCTGTGAGCTTGAGGTAGGCAGCGGGAAGCAGTTGCACCCTGGGTGTGAGACAACTGTTGAATTAAAGGCGTTTTCGAAGCGGTCGATCAGCAGGCGTCGTTCTGCAAGGCACTAGCGGCTTGTATCTGCAAGCCAACGAAGAAATAGGTACCCAGGCATCGTGGAACTTGCTGGTGGCTCGAATTAAGCACTAGTTTTCATAGCAAAAGCAGCAGGAAAGTCAGGAAGGTTTATCCTACAAAACTGATGTTAGTTATTTCTAAGTTGCGTCGGCTTTATATGCACTTCTGGCAGAAGCAAGATATCAGTGTTTTTTGGTTGTGACGTGCATATACTTACTTTTATTGTTATCACCTAGGCAAAACACTTTAATTACGTAATGACAGATAATTGTCGAGCAATTGCGAATTGGCTTACGCGAAATTGTAATATTGGTTCGCCATATTTGAATTTGATTCCAATCAGTTACAATATCTATTATTGTAACGCCCCAGTGGTTAAATGAGCATTGTTCAAAGCGTTTAGAATTTTAAAATGTATTTCTAATAATTTATAGCAAGATATTATTTGCTAGGATATAGAAACACAACCCGTTGAGGCGATAGAATCAATGAGAACATAGACTCTTTTATTTAAATAAACAATCCACAACAATTACTTTCATAACAACATACATAAGTGTATAACTAAAATATATGGTTGCATTTATGGCCTAGTGGTAAGAGTGACAGACTCAGTCTTTCTCAGTACTCAGGAGTTCCTTCACCTGAGGAATGAAGTAAACCAAAAATTCTCGAAACGTCGAGTGAGAAACACCCGAGACAGTGGAAACCGGCCGATAAGATTTTTCATAGTAGACCATTGTCAAAAATGAGAATCGTTCAGAAGACATCTATTTGATTTAGTTTAATTTTTAATTGGAATATTAGCCATTGTTATTTTAAACGTAGAAAATTTGCCTTTTTAAAGTGAATTATGCGATTTCAGAAAAAAACAGTATACACTACATCTCAATAAAGTGTGTTTTTGCGACTCCACGGCTGAAGTACCATTTGACCAATAGCGGCCTTGTACTTCAAATGCCGTCTCGCCAGTAAAGCATTACTTTTTTGACTTCTATGTAATATACTTTTGTTCAAATAACTGTGATTGCTGGTAATATAAATAATTTATATTAAGATTGCAAAATTAATTGGTTTTGGAAAAACACTTTTAGGTTATGTCACCTTCCATAATGAGATACACGAATATACAGCAGACTCTGCAAATTAGGGCTAATGACAATTCGTGGGATGATGTTTAGCATGATATGGCTTGGCTAGAACGTTCACTACGACGGTCACGCAATCTCATGTAAATGCAGCAAGGATTTTACATTGAATTTTAGGGGCACAACATAATTTGATTAGGAGATAAGAAAATTGCTAGAGCCCATACTTGCTAAATAGTTAATCAACCACTTAAATGCATTGCACTTAAGCACTCATATGTATTCTGATAAAAAGAATATTACACTATTTGTATATATTATTACTATATATATTAGTGGACATTATGTCAGCCCGTCTGTTATATAATATTTTTGTAAATAATACCAATTTCTGAAATTAGGCGTTTACATGGGTTGAGGTCGTATTTCTGATTACAATGAATAAATAATGCAGTGGTCTTGACGTTGATAAATCTATTTAATTACCCAGTTTCAGGATTAGACATAAACACGAATTATTAGTTTCTACCAAATACGCACACTTACTGACATGACCGTAAAATACATACTTGCATTTAGATAAACCTGTTTGCATATATTTACTCCTCTATACTCGAATTCTACGTCAAACAGTTTCTTCAAAATAAGAATGAGTTAAAAGTACTGTAGATTAACTGGGGTCGTCTGGAAAACCATTTTTATCTATTGTAATTGTTAATAGGGCAGGGCTGAGGATCTATTTGACCCGAGCGAAGGACATGTCGAACAACCCAAATTATTAGGCTCGACCATCAAACCCTTCGTTATAAACGAACAAACGTGAACACTTTTCAGAAGTTAATGTTGGCTCTCCAAAACCTAAAGCTCAAAATTAGGTATATAAAAAAATTGCATCTGAAAGATTCAAAGGCATTTGTGCATAGCTCCGAATTGTTTGTAAAGGTATTCTTTTGAAAATTTGAGCTTAAATTAGTTCTCTTATACTGATTCACGCATCTGTATCACTTATTAGGGCCGGTTATATAAGCCGAGGATAAATTTATCCAGGGAATAAATACCCTGGAAGCGATTGCTGTAACAAAGGAAACTATGACAATTATACCTCAGATAGCTTATTCTAGGTATATACTTGCATTGTAGAACCGGCCCTTAATGTATTGCGTTGTTATCGCTTCTACGGTTTGTAGTGTAGCAACGCGCTTTATGTCTATATCAAGGGTCCCGGGTGGTGTAGCTTGAACAAGCATCCATGTACGATCAGTAGAGTTAAGCAACGCTCTTTCTGGTCGGAACTTAGATAGGAGTTCCACGGCTGCTTCTCTCGGCGCCTCGTGGTACGGTTGCCAAGGAAATAGTTGGCCCCGGATGTTATAATAACATCATGACAGTCGTTAGTGGGGTTGGAAATCCTCATAAAATTTACTGCGACGCCTGTAATTGGCCTAACGGCTGTTGGCTGAGTACCTAAATAAAATAAAATATCTAATTACCATCTGTAGTGTGATACAATTATTTCTATCGCATTAGTCCTTCTACCTAAAGCATGGGGCCTCGACGACTCAGTAGCCAACTTTTTATAGTTTATCTATGGGTCTCTTTTCGGTCTTCGGGTACTAATTAGATACTCCACACTCTGTCTAATTTGGGTCGGGCCGTAGATGTGTAAATATCGTCTGCATATCGGATCTCAACAATTCTGTATAAATATTGTTACGTCTTGTCGTCTTAGCATTCTTCTTCTTAGTTCTAAAGTAGGTGGTACATTTGTATTTATTTATAATTTTCTTCCTCTTACTCCTATTATCGGATTTATCTGGGTCACTTGCCCTTTCTTGCAGATCCGTTGACACATTCATATTTTTATTTTAAAGTTCTGCTGCGAGATGTCTCTTGTGTTTTGTTCTCTTTAGAGTGCTGCCTATATGTTAGCATATAAAGGCACTTTAGTTTTCTTTACAGGCTTTTTATATAGACAGTGGCGACATTAGGGTGTCCTATTTTTGGCTCCCTGGATCACGCGGTTTCAACCGCCATGTTCAGGCTAAATCTGTGTTACGTATTATACGTTTGGCAGTACTCAAGTGTATTGTCAGTCTATGCCAAATTCGATGTTAGTAGGTTAGGTTTTGTTTGTTATTTGACACAGACTGACGCAAACCTTGATCTGGAAATTTCGAATGTTTTCAGTACTGCCAAACGTAAAACACGTATCACAGGCGACTCTGATTACGAATTTAAATGAACACCCGTTACAAATTTGCCTGAATATGGGGGCGGGGGCGTGGCTTAGTTGTATTGTCGCTATTGTTTCATATAAAGGCACTGTAGTTCTCTTGAGAGATCCTGTATATAGTTTACTGAGAGTTGGGCAAACAGCCTGATTTGACATACATTTTTTATCCAAATTAGATATTTGACATATGTCGAACAAAGAGGTTATGGGTACCAATCTTGCCAACTTGCTTTTGATGGGAGATTTTTTGGAGCATTTATCATTCTTAGGATCTCTAGAACCTATACTATTAGGAATATACGGCCAATTTAGTTAAAATTTAGAATTGCATGTTTGAAAATATCGGTCGTAAAATGTTACCTACAGAATATGCAAAAATTCCACATTAACACACATGCCTTGTAAAATGTCTTCCAAACCAATAATAGTATATTAAAGTATGAGTAGATAACAAGGTCTTTAAAACACGCGCGAGTTTCCGAGCACGACGGCGTAGCCGGAGTGCTCGAAATAGAGCAAGTGTTTTAAAGACCAGATATCCACGAATACTTTACGCTATTTTTTATGATACCTCCAATACTGGAAATAAATTACGCACTAAAAACTTAGAAATAATTTTTGTGGTGATAAATCGAGAGGGCATAATAATATTGCTACTATAGTTACGAGAATTATTTACGTTTTTGTGGCGTCCATGTCCGTTGTTGCATTCAGTCGTTTCCTTGACAATCTTTAAAGCTCGGCGAGCTTTAATCGCCTGTATTCGCACGCTCAGGCGTGCTTTAAACGGCGATTCTGATGCAGGTATAATAAAAAAATGTATTTCGCTGTTTGCTCAACTCTTAGTAACCTATATACAGGGACTTCAGTTCTCTTTACAGTAACTTTATAATCACAGTGTGGCCATACGGTGGTCATGTTTTCTATTGGATGAACCCAAAATATACCATTAGTTCTACAAGTTATTGTCATTTCTAACAGTGTACAGAATGTTTTCTTAAAAAAAGTTACTAATGTTAAAATAAGACATTGGCATTGTATAATTTATGTAGTTTAGTTACTAAAGACTGTTCAAGTGTCAAAACTTATCTAGTTATATTATTAATGTATATATGTGTTATTTTATACACAAAATAAAGTAAGTAATAATGCAAACAAAATTTTAACCAAGTAATAATTATGACTTTAGTAATTTTTTGTTACCAAATGTCGTTTACACCGTTAAAAAATGCTATTCTTTTTATTACATCACTGTGGATTCCTGCGCAACCTTATTTCGACGTTGGAAAAATATGGCGGCCGACAATCGTATGGCCACACTGTGATTATATAGTCACTGTAGTTCTCATAGTTCTCTTTATTTTTAAAACTTTATTTTTCCTATCAGATTTTAAATTTCATCTGGCAACCTTATCCTTCTGCGTTTTTCTTTCATTCGTAATAGGTATTTGTTTTACTGCCTTTATTATCTCGTAAAACGCTTCAATTATTAATCGCTGCTCTACTTTCCTTGTTTAATATTCCCTGTAATCTGACATATTTTAGATTTGATATTTAATGCTTCTTCTCTCTGATTGATAAAGGGTTCTCAGGATTTCCCAATGATTATTTTTACGTGAAAATCGTACGACACTCATTAATGACCAATAGAAAAATTAGTTCACGAGCCGTATCCAAGACAACAAAAAAATTTCTTGGAAATTTTTTGTAGGTAGACATTACTTCTTTTTAGGGTTTGTGTCGTTACTATTTCCTTACCGAATCTGCATTCGAGCATTAATTCATATCCGGAAATTATTTTTCGTGCACTCAACAACGTCCTAATTTGCCCTCGCGTTCCGCTCGGGCAAATTAATACGATGTTGTTGAAACGCACTCAAAAAAATTTCCGGAAAGAATTAATGCTCTTATGAGATTATATGTGAAAATATTTTGAGCACAAGGTAATGGTTCCTCGCCATGTTAACATCTTTTCACTTTGAACGTAGAAGATTCGAGTGGACCATCATCCATTTATAGCAGAATGACCAATTTGGTTATTTGTAGGTTGATCTGATAAGCTCCATGTTATTTTTGAGTTGTAACTGAAATGTTAATGGGGTGAACGTTTCCATAAGTTAATTTTTTATATTGCATAAGCAGTTAAGTTAATAGGGTAGCAATAAGACAAAAGCACTTGTAATTTTGGCTCGAACACGTAATTACTTGAAACAAGCCTCGAAAATATCTTCACTTTCTAAGCTTTTTTGTTTTGAAAATCTAGTTTATGGAACAGCAACCTGTTATGTATAAATCTGATTATTACTGCACTCTGTGTACATTATATACCTATTTAATCACAGCGCAATGTCAGAAAATACGTTTATATTCCTTTTGAATTCAAGTAATTTAATATGAAATTGAATAAGAAAGGCGAATCTCCACTTCATTGAATTCGAAGGATAAAAAAGCCAAAAGAATGTAATTTGTTCTTTATGTAACCGATCGTATATAACCTACCTGATGATATAACCAGTTGAAATGATTATTAACGTAAACAAAGACGTAGCTATGTAGCTACAAGGAATTGGTATGTGAAAAGTTTTAACTTTTATTATAGTGTATACAATTGTTTTTATACTAATGAAACTATGAATGTAAGCGTTTTATAATTTTAACATCTTCCTGCTAAATATGTGTATTCACCCAATCTGCCATGATTTATAACCCTCACACTTTATGAATTTGAAAGTACAAACCTTGTATTTTATTGTATTCCGTTACCTACCATGCAATTCTTTGCACAAAGAATGAAATTTAGGTCAACGTAACAATATTATGTAGTCGTGGCATTTTAGATGTATCTGACGTATATTATCCACCTACGCTCGAGAACCTGCTATAACACTATATTTACGATATTCCAGATTTTAAAATATAAAGTACGTCTCATCCATTGGTGCAGCTCTAGGCTATTGTGCAACTAAAGTTCTTAGGGTTATACATACAAAGTGGATCAAAAAGACCTGAATACAGCGCAGCAATCCGATTTTGTTTTGTTGTGAGAACGTATAAATTTAAACGCTTAAATCTCATCGTTAAGCAACTTCATAAATCTCATTCAGAATAAACTTAAATGGAATCTAAAAGTGTAATTTTATGTTTTGCAGGCGCTATTATAATTCTACAGTACTTTGGAAAATGCATATAACACTGAACAGTGGTTAGTAATTGTCATTAACAAATTGTAACGAGTTACTGAAAATAAAATAGCTCCTATTGTCGTATAAATCGGCAGATTGTATTCCGGTAGCATTTGACTGTAAATGTTTATTACTTGATAGTTGATTTCCAGCAAAGGAAGACGCAGACCGTTTATTTTCCAAATCGGAATTTAATATAACATATAATAGAAATATGTGTGGAATTTTTAAACATCAGCAAGACAAAACACTGCTTTAAATAAATATTTCGTTAACTCTCTTTTTTTCAAGTAGACGATTTCAAAACTAAAGCTATTTCAATTCTACAAGTATTTGAGTAGTGTTAGTTTGGTATATAAAATTGATTTAAAAAGTAGATGATACCCAATTTTCCATGACAACTAGCAATAAGAAATATTCAAACCATATCTTTATACAGTCCACTGTTTAATGCGTGAAAGGCGTTTTCAACTAAGATGCATTGGAATCTGTAAGGCATAGGCGATTCGGTATGCTCCCACTTTCCCGTATTTCCAATTCTCCTTTAAATGAATACGTACGAGCCTTGTTCATGCGCCACGGTAAAATATTGTGGAAGTCTGAAGGAGCATCCTATATTTTATCTGCTACCAAATCATTTCCTCAGGTCGCAATGAAGACGATCTGCTTAGTGTTCCAGAAAGTATACTCTAAGTCTAAGTTATCGTACTCTGCAATTTAAGGAATATTATTTTTACGTTGTGCAACTTTAGTAACTTCCAGAAATAGAATCTTGAAGTAATTTGATATATTTCTTAATACCCTGTATAGAATATGTAAAGGTCAGCCCAGACCGCATTACCATATTATTTTAAAATGAGTAATAAACATAATGTCGCTATCATCGTACTAAAAAAACTAGCCTACGATTTTCTTCTTCTTCTTCGTTCTTCTTCTTGGGCATATGCATGTTTGTTCTTCGATTACTTTGCCTATCTTTACTCTTTGCATAGGTTCTCCATCTCTTTCTTGGTCTTCCTACGCTGCGGTTTCCTATTGGCGATTTGTCTTTAGTTATTTTGACAATTTTTTTTCGTCCATCCTATTTATGTGCTCGTTCCATTTATGCTTTCTTTTTAATATCCATTAATTGCTGTTCTCTACGTTGCATATCTTTATACTTTCATTCCTCTCCCTGTCCAATAGCGTTTTCCCAACAACTCGACGCAGTATTTTCATCTCACTTGTTTCTAACATTCTTTTTGTTTTTGAGGTGTCAGGCCTGGTTTCTGAGGTGTATGTCATTATTTGCCTCACGGTGGCTTTATAAATTCTTGATTTCGCTTCAAGCCCTATATATTTGTTCTCCCATATTGTGCTGTTGAGACATGCTGCTATCCTTGTTGCATTGTTCACTTGCTGTCTTACTTCCGTCTCGACGTCACCGTAGCCAGATATTTCTACGCTCAAGTACTTGAATTTGGATACTTGTTGAATAATTTTTCCATCGACAGCTAGCTTACATCTTATAGGCGTTTTGGATGTTGTCATACATTTTGTTTTTGAAGCGGATATCATCATGTAGTGCGATTTAGCTGTTTCATTGAATTGATGCAGCATTTTTTGCAGGTCATCTTCAGTTTCCGCAACTAGTACTGCGTCATCGGCATAACACAGAATAGTGATATTACGGTTTCCCATTGTGCATTCCCTCATATTTCGCACCTTTCTTATGATTTTGTCCATAACGATATTGAAAAGTAGCGGACTTAATGAGTCTGCTTGGCGAATGCCACTTTCTACTGAAATTGGTTGGGTTAATTCTCCAGCGATCTTAGCTTGTATTTTGTTTTCTGCGTAGATGTTTTTTATTACTTTAATTATATTATACGGTATGTTCAGCTCGTACAATAGGTGTATTATGTCTTTCAGTTGGATTAGATCGAAAGCTTTTGTCATATCCACAAAGCACATGTATGCTGGCCTGTTTTATTCGATGGACTTCTCCGTTGGTTGTCTTATAACGAATACGGCGTCTGTACAGGATCTTTCTGTCCTGAATCCCTGCTGTTCGTCTTGTAGAGTTGTGATACTATTTATTTTGTTGGTGATAATTTTAGTTGTTAGTTTCAGGGCTGTGCTTAGAAGATTTATGCCCTTGTATTTTTTGGTCTCCTTTTTTAAACACGAGAATCGTGGTGCTAATCCGCCACTCGTGTGGTAGTCTCTGTCCTCCATATTTCAATAGCTCAGCCTAAGATCTTATAAACAACTAATAAGATCTTATATAAATTTCATTAATGGACCTTAAACAAATTATGAGTGCATGAAGTACAATTAAAAATTATAATTAACTATTTCCCTATTTTGTCATTCGTTGTGTGCTACATTCGTCGACCGTAATCAGAGGAATTGCACTCTTAAGTGAAACCGTTGTGAGTATAAGCGGTAGAATATCTACGAAACAAATTTGCTAGAAGTACACAAAAGACACTTTAAAGAACATCGAAAGCAGTAAAACTTTAAGCGGCATGTTTACGTTGTTTACAAATTTCAATATTCTCACTGCACTAATATGTTTAATCTGATGTATAACAAGATAACAATTTTTGAAATATTTCTTTATTTCGTATAAAATCTTTGTTATGTCATAACTTCAGTAGCAAATGTGTAACAACTATTTTCTTAACCAAATGTGTAAAATATGAAAGCAATTAAACTATAGCAGTCCTTCGGACTTATTGTAGAATAATATAATAGTGGTATAGTATAGAATAGTTAATGGTAAGTTGAAGGCATATCAACGATTACTAATTATATATAATTAAAATTTAGAGTACTCTGTAGTTAAAAATTTAGATATACATAAAACTATTCTAAAACGTCAGGTTGCTTTATTTAATCTTAAATCAGTGCTGCTGAAACTTGAAGCTTTCTTGCTCAATAAAAAACCTTTTTTGACTACCATTTCGTAAAGGCGGCTACTATTTGACACTTAACATATGTTAAAAGCATGTTTCTATTGCACACTATGCAACAACTTTATTGCACAAATCTGTCAAAACTGTTTATTAAATTTGGCAAGTTTTCAATTTAAAGCAATGTAATCATACCGAACATGATTTTTATGAGTTTTCAGTATGAAATGACGTTGACGTTTTGTAATCTCTTTTAGCATAAATATGTGGTAGTCGAAAAAATTATGTATAAAACTCGTATGTAAAGCTCCTTTTTTGAACTTGTGAAATTTAAAGAATGAGCCGAAGGCTTTCTCGCGTGTGCAAAAAAGTGTCACTTTAGCTACTCGTAGTATAAATAACTATTACTCTATCCAGCAGTTCATTTTAATCAAACGACTGTGATTTCTAATGACATAATTATTTATAGTCGCGGCTAAAAAAGAAACCGGGACACTCATTTTTACCTAATTTTCAAAATGCGAAAACAAGTGCTGGCACTGACAATTCTAATTAATAAATGTCATCAAAAGTCGTTGTTTAGATCTAAATAATGACTTTTGATGACATTTATTAATTAGAATGGCCAGCGTCAGCCATGGTTTTCGCAATTTGAGAGTTAGGTAAAAAAAAGTGTGCCGTTTTCTTTGGCCGCTACTGTATATATTTTTGTGTTGTTGCTAATTTATTTGGTTAGGCCAGTTTGCTTAATGAGGAACATGCATATACAGCAGATCCTGTAAATTGGCATTAATGGTAGTTCATGTGGTGTTGTTTAACATACTATGGTTTGGCCCGAAACGGTCAATACGACTGACATGCAATTCCATGTAAATGCAGGAAGGATTTAGTATGCAATGTTAAGGGTTCAAAATGATTTGATTAGTTAAAGTCCCTCCAGAAAATAAATGTCTTAGTACCACTACTTAGTTAGCTAGATAATCAGGGAATTGTATGTAATGCACTTACAAGTACCCATGTACACACACGTTCATTGAAAATGAACAGGGTTATGCAGCACATGTTACGCATTTGAAACGATGTTCTTAGAAGGCTACTATAATTTTCAAAAATTTTATAGACCTGTTAATGTCAATAATATTTCTGATCATGTATAGACCATTCAGAAAACGTAAATCAACTACTGTAATGTTGCTTGCATATCCCTGTTCATTTTTAATGATTCTTTGTGTATATTATGATATATTTATTTCTACAAAAAGTTAAACAAAGTTATTTCTTTCATCACGAGGTTCGAATGCGAAGTATAGAGTACCGGAAAGGAAACTTTTTCTATTTGTTCCACACATAATTTATTAATGTGGCATGAAAAACTGTTACTCTTGAGGATTTATTGGAACTTCAGAAAATCGAGTAGGTTTTTGTCATTACGGAAATCTATAATAATAATAATAATAATAATAATAATAATGTTTATTTCCAGAAAAAAAAATAGAAATCTTACATAATACAAAAAAAAAATAACGATTTTCCTGGAAATTCGAGGGCAGTCAGATGACCTCCAAGAAACGGAGGACCCTAAAAATATGACATAAAGAAAGAGTAGATAATGGACACATATATAGATGTGTATACAGCATTATTCAATAATTGTGGAATTGATAAAGAGCCAGTTTTTAATACGATGTTTAAATGAAGTTAGTGGTAAACATTTAAACAAATTAAGTACTGAATTGTAAAATTTTGAAACGGAGTAAGTAAATGATCTCTTAAAAAATTCAGATCTATGCGATTTACAATCTAATAAACCTCTATGTCTTAAATTCAAATTATGTATATCAGTACGAAATGTAATTTTACAGTAAAGATAAGGAGGAGTTTTTGTCAAAATTACTTTATGATAAAATACCAAGCAATGCAACATACGACGTTTTTCCATGTTGAGCCAACTAGTTTCTACTATTTTGTGGGATATATGTTCTCGGCGCCTAACACCGTGGATAAGTCTCAAACAGGAATTCTGAACAATTTGTATTTTTCTTTTAGTTGATTTATCGATACAGGGTCCGTACACGGTATCACAATAGTTAAACTGTGACAACACGAGAGATTCGCATAGAAGCGTTTTTATTTTCTTATTTAAGACTTGTCTATTATTATAAATTAATTTAAGATTTCCATAGGATCGACGTATACAGTTATTAATATGCTGACGAAATCTAAGCGAACAGTCTAGAGTAAGACCTAAATTTCGTGCACTGTCTTTAATAGGAATTATTGTATCATTTATTTTGATTTGAATAAGCGGCAATGCTGCAGATCTAGTATTTCTACCACCAAATAAAATAACCACAGATTTGGCAGGATTAATTTTAAGAGAATGGGAAGCGGCAAATTGTACCAAGTTGTTTAAGTCATCATTAATAAAATTACAAGCAGCAAGGGTATCATTAGGGTTGAATGAATAATACAATTGCGTATCATCCGCATACTGATGATACACACAATGTTTTAATAGTTTACAGAGGCCAGAAGAATAAATTATATAGAGCAACGGACCTAAAATAGATCCTTGGGGTACACCATATTTAATTGTTATACAATTGGACTGATCATGCGGCAATATTACACACTGTTGCCTGCTTCGTAGATAATTTTTGAAAAATTGTAAAGCTCTGACATCAAATCCAAAATAGTGTAAAATATTTATTAAAATGTTATGGTTTATTGTGTCAAAGGCCTTGGAAAAATCAAGTAGTAATAATGCTGTTAGTTTACCATCATCGGTAGCTCGAATAATATCATCAGTTACCTTCAAAAGTGCAGACACGCAACTGTGATTAGAACGAAATCCAGACTGTAAATTTGAAAATAGTCGATGCTTATTAAAATATGTTCTAATTTGAAAATCTACCACCTTTTCCAAGACCTTTGATAGCACAGGAAGAATGCTGATAGGCCTAAGATCTTTTAATTCCTTAGGCATATTTATTTTAGGTATAGGTATTACATGAGCCATTTTCCACTGGTTCGGAATAACACCCTCCAACAAACAAAAATTAATTAAATGAGTAATAAATGGCACCAAGAAAGGACAACACAGGTGTATCATCAGTATACTAATGCCATCGCTTCCAGAAGCTTTAGAAGTAATTGAATTTATTTGCTGAAGGATGAATTCATCGGCAACAGCTTCAAAAGCAAATTTTGTAGTAATATCTGATACAACATTTTCATAACGACTAAGAACATCCGGACTTGGTTGATCAATACCTTCAACCGAGTTAAGAAAGTAGTCATTTATTAAGTTAGCATTACCAATAGTGGACGGGATGGTGAAAGGTGCTTTTTTGTTATAAATATCACAATTTTTCAATTCTCTCCAAAAAAGTTTAGGATTACTCTGACCGAACTTATAATTTAAGTACGCTCTCTTTTCGTTTCTTACAGATAAGGTTACAAGATTTCGAAGTGATTTATAATAATTCCAATGTTCCGGACGTTTGGACTTTTTAAAACGTTTATAAGCGCCATCTCTTAACTTCATCATAAATCTAATGTTATCCGTAAGCCAAGGAGCCCTTGGTTTACAAAATGTAGCCGTTTTAAACGGAGCGAAAATATCAAAAATATGTAAAATGTGATTATTTAAGAAATTAATTTTGTCATCAATTAATTCAATGTCATATATGCGATGCAACGGTAAAGTTGTTAAATATTCTAGAAAATGAGCGTGATTAAAGGTTAACTGACAACTCTAAAAATGAAGTAGCTTTTCGTCCTTCTTTAAATCAGTGTAAACACTAATTGTTCTAACGAAAAAAGTGAGAGTGTTGCTCTTTACCACACTTGTTAAGAAAAGTAGTACTATTGAAATGAATTTGGATGAGTAAGTTTTTGACACTGAATTAGAAAAAATAAATGTTCCACACGATTCATTTTTATTATTATTACATTTTAATGAAAGCTATTATTGTTGTATGGTGCGTATGTTGTAACAATACATTAAAGAATAACAAATTGTGAAATTAGGATTTAACATGAGTAAATTCTTCTGATTCTGCTTCTTCTTCTTCTGCTTCTTTGTTATTAGTAGTGTCCGAAAAGATAATAATAATAAATGAATGATAACACAATAAAGTTCACAAAACTGCAATGGTTGTGCAAACCAAAGTTTGATTTAAAAAGTGTAAAACATATGTAAACTTACAACATTTTTATAAAATTTCGATATCCTTGTTGTTAGGGTGCTTTAATGTCAATTTGACGTATTTGTCCTTTACCAGGGTATGGACAGATGACACAACACTCTAAAGTAATTTAGAGTGAGAGGGGACAACGATCTGCCCGTACCTTGCTATAGAACAAATACGTCAAATTGACATTAAGGCACCCTATCTAGAGGTAGCTGTAGCGTTTGCCGAAACATTTGCAGCTGTGCAGTTGACGAAGTAACGCGTGCCTGTCACTGTATAGTATTAGAGCAGTCATGCCATAACTTCTTTCACTGCACCATATGTTATGCCGACTTTTTAAGTAAGATAATAATTAAGAGACCTGCCAGTGGGGTTTTATTATCCGTAGGAGTGTCACATAAATAAATGTCAATTACTGGACAGAGAGAGAAGAATAATTATTCCATCACTTATGCACTATTAACTATTAGGGTACACACAAGCAACTTGGAGCTATTTTAATAGTTTTACTGAAAAAAATTACTGCAAATATTTTTGTTATAAAGCAATAAGGCACACGTATTTATTACAATTACTCTAGATTTTTAATCAGTCAAAAGGCAGGTGGTTTTACAGACAACAATCTTGACTAAATTTAGATTTTCTCAAAAATATTCAGAGTACGCCATTAAGTATTTGGTTAAAAATTATCATCATTAAATCTGCCCGGACCTTAGTGTTTAGCCTGTTAGTCTATTTCTTCCCGATTGCTTTTCCAGCGCTTACGAGGGCAACCTGGTCTTCGTTTTCCTTGCTGACGGTGGTGTCTCGCTAATTTGACAAGTTTCCTATTCTTGTTTCCTCCTCTTAGTCCAATTTCCAATATCCCGTATCTGACATTGTTTTCTTATATCGTCGTTATGTGGTCTAATCTCGTTTTTCCTACAATTTTCCGTAGTGTTGCCATTTCCGTAGCTTCTATCTTTTGTAATGTGTGTAGGCTTCACTACACTCTCTGTGTAATTATTTATTATACCGTATTGTTTTGTTTAGTGCTTTAGATAATTTTGATGTCTTATGTATTTGTTTACTAACCTCGTCTTTTAGTATTCTGTTGCTTGTGATGTTTATTCTTAAGTATGTAAACTACATCACTTCTTTCATTATCTGGACTTGGTTTTCTAATTTACACATTATCGGATCATTATTTATCGTCATACATTTGGTTTTGTTTGGCGGTATTTTTAAGTAAACCTTGCTACGTGTAAATTGAAACAATAATCTCTGCAGGTCGTCCTCATTGTCAGCAATTAAAATTGCGTCGTCTGTGTAACAAATTATATGTTTTTGATTACAATGGATAAGTAACTAATGCAGTGGTCCTGACGTTGACAAATCCATTTAATTACCAAGTTTCAGAGTTACACATAAACACGGACTATTAGATTTCACTAATCACGCAACCTTACTAATATAAGAATAGTAGAGGTAGAACTAATCGCATTTTAATTTAGAATAATTAAAGTAATTAAAAGCATTTGCACATAGTCAGATTTGTCTAAATGAATTCAATGAAAACAGTTTGTACAAAGTAAGAATGTAGTTGAAAGTCAAGTAGCTTCACTGCAGTCTCCTGAAAAAAATTTCTTTACGGTTATTACTAGATCCGGAGTGGGTATGTAGTATTCAGCCTCTTTAAGGCTTACTTCAAAGACGATTTTTTGTGAGTCGGGCAAACCAAATTATAGGCTTAAAAACAATTCTTTCCATGTCAAGTATGTAGAAAACCCATTTTTTAATAGCTTTGTAAACACATGCAAACATTAAATTGAAGAATAAACTCGTGTTGCACATACAGCCCAGACATATTAAACAAAGAAAAACATAAAAACATGTAGGGCTGATTTTTGGAATAAATGTATCCTTGGTGCTCTAGGAGCGACTCCTTAAAAGTTCCCACCCCTGAGGTACTTGCATCGTACTTTCTTCAAGCAAAAATGAGAAGAGGAAAACGCCTGTTTATTTAAAACGATCGCGACAAAGTACCTTATCCGTTCATATTACAGAAAGTTTTTATTAGATGAGGTTGTTCAGGATGTATAATTATAGCTTGTTGCAGAACTTCAGAAATATTAGCATACCTTTATAAAACCGTGTGTATGAAATTCAGCACTTTTGCATAGTTTTTGATGCTGAACACTATTTTTATGTTTTCCCGTGTTTAAAACAGAAAAGGTACTTTACCGGACAACAGTTATTGGTATAATAAGCATAGAAAGTAGAATTTGTTGCACCGAGTGTTGGTTTGTAATCCGACCGTAGGAAGGGTCGCAAGAGCACGTTATTTATTTTTGAAAATATAGACGTAAGTATACATCTCTACTATCTGGCCTGTTCAAACAGCACATTGCGATTGTTACAATTTGGGGGATCAGCATCGAGTATATGAAGTGAACCATCAACATCATTATAGTGTTAAATGATAGTCTGCATCAGGCTGCACCACGCCGAGCCACAGCCCACCCCATGGGACCAGACGCAAGATCTCGAACCAGCGATCCTCAAAGAGGAAGTGGAACGCACGCTAAAGAAGTTGTCCAATCACACAGCAGCAGGATCCGATGGAATCACCGTTGAAGTGCTGCAGAACATGGGAGTCGATGTCCTTCACAGGCAATTCCAGAAGATCTGGACGTTCGGCGAATGGCCCAAGAGGTGGTGCCGCTCCATCTTCACGCCGCTGCTCACAAAGGGCTCTCCACTTGACTGCGGAAACTATAGAACGATCTCTCTCATCTCCCACGCCATCAATGTCATGCTTACGGTACTAAATGAGAGGCTAAAGACCTTCCTCCTTCCACACATACCGGACGAGCAAACGGGGTTCGTTCCAGGCAAATGAACTCGAGAACAGCTCGACAGCTCGTTGGGAAGGCCAGAGAATTCAACGTTAGCATGTTCATGTGCTTCGTGGACTATAAGAAAGCTTTCGACAAATGGAAACACCGAGAGAGACACGTGGTATACTTGATCCAACTACTGTAGACTTTGGGAACGGCGGCGGTGCGGGTTAGCGATGCGCTCTCAGATGACTTCTCAATCTCTGCTGGAGTGAGACAAGGGTGCATGTTATCACTCTCCTCTACAACGTTTACAGCGAATAGATTATGAGAGAGATCTTCGAAGACTGGAGTGGAGGCATCGCAGTTGGTGGTAAGAAAATCAGCAATTTACGTTACGCTGATGACATCCTGATAATAGCGAAAGACGAGCGTGAACTAGAAACTGTCATGCGAAAACTAGAGGTGCTGAGCAGGTTGTACGGACTCGAAATTAATATCACAAAGACCAAAGTGATGATCGTAAACCGCCTCATCAACAATAACCCAGATGTCGTGAAAGTCGCTGGCTATGATGTTGTCAGCTTCGAATACCTAGGAGCTGCCATCATCACCACTGGCGAATGCGAGCCTGAAATCAGCAGTGGCATCGCGATGGTGAGGAATTCGACAACAAAACTCACTCGGATATGGAAAGATACCTCCGTCACCGCCAAGACGATTGGTCCGAAAACTTATTTTCCCCATCGTTACATATGCAGCAGAAACTTGGACGGTGAAGATGGCAGACCGCCGTAGGATCGACGCTCTGGAAATGTAGTGCTGTAGAAGGATGCTGCGAATACCGTGGACCTCACGCCGCACCAACGTTTCGATCCTGAGACAACTCGGCGTAGAAACGAGACTGTCGACCTATGTGAACCAACAGTTCCTCAAGTACTTCGGACATATTGCCAGGAGACCACAGGCAATGGAAAAACTTATTATTGAAGGAAAAGTCGACGGCCGAAGGCCAAGGGGACGTTCACCATACCGATGGGTGGATCAACTAAAGAACTTGACAAGAGAGAGCTTACAGGAAGCAGCCCATCACGCCCAGAACAGGAAATCCTGGAGGCAAGCCAGCAACAGTCTTGCAACATGATATCACTACACCCTTAGGTAGGGTTAGACCAGAAGGGAGAGATAGTCTGAAGTACCGATAAGCGATACACTTAATTAGATTAGCTTTTTACCAGAAAGACTTTCTGGGAAATTTTTGCTGCATTTTAACACACGATTTTATGGACGTTACTGACGATATACTTTTGGCAGCAGTAAATGACTTATGGTTTTAATTGAATAGATCTCCGGTACATACTGCATAGACGATCCGAGCATGGTCAAATAACAATTACTCAATCAGCGAGTTGTAAGGCATGGCCCAGTTGCTTGGCTTTCAAGGTTGTTACGGTGCAAATGCTCTCTTAGCGTTTGGCACTGTGTAAACGGACATTTAGTGCCGACATTAGGTTTGCATTCATTGAAATTCGTGTGGTGACGGTCGCATGACATTTTCAGTGTCCTATTTTCTTCGAAGTGTTGCAGCGTATCCAGCAGCTCCTGCAGTTTCACGTTCTATATTCCGATGGGGAAGTTTAAAGGTTATTCTACGTTCCGATGTGACTCAAGCAGCAAGCAATAATCATAAAACATGGTATAAAATGATCCCAAGGTTTCTCACAGGGTTTTGGAAAGAAATGCATGCATACAAAGTTCTAAAATCACGAGTGGACTGCCTAGTGCAATCTACACAGTTCTTTACCATTCTCCAAACTCAAGTAATAATAATTTTATAGAGTTCTTGTAATCGTGACATGAAAACACAATAAATGAACGAGATTTGTGTGTTTTGGTAGGAGATTTTAAGATTGATATGAAAAGAGTCACGACATACAACAGAATACTAAAATACTTAATAAACTATTTAGGAATGAAACAAATTGTAAAAGGTTACACAAGAAATATTCGAAAACACAAATTGACCTAGTTTTAACAAATGTGTTAAATGCTGATGTTGATATTATAAACTGTATCACAGACCATGAAATGCTAGTGTTAGATTTCAAAACGAAATCCAGTGCAAATGACCGCAAACTTAACACCATTACAGTATTCGACAAAAATGCATACCACAGTACTTAATTGCAAGAAGATCTGAAACAATATAAGTGTAGCCAAATAAATACATTCAGCGTAAACTACAGAGCAAATATTTTAGTCAAACGTCTACAAAATGCTATTATCAAATTTATTCGTACTAAAACAATAAAAATTAATTCAAACAATTCGTGGTTTAAAATAGAATTAAAGAATCGTCAATACCAAAAAAAAAAATAGTTATACAATAGGGCTAAAATAATCGGAAACCAATTGGATAGGAGCGACTGTAAACAGACTAAAAATTATTATAATAGGCTCATAAAATTACGAAAAAACTAACTCTATCAGAAACAGATGTAGTGTAGAGGAGATTCCAAAAGTATGTGGACTTGATCAAAACAGACAGCAAAAACGTTCCAGATTCTATCGAGTTTAAAGACGGTATAAAGACGAATTCTCTTGATATCTCCCAACGTTTCAACAAATATTTTAATAATTAATAGGTGGTTTCGTGTGCAATTTCCCCAATAAGTAACTAGAATTCACCATTTGAATTTATTCGGCCCTAAATCCATTTACATACACGCCTGGTGGTTAGGCAACTTTATGCGCATTTATTATAAATAAATATCCTAGCCTGGTTTGTTGCAATGCAGTTCTGTTATTTTTTGGTGCAGTTCAATTTTTCAGGATGTTGTTGTGGGTCCTTTTGCCAAAATCTTTGAGAAAGTTTTTTATATCCTGGAATTTGTTGAACACATGATTGATTTCTGACACTCTTTCCCATCTAAAATTTCGTGCAAGCTGGTTGTGCCCCGGGTCTGTGCTTCAATTATGAGCTAATTGTTTCGGCTCCACTTCGTCTTGTTATATGGAAAATATAGAAGTACTAGTGTCCTTTTATGACGATCGTAATTAGTTGTGTTGGTTTACTTATTTCAGTCGCCACTGCGGATTAATTTCGGACCAACATTAATGTTACACGTCCACTCTGGCTACACTTCAACATTAGATAAGCCGACGATAGCCCCTGGCTTCTTAATCGAGGGCTTACTTGGGAATTTTTTACGTTTCCAGCGAAATGTTACTGGGACTCAAATTTACGAGGAAAATCAACCCATGTGCTCCTATAATTTTGTTGAATTACAATTGGATTTCGCTAACTACCCGCTATGGACTCCCCTCGGAAATACGAGGTCACCTTTTGCATACCTGCAGTCATTTCGCTGCCTTTTCTGGTGTCTGCACAAGACCACATACGTCGCTCGAGCTGCCACTGGAAGCAGATGCCCTGGCTTCCGGCTCCGTGCCCCAGGTGCACAGGCTGCAAGAAATCAAGCAGGATAAATATATTTGGATGTGTACTACTGCAGTCGAACCACTCGTTTAGTTAATATAAGAGCACACTGTGCCAATGGTCTCGCCATGTGCGTTTTGGTTAGATTAGGCGAATTCCTCGCACAAATAATAATAGGGCATGTCAACTAAATTGTTCCCTCTTGTGCATTTATGTTCCGATCAGGTGAATCATTGGGTACAGATAGTACGAGAGCAGGATATGCCCGTCGCTTTATTTTAGATGTTTACTTTTGAAGCTCCAGTTAGGGCCAGCTACACTGCAGTTCACTGATAGTTATTTAAAGAAATTACCTCGGCTATCCTGTAGTAATTTAGATTTGATCTCGAGGAGCTGGTACGATTGTGCCGGAACCTCCGCGTTACGTGTGGCTAAAGACTCAACCTCGGCAACCCCCTTCTCCGAATTTGCGTTACCGTGTTTCGAATACGCAACTGTACATATATACAATATTGTTAAGACCATATTCAAGTAGTGGTTGAAGCGTTCATTGACTATCATGTCTTTACACTGAGAAAATTACCACGATCCTATATACCCATGTAATCGCCGGTGTCTTCGCACCGTAGACATTTTTGAGTATCATAATAGAGTAATTTCGAGCTGACACTCGGGGCTAGACGTCAGCTGAATGCTTGTTTTTCTCTGCTCTGCCGCGTCCCGCCTCACAAGACTCTTGCAGATTAATTGCTTACACAATTAGTTGATTGCTAATTTTTGTTTATCTTTTATTGTTCGCGGAACGCCCTTAGCCGCGGCGTTTTAGGCTGAGGAAATTTTACGCGCTAATTCAGTGCTCTCTCCCCCCATTGTAATTTAGCGCTTGTTATACCTGCACCCGTTTGGTTATTTATATTTGTATTTTGTTTTCAATTGCTAATTTTAACGCATTCGTATGTCTTTGCCTGCCTCGTCATATATCTACCTAAATATATATATTTATAATTGCATTTGCGTGTAATGATTGCACTATAGTATCCACTATTTAATAAAGCTGTGATAAGTTATTGATCTGTGCTAATTTGTTTGTTCTGCTGGATTTATCCCTTACCTTGTGGAGGTCCGACTCAGGGATTAGTCAACGTCGAGGACCTGGCGCCCCCTCCCTTCGTATTTTTTCTCAGAGTGGCTGGAACCCCGACCCTTCTCGGCGAGTTAGCCCAATTAGGCCGATATTTACCAGCCGGAAAAATATCTAATATAACTTTCTCCAACATGTAAGGCCAAACCCTTTATCTTTCCCCACAGCACAGATGGAATTACACAAATTATTAAAGATGCTATCCCAGTTATTGGCAATTCATTGTTAGGAATAATAAATTACTCTTTTCAAAAAGGAGTGTTCCCTGCAATATAGAAAACAGTACTAATAACACATATTCCAAAAATTGCTGCTACCAAAAAGTTCTTTGAGTTTCGACCAATAACTATGCTCCCGACATTAGAAACAAATAATAGAACAAATAGCTAAAGAGCAACTACAAGAGTACCTTGAAAAACAAAAATTATTAATAGAAACACAATCTGGTTTTAGAAAATCTCATTCGTGCGAAACAGCTTTAAATATGGTGCTAGCAAACTGGAAAGAGGAGATCGAGAAGGACAAAGAAATAGTTTCTGTGTTCCTGGATTTAAAGCGTTTATTTGAGATTATTATAGATGAAAAAATATGGAATTAGGGCAGTGCAAATAATTGGTTATACGTTGCCGAAATGAAATATCTAAGGGTGTTCATTTAAATTTGACGTCGCTGTTGGGGCTGCAAAATTCATTGTGAACACATCACAAAAAGTAGATACCTAACCCTATTTTTATAAACAGATTTAAGAACATGAATGCATTCAAATGCAAACGTTTAAAACTAACTTTGAAACACTACATCTATATCAAATGGTAATAACTTATCTGTAATTTATTGCAATTAATAAAGGATTCCTAACAAATGATCAAAATGTTCACCGTCTTCATCCATGCACGCTCGGTCGTTTCGGACATTCCCAATACTGACATTTATTAACATATTCGGATTGTTCTCTGAATGATGTCATTTTTAACAGTGGTCTATTATGAGATGTTGTATCGGACTCTTTCCACTGTCTTGGGTGTTTATCACACGACGTTTCGGGAGTTTTTTATCTACTCCCGTCCTCAGGTGAATGAAATCCTGGTTAGTCCTGAGAAGAACTGATTTTTGTACGTACACTCGCACCTACTTCAGGGTTTGAACCCGGGGCTGTCACTCATACCACTAGGCGACCAGTGCGGTTATATATTTTAGCTATAAACTTATATATATATACATGTTACCGCTGTATCCTATGCGCAGTAGACTATTTTTGTAATTTTCTGCGCAGTAGTGGCATCCAAATTAGTAATGGGCTTATTCGAATGAAAAATAACCGGTTATCCGCGGTTATTGAAATAACCTATGTGCTCGGTTTTCGAAAAATAATCTCATGCTAATACGTACTACGCTTTGAATATAAAACCTCTATTCAAAGGTACTACGTGCCATATCTCAGCGACCTATGCAGTGCTCAAAATTCTGTTAATATAAATACGTCATAACTCATAAACAAATCAGGTTGTACTGAAAGCACCATTTGGTTGTCGGTGGGGACCTGAAACCTGAACACCTAAAAACTGCAAACGCATCAAGCTATAAAACAATTTTTTATTTGCTTGCATCTCCAAAGGTTCAAAACAAGAGATAAAGATAAATGTTTTACAACTGTTTTTATTGCGATTAGCAAGCAGTCCCGCATATTCCTTTCTTTCTACACTTCTTAATAAATACCTCTTAATTCCAATACATACAACATAATGTACGGTCGGCGCCTTAGAAATCGGGCACTACACACTATTATGATATATTTTGCATGTATTTTTTAAGTGTATAAACTGGGTTTTTACAGTTATTATGGTTTTAATTGTTACGTCAGATTGTTTATTGTTTGTCAATTATGAAATGCCATCTCACATTAATGAAGTAACCGGAGCAAGAATACTCCAAAAACTAGAAGAACATATTACGTGTCCCGATTTCTAAGGCGCCGACCGTAGATATTATGTTTTGGTTTCTCTGTTATCTGCAAGTTACGATGTCGATGCAGATGACGGTGAACCGATGTCGATGCAGATGACGATAAACCGCCAATCGGCAAATCGGCTGACTTAATCAAAACGAATCGAGAGCCAAAATTTATTCGAATGATTATTCAAATAATCATTCGGTTATTAATATCATTCGAATGCAAATAATTCGGTTATGAAAATTGTCCGGTTATGCCCATCACTAATCCAAATGGGCTTTATTTCTGCGCTGGCCTGGCTAATTGGTTCTCTGCCAGCGCTATGTATGTAGCTTCTTTCAGCTTCCTACGAAACTTGTTTTCCTCTTTAGCAACAACTGATGCGTTATCCCATTGAATATGGTGGTCTTCGTTCCAGACGTCTTTTGCGATCTGGGATTTGATAGTTTCGCCCTTACTAATATCTTCGCTGTTCCGATTATCTCACTCGTAGGGGTTGTTTTGTATTGCCTTGCACACTCGCACGGTACGCTGTAGATATACTTCTTTGAACTCTGATCTTCGTTCTGAGGCTTGGAATGCGTTATCATACTTCTCAGAATTGTTGTTGACTTGAAGGCAGTTCTTATGTTGAATCTGTTTCCAATTCTTCTCAGTTTGTCAGGAACTCCTCGGATGTATGGTATTACGCCGTGCTTGTCGGTTCCGTTTTCTCATCCTCTGCCGGTGTGTCTTTCTGACCATTTCTTTTAGCGTTTGGTTTAGATTTCCTTTTGGAATTTAAGAATATGAAGTGCATTTCCCCATGCTCTTCAAATACTAAGTTTCTGCATTTAGATCAAATAATCGTAGTTTTTGGCAACTGGTTCGTATTCTAACATGTGAGCAAACGAAAATTAAATCAAGATTGGCTTTGGAAATTGAAACATATGTCGATGATTAATTCACATTATGTTGATACAGAAAGATGGAAAGAATACAAAAAGAAACTGTACGACGTAGGAGATCAACTGCTGGAAAAGGAGAAGAGAGAAAAAGAAACATGGATCTCAGATGAAACATGGGCACTCATAAAGGAAAGAAGAGACATGAAGAACAGGCTAAATGCGTCTACCGGTAACGAAACCAAACGACAAATAGCCCAACAGCTGCATGGAATTGATAAACGAGTAAAGCGAACAGCAAGAAGGGATAAAAGAAGATGGGTAGACAGGTTAACAGAGCAGGCGCAACAAGCAATGCAAAAGAAGAATCTAAGAGAAGTGTACAGAATAACAAAGAAACTAGCAAACAGGCCGCAAAACACCAACAAACCAATGAAAGATGACCGGGGAAACACAATCACCTCAGAAAAAGAACAAATGAGAATATGGGAAGTACACTTTTCTAGTCTGTTGGGCGAACCGACGAAGGAAGAGGCGCTCCCAGACGGAATAGCACAGCCTGTTATGAGAATTAACATAAATCCTCCAAACAAACAAGAAATTATAACAGCAATATCAAAACTGCGTGATGGGAAAGCAACAGGCCCAGACAAGATACCGGCGGAATTCCTGAAAGTAGACCCGCAACACACCGCAGAAATAATGCAACCGATATTAAAGCACATCTGGGAAGAAGAATCGATTCCTGCAGAATGGAAGGAAGGCACAATAATTAAACTTCCAAAGAAAGGGGACCTATCGAAGTGCAGTAACTGGAGAGGTATCACACTACGCAACATGATCAACAAGGTAATAGCTCAGACACTAAACCCAAGAATGATGGAACATGTCGAAATGAAACTTAGAAAAGAACAGGCAGGCTTTAGGCCATACAGATCCTGTATCGATCACATTAACACCATAAGAATAATCATTGAGCAATGCATAGAATGGAGAACCCCACTGTACATTGTATTCGTCGACTTTAAACGTGCGTTTGACTCACTGGATCATAAATCACTCTGGGCCATATTAGAACTAACCGGAATCACACCCAAAATAATAAACCTAATAAAAGCACTATATAAAGATGCACAATGCAACGTACTTCACAGAGGAAAAACCACAAAAAACTTCCCGATCCTGAAGGGCGTCAAACAAGGATGCCCCCTGTCTCCAATACTTTTTAATATAGCACTGGACTGGATCATGAACAATACAAACCAACAGCAAAGAGGAATAAACTGCTCAAGGACAGGTCTACAGAGTAGCTTCAGAATGTGTAGTTCAAAACGTGACCACCGAGCTTCTGTAGATGGCGCCAAGTGGACAAACCGCCACTGTGCTACAATGCTTGGAAATTTTGCAAAGTGGAAAGCCAAAACTAAATAGCGCATGAAGGTGCTCGGGACCTTAGCAACAACTTTGCCCCCTTTCACAATTTCGATATCTGTAGCCGTTCGAAAGTTACAGGCGATCCAGACAGACAGACAGACAGACGGACAAAACGTCCGCATAAGTACGCTGAAGCTACTAATAACATGGGGATTGCAACAGCAACTACTAGACTTGGACTACGCAGATGACATATGTCTAATGGCGCACACCTTTAACGATATGCAGTCACGATTAGACCGACCGACCGAACAAGCTGAAAAAGTAGGCTTAGACATAAATATATCCAAAACAAAATCCCTAAGAATCAACAACAATAACCAACGTAGGTTCAACATACAAAACACACTGATAGAGGATGTTCAACAGTTTAGTTACCTAGGGAGCGTGATAACTTGCACAGGGGGCACTGAAGAAGACGTAGAAAGTCGCATTGGGAAAGCCAGAGCAGCCTTCGCCATGTTAAAAGAAATATGGAATAGCCCGCATCTAACCATAAACAATAAAACAAGAGTGTTTAATTCCAACGTAAAATCCGTCTTACTGTACGGTTGCGAAACGTGGAAAACTTCCATAACCACAGACGCGAGATTACAGGTATTTGTCAATAGATGCCTTCGTAAAATATTAAAAATCAAATGGTCAGACCGTGTAACAAATGAGGAAGTATGGAGGCGCTCTAAACAAACACAACTAAGATATGAGATCAGATTAAGAAAATGGAACTGGATTGGGCATACGCTACGAAGGGAACCTGACAACATCGCGAGAACAGCATTAGAGTGGAACCCCCAAGGCAGCAGAAGGAGAGGAAGACCTAAATCAACATGGCGAAGAACAATATTAGAAAAATAAAAACAACAGAAAGAGCGTGGCTGGAAGTCAAACTAATAGCGCAAAACAGAACAAGATGGCGAGCATTTGTGGAGGCCCTATGCTCCAACCCGGGAGCTTGAGGACACACATATGTTGATGTTCTACAATAAGCATACATAACCTAAACCATTGCGTAACTGTCACCGGCTGCCATGTCAAAATTTTATTTAAAAATTAACATAAAAACCAACACTAAAACAATGTTTACATTTGCTACATCAATAATTACGTATTAAGTTATGAAAACTACTGATACTGTTCATTGATTAAACATGTGTAATTTAAAATTTGATAATTTAAACAAATTGGCACTATCCCAACAACTGGCATCTACCCTTTCCAGTTCTGATATAAGTTTTCTGCCTAAGAGGGTTTCCATGACCAAATTATATGCGAATATTACATGCTTTATACGCCCAATATATTCAGAAATCTCTAAACAAGCTGGTAAATACTCAACAACTAGGTACCTGCTATAATTTAACTAGCAATAACCACTTGGTTTGGCGTTGTCAGTTCTACGAATACGTTTATATGAAATTATGTTAGTCCGGAGTTGGACTATCAAGGTAAGTGTCCAACTCGTTTTATTGTAATGACTCTTGAATGTATATTATTTGTTAAGTATAACAGCGAGTATGGCGAAGAATGAATTTGAAGAGGAAGTCTTGTAGCTAGAAAGAAAGGTATGACGAACAAAGTTAGAAGCACATTTATTAGTGTACGTATGAGACGCTACGTACAGTATTAGAGGCAACCCTTTTTGTACCATTACAAGCTTCTTTATTAAAAATCTATTGTTATTTTCTAATAATGACTACTTGTTATAAATATTACAATTTTCTATCTTAAAAGACGTAACAGTCTCATTTAATACCACCATATGTTTCTACCCCAACATAGTTTTAAATAATCATAAAAAACCGGGTTCGCGCGCACTTGTTATTCAAGGTAGGCCAATGGTGTTTACTATTTAAAAGTTGCACCTTACAATATAAATTTTAGCTATTGTATTAAAAGAAATAAGCCGAAACCAATTATGAGAAGTTGGCTCCCCTTGAAGGATGCGGCTTTTCTAGAATGCTGTTAAAAGGAGAGAATACTACAGAAATCACTGTAATAGAGGTTCCTTATCGGTAAAGCATAAAAGCGTAGCGATATCGCGGTTTCGAGGAATTAGTTGGGTACAGTAATGTAGAATTTTTCATTTTGATGTGTATTTCAGCAACCAGCAGGGACGCGATATTAATTTAGAGAAAGTTATTGGGGTTTGTAGATGAAAAATAACAGATATTAAATCCAGAAATCCACATAATTTAGTTAGAAATAAATTAAGGGCTAACGAAGCACGCATGATCTACTACTTGGAAATTTAAGAACTAGCATCTGTAGCCTGTTTCTGTAACTAATCGTCGGTTGGAATGCTATTTTATAAATACAAATAGTTCCTAAAATATATTTGTATTCATATTATTAATATGGATGTAGAATTTAAAAAGTCGCACTGAATTACGGACTTGGTGTTCCCCGACGCCTCTTTATATAGGTATTTTATAGTAATATAAAATAAAATCTGAAAGTAACAATTCAACATAATGTTAATTATAGTTTGATATGTGCTATTAAAACTGTCTTCTAAATACATTTCATTCTCTGAAGTAAAATGAATTTACAACTTTTAGATTTCATACTTATACTTTCTACTCGTAGAAAAAAGGGTATTCCATTAGCCAACTAGTACCTAATTTCAAAAATTTATGTATTTTCCTTTTTTTCTACATTTTTTAAAATTTGTTTGTGTATAGCTTTCGGTGATTGATATGGCAATCATATCTTGTTGCACAGCGAAGGAATTTAGCTCAGCAACTAAAGCAATTTCAGGGAAGTAATCCTTCGTGTTATTAGTGCGAAGAAGAGATAAGCTCTTCAGAAGTTGTCTACGAACGCTTCTCCAAATCATATGGTGTCACGTCAAAAGACGCGGAAAAAGGAAGCGGAGACAAAACGACACGCGTCTTTAGGAAGCGTCCTTATAAATTTCCTGAAATTTGAATTTAGAATACGACTAAGTTAATTAGTCATAACTATTATATTACAACGTGTTACTATAAATTTAATTTTCACATGTACAAATAATTAAGTAGCACTACTAGAATGCATTAGTTGAAGGATGTAACTTACTTGTGTGTGTCCTTCTTGGGCTTCTTGGAAATTAGTAAATTATTTATTTAAATATATTAATAATATATTATTACAATAGGAAAGAATCAGCTATGATTTGTAATTAGTAAGTTACTGAGTTAAATTTTTTAGTACAGGATTTTTAAAAAATTAAGCAGTATTAGTCACTACAAAGTTTTATTAAAATTTATTAAATAGTAGCGTTGCGCACATTTAAATCTGCTTTGTCAGATATATTACAAAACAAGCAATGAGTACATATGTGGGGTGATCTGTAATGAAACAGAATTTAAATATTAGATAGGCGAAAGAGTAGAACCTCACAAAAAGTTGAAATATAATAATTATTGATAATTAACTTAGTCTTATTCTAAATTCAAATTTCACGAAATTTATAAGGACGCGCAAGCGTCCTAAAAACGCGCGTCCTTTTGTCGCCTCGTTATTTTGTCGCACCTCCTTTTGTCCGCTTCCTTATGTCGAGTGTCCTTTTTTCCGCGTTCTTTTGTCGTATATCCAGATTATATAAGGTACTATTATTATTTGGTAAATTTTTAAGCTTAGCCATAGAATATTATTCTTAAAAAGCTAATCGGCATTTCCTTTTCTGCAAGGGTATATTTCAAGTTAATATTTTTGACATATACATGTTTATTTGGTCGTTGTTAAAGCTACGCTGGCTAATTGCATGTTTATTACATGTTCTACGGATGTTATTGCTTGCGATTAATCATTTATTGTTGTTTAGATACACATTCTTTGGGTTTCTAGCGGAAATTCGGTCAAAGATTTTCATAAACACAGTAAAATGTTAACCATTAATCAATAGTTAATTATTGCCGGTATAAGCATCACTTCCTTCAACACCGCCAGTTAGTTCGTTGTCGCGATAGGCCTAAAGTCTGGGTAACTGGCAATCCTTTTAGTTAAAATGCACTTGGACACGAAGGCCAAAGCTACTGTTGCGAGATTAATAAGAACACTTAAGTACAAATACTTGCATTTATTTTCTGCCGTTTACAGAAGATACTTAAGTTTAACACCGTTAGTTCTTAACTTTACTAAATTCTAAGTCCAGTTTGACCAAGAAAACTCAGTAGGCGTTTTCAAAAATCCAAATAATCCTATCAGAGCAGTTCTAAATTTTAGACTTTTCGCACGTACATACGGACGTGACAGTTCATAATAGTTCTATAAATTCGACAATTTTGAAGCTTTCACACGCTAAAATTTGTCAAGCGGCGACACCTCGCAAGTTATCGCTAATAAAGTTTTACAATTCTACTAAAAGGAATTTGCTCCAGCCGGAACGTAATTCTGACTAATTTTTATGACCAAGTTGCACATTTGTACTTCTGGTCACGTATCAATATCTAGCTTCTTCCAATTTTTCGGCTCACGAAGTAAACCTTGCATAGATTTGCCTTTAACCATTCCGTGAGATTGAAATATCTCCAGCTTCCCAGAGAAAGGCATTTTTCTAAACATTGGCTAAATATTCGCTTGTTGTAATTTTAATATGACCATTTCGCCTACAAAATTCTACCTTAAAATATTTATGATACAAATGGCTTATAGCTAACTAAAGTACAGTGTATTCCTACAACCGCGTATAGTTCATTTCATTAAAGAACGTAAATCGTAACGTGCAAGAGGATTACCGGATTAAGTATGTAAACAAGCATCAGTTACAACTTAATAGTAAAACCACAATTAACATACTAACTGCTTCTATTTTGATACATACTATCATATTTTGCAGGCCCGCCTTGAAAATTATTAGAAAGAAAATTATACTGTTACTTGATTTATTTAATTGAATCAGTTACAATTATAGTTAAATAACTGTTGTTCATAAATACTTGGCCCAAACTTTTTCGTTTGCAAAAAAAAAACATTATCTATGTCAAAGGATAGAATATAATCAAAAATTAACTAGTTATTGCGCAAGTACATAGTAAGTAAATATTACAGTTGGCATTCACAGAAGCTATTAAATAGGAAACAGAATCTATAATTGTGAAATGTCATAAACGACCTGAAGATAAGAAATATTTTTGTCAAACCTTTATGGAATATTTTATGGTAAACCTTCTTCACACATCGTATCTGTCACCATTTCCGATAAAACTGCGAATGTACTTCGACTATTCTATGTTCTTTGTAGGAAGCTTTCGCGGGAAGCATGAGAATGGTACGAATATTTATGTTGAATTATAAAAACGTCGTTTTAAGAGGTATGTCAAAATACAATTCCATACGGCAATTACTGTATCGCGGCATTTTAATAGTCAGTTATTTCACTGCAAAATTTGAACACAATGGATTCAGTTTGTAAGCGAAGCTACCATCTATTAAAATATCTGTTTTACAGTAGCGTAATTGTGTTGGGGGGGGGGGGGGGTAATGAATTAATTTTTTTTACTGTATAATTGAGTACCAATTATTACATTCGGACTTGAAAATATTTACCAATTTGCAAGTTTTCCGCGACCGCACAATTAATCGTCACCAAACCAAAATTATGTGAAAGGTATCTTGAAACTGCACAATTGGTGTGAAGACAGCAACCGCTTTGGCGTTAAAGAAAAGTCAAAAATTAAGTTTAGAGAAGGAGTTCACCTGTTCGATGTAAACATTATATCTGGAGAAAGAGAACAGTTTGTGTGGAATGTTAACGCAAAGAACTGAAAAATATTGAGCAAGATTGATCGTTTTTCTTTGTATGTGTTTGTCGATTTGTATTGAAGTTATTAATAGCTGTTAAGTGGTCGTGTCTACCTTGTGAGCATGGTGTAATGGTAGAGTAGGTACTCAGTTGCTGAGATTAAAATCACGAGTTCGAAACTCGGTTCGCTGATATATACTTTGTAAGTTATTAAAATATTCAGATATAAATTTCCATCCATTGTGACAATTGAACGTGAAATTCCTCATTATAGGCGATATCTGCCCCGTACGGACTCACAAGGTATTTTTATATTTTTATCATAGTTATAAGTTCGCAAATGCCTTTGAATGAAATTGTGCGAAGAAAAATCGATGTACGATCGTTAACTAAACAAATGCAAATGTCAATGTTAAAATTAATAAAAATTTCCTGAATGTATTCTGTAATTCAATTTATTTTCTGGAATGTACTTCAAACCTAGCAAAAGTAAAGTTATTAATAGAAGCTATATGAAGTTATATGGAATTATAGTTGCCAGCTATAATTAACCAAGGGCAGTGATAATCAATTCTAATAACTTTGACAAATAACAACCCGAAAATGCCTTACTTAGAACTACCTTGCGGCGGGAAATATAAGTTCTTGAATAAATTAATAACAATAATTTTAACAAAGAGGAACCACTTTTCTGAATTTATTTGACAACTTATTATTTACTCGCATAGGATATCATTTAATTTTAAATAGGTAGTTTTCGTGGGGTTATTTTAAGCAGTAAGATCCCGAGATCATGTCAAATTACCGATACGTTTTTAAAATCGCCTGAGATGTGCATCGAACGAGGACCGTTTTCAGTAATAATGTATTAAGGGCAAATGATTTTGCTGGTAAAAATGTTATACGAAAGTTTTTTGTTTTGGAAATGTCATAAGTCAAACTAATTTGATCAAATTGCCGAGCCGAAGGTGACGAAATATGTCAAAGTTAGTTTTTCGAGGGGCATTCCGAAACCACAACATATCTTGAGTAAAACATTTTCCGAGCAAAATAATTAACCCGAAACACATTTTGTGGACTATTTCTCAAATATCGGTGTATGTTGTATCAGTATGCGATAAATATGACATTTACACTGATGCAAAGTGATAGTTTAAATTACGTTTTTGAAATTCCACCTAAATTAAAACAACATATTTAGTGGTTGCCTTGGATACAAGAGGTAAAAGAAAGTGATAAAGTTCCAAGAGAAAACTTAGATTTCTTGCCACCATAAAAACACGTGATAGGTTGAATTTAAAAAAAACATGATATTTGATTGGATAATAAGAGATGCGGAAATAGTCACTTAAATAAGGGGACTTTTTCTCGTGTTTGCAGCTTTATTCTTAACGTGATTGGTCCAAATTTTAAAATTGGATATCAAATGAATGAAATATGTGATATCAGAGAAATAGTCAAAAACCTATCTCCAGCAATTTGAAATGGTCCAGGAATATTTTGGTAGACTATTCCCCAAATACAATTTTAATACTAGAAATCAATAAAGGATGTGTTTAATGATCTTACAAAACATTTATGTTCCTTCGATTATCTAAAACCTAAACAATTCAGGGGAATTGTGGCAGAGCTGTTATCAAAAATTGCCACATTTTTTTGGTGGGGAGAATTTGTGACACAATTCGCACCGCATTAATCAAAATTCGAAAATTCCAGTGTTTTTATTGGTTGAAATTTCATGTGGGAAATGAACACTTCAAGTTTGATATGATTTGTCAAATTAACACATCTAATCGAAAATAATCAAATACCAAGCAGTATTTACTATAGGTCTTTTTCCTTTGCTAGTAGGGTAACTCTCTTTCTAATAGTACCTGGTGTTTTAAGAAGAATTACATCTAGTAGGAAGTTATTAGTATTGCATTACTTAGAGTTGTCACTCACTAATTGTCAAATTAAAGTCAAATACTTTTAATAAAATTTGTTAATACAATATACCTAAAATGTCCACTATGCAAGAAAACATTTTTATTATTGAGGCATATTTTCGACCAGGACAGTTAATTCTAAATGGAGAATGGAAACATTCCTATTTGGTTTGTAAGTAACAGTTTCAACTGCAGTTTCCAAACAGAATTGGTGAAGAAACTGTTTTTCTGCACCACATTCGTCCCACTGTTGAAACATTTCTGGCGACTGGAAGTGTAGAAAAAGAGTCTATTGGAAGGCCAGCTACTGCCCCAAACCTTATTTAAAATGTGGAAGCTCTTGTTGTACAAAGTCCAAAAATTTTAGTGCGTTGTATTTCAGCTCAAACGGATGCCCCTGCAAGTACTGTTCACAACATTTTGAAGAGGCGACTGCACATGCATCCCTATAAAGTGTCTGTAGTACATGAAATTCGACCACGGGACCATGTTAATCGAATACATTATTGCAACTTTTTCCAAAAAAATGTAAACAACAACAAGCTTCTTGATTTAAGTTTCTTTAGCGATGATTCATAGTTCCATTGAAGTGGATTTCTGGATAAAGAGAACTGCAGAATGTGATCAGTCGATAATCCACATAACCATATTGAGTCACCTTTACATCCTCTTAAAGTTGGAATATGGTTAGCTGTGTCACGTCATGGGATCATAGGAACAATATTTTTCCATGACACAATAAACGGTCAACGTTATCGAGAATACCTGTTAGTGTCCTTCTTGGATCAACTGTATCCCGATGAATTTAATGGAGGTTACTTCCAGCAGGACGGGGCCACGCGCATACAACAAGTGAAAATTTACAATTTCTCGATCAGGTTTTACCGAATCGAGTATTTAGCAGAGGAATTTGGGCAACACCCGATCTTACTCCGTTATTCCTCCACCTTCGGACATCTTAAAAATGAGGCCTACAAAGAAAGAATTAATAATTTAGAGGAGCTAATAGAGTGCATTAGTATTAAATGTAATGATCTAACACCTACAATGTGGCATCACGTTGTTACGCTCATTTTTTCATTTTCCCGATCTATTAAATGAAATAATTAGTCAGATTTGGCAAATTTACTTTTATTCTCTAAATTTACAGTATTTCTTCTATGGTTAGGTAACCCAAATACCTTCAGCCTCAATTATGAATTAAAAGGAACAGTTTTTGTTATCAGTTTTGCGCAGCAATCTACACCTATAGTTTTTCTTCCTTTTTTCGAATTTGACTTTGACATTGATAACCTGGGATTGTGAACTGCTCTGGCCAATTTGCATTCCATTCTTTTCCATCGATTCGTTCGTTGAAGTTTGTGCCCTAGGGGCCTTTGGCTTCGCTGGCTTTGGTAATAGCCGACCTCGTAGTCTTGAGGGATTTTGATGCAAGGCGCCCTTTGGAACGTTCTGGAAGCCTTTGTGAGTTGCTGCCAACGTTCGCTTTGCTTTAGTTGCGGTTTTGATGGGCTTTTCTCCGATCGAACGAGACGTGGGCTGTTCGTCACCATTCGCAGGTTTGTTACGATTTCTTTTCGTCAGCGTGGTTGTTTATCTGGAAATTTGTAATTTTTAGCCAATTAATTATACGCCAAGGAAATGCGTTATCTAATTCTACGCACTGGAATTGAGATTTCCAATTCTACGCCATGAAAATGAGCTTTAATTGTACGCCATAGAACTTGAGTTTTACCTATGCGTCCTGCGAACTGGGTGTTATCGCTTGGAGTTTTGGTGTGGTTTATTCTACCTGGGACTGGTGGAGCCTCGACGAGCCGGCGTGCCGCTCATCTATTCCTCTGCGGTCGCCTCGTTGCACCTAACGAAGCACGTCTGCTGCCCGTTACGAGGCCCTCTCCTGGTTGCTTCGTCCACCAGCTCTGCACCACGTGCCGTGAGTACCTGAGAGGTTTTTAGAGCAATTCAGCTATGTATTGTTTGTCGAGTTGGCTTGTAGGTATGCCTTTTTAGACTTTAGATTATGGTATTTTGTGTATTATGCTCTGTGTGCTTTATTTGCGTAATTAGTTGTTTGATTAGATCGATTTAGTTACCCGGTAGTACGTTCTAGACGTGTTAGCCGGCCGGGGCTAAGGTAAACTCACCCTTTATTACGTAGTTCAGTATCCGCCATTTGCTTGTATGTAAACTTAATCTTAATAGTATTAAATTAACGGCTGTGTCTAAGGAACCGAACGCGGTACCCTTTTGGTCGATTTCAAGCTTCCGCGATTTGTTTGCACGATTTTAAATATGTTTAATAATGTAAAGGGCATATTCAAGTAGATTTTGAAGCGTTCATTGACTTACTTGATGTCTTTGCAATAGAAAACTACCTTGAATTTATATGGCCATATATAATCGTCAGTGTTTTCGCTTCGTAGAGATTGTGAGTATTATTATAGAGTCATTTTGAGCTGGCACTCGGGGTTAGACGTCGGCTGATTGCTTGGATAGCTTTCTTCTGCCACACCCTGCCTCACGGGATGCGTGCAGACTATTTATTTATTTAGCTAGATTATTGTTAATGCTTTCTTCCTATTCGCGAAACGCCGTTACAGGGACCTGCCGCCCATTTTCTTCGTATTTCGTTTAGTGCTCTTTTCAGCGTAGTTGGAACCCCGACCCTCGCGACTCTTTAGCCCATTAGGCCGATAGTTAACAGCCGGCAAAATATCAAATATTACTTTCGCCAAAAGGTAAGGCCAACCCGTCTATCTTCCCTTACAACGTTTTTGATAATATGAAACGTAGGGTAGCATTGTGTATTCAGAAAAATGGTGGACACTTAGCACTTGTTGTAACCAAGCAATAACTGGCCTTTTTCTAATTACTACCTTTAGCCATAAAGTTGTTTTCTTTCCGTTGCTTTTATTTTTTATTTTCTGGAAAAAATCTGCTATTAATGTTTATCACCTTTAATATGGCTTCCTTCTTACAATTTTCGTGCTTTTAAATAATACTTTAAAATACGAACATAATGTGTGCCATTTTAAAAATAAACGAAAACCGCTCCACAACTAAATTTGGTCAACAAATGTAATTGCTGTTATTGAGGTTATGTTATTATTCCGTCTACTAGCTAAGAGCACTGCGTGAGAGCGGAATATTCTATTTTGCTTGCGAAATTGAAAGCATACTAGATGTAATTCTTTTTAGGACACCTGGTATTATAGATGCTTGAAAATAAATTGTAATTGAAAACGTCGCTTTGAATTTTAAGTGTTGCCAAATAAAAAACTGAAAATTACAAAAAAAAAACTTTTGTAAGTGATGCCAACTTTAGGGCTCTATGATGTACGTCAGTTGTATTAGTTTAGTGCAGGGGTGGCGAACCTTTATTCATCTACGTGCCATTTTTTCTAAAAAAATGTTTAATGAGGCCATGACGTGCCACCAAACAATCTTATTAATAATTAATGAGGAAAAAAATAACACTAAATACTATCAACTTAAAACTCTTTGTTTGCAACCTAAAATATACACTTTGTACAGCAATAGTAACGTTATGTTTATTTAAATGAAAGAAGAAAATAGTGCAACTTCTGCTGTTGCAAATTAGATGCTAAGTAACTTATACTACATTCATACTTTGCTACTTTTAGCAGAATGCAAGCTGATAAACGGCTTCTAAGCGAGTCTAATGTTATTCATATGTGAAAATAATGACTCACAGGCATAGGTAGATGAAAATATTGTTAAGATAGCAAAAGCCAGCTTCTTCAGACAGCGAAATGTGTCTGGAATTGAATTCCACGTTTTCATAGTTTTGATATTGGCATTTTTACTCATGTTACCTGATAGAGATAGTCTTTCTATTTCATCTAATTCCAACTATTTCTTTGTTTCGATACATTTTTGGATCCATATTAAACTAGACTGGAAATCAATCAGCTGCATTTCAATTTCTTCAATTTCCAACCAATGAAATTTGGCCAAGTTCAGTTTATCAAGTGAAGTCACATCAGGATACATAATAAACTTCAGTGTTTTCGATAATTCTTTCAACTGAGAAAATCTCGATAAAAATTCTTTGATCGAAGAATTAATTACCGAATTAAACTCTTCAGTGACTTTTTTTCGTGTAAATCCAAATTGGGAAATACTTGTAGTTTTTGGTAACAATATCGTTACTAAATCTGGCAATTTAGCCTCGAAAGCACGAATGAGATCTATCATAACAATAATTGTTTTATTTCTTGAAGCTTCATGTTCAATTCATTGTTAAATATAAATTGTTTCAATTAGGTACCTAAATTCCTTAATTAATGTCGTGCCCAAATTATTTTGTCGCGTGCCATCAATGGCACGCGTGCCATTGGTTCGCCACCCCTGGTTTAGTGAATAGATAGTAGTGACGTCGTTCGGCTCTCTGTCTATAGTACAACGCTGAAGTGCAGTATTCACAATTTTTTTCTGGCTGGTTCACGCAATAAGAAACTGAATGTATGCACAGCGCTTGCTATTAAAGTGTAAAAGATACTTTTGGTAATGAATAACGAATCATAATAGTAAAACTCGAAAAATTATGGAAAGCATAAACTCAAATCAATCTAATTAAACGAAACATTTCTAGTTTAAATATTGTATGTCCAAATATTTCTTTTAAAGCGTTGCAATGCAATGCTCTGACAAATATAGCATGCATTCTCAAATTAAATTAATTATTATCACTAACTGGTGAAGCATTTTTTGTAAATGTTGTACTGTGGTAGGATTATTATTTTGTTTAAAAGAGCTTCTTGAAAATCAATAGTCATTTACCTATTACGCGAAACATAATTGCACATGCCGCTTGCAAGAAATTGATGAACATTGCAAATTCGTGCAAGTGCCAATGTGCAATTGCCTGACATTGATAAAAATAGTAAAATTAGGCTGTGTGGAACTGTTCCTGTGTAAATATGTCGTAAAAACTATATAAACAGAAACAGTTGGGTTTCCTTATTCTTGCAGTTCGATCTGCAGTTCTTATCACAATAGGAGATGTCTTCTGTTGGGAGTATGTATGACCCTTGCAGCTTCATTAAAATTTATTTGACGGTCTCCTAAATCACATATATTGAGATGGACTGCTCTAGAATTGTCTATTTATTAATTTAATTTAATTGAATTTTATATAAGTTAGAGCCAAATCCTAATACACAATTCACTGTCTAATATTTTACTGTGTTCGAACTTTGCCTGTCATTAAATCACTAGGCTGGTTAAAACATGAAATGTACTAATTTAGTGCACAAAATAAATAGTCGGCCCCCCTTTACATTTTATTCAACTGCAATAATTAACTCTCAGTAGAATACAAGCTCTTTAATCTCAAGGTGAGTTCCGAAGTCGACTATATTTTAAAACTGATCTGAAATGGTACTATACAACAGATAGTAGTTCAAATACGCGGCCGCTCAAGGTCCACAAATCGGTTGGCTAGTGCACACAGCGGTTCATTGAAAGTTAAAGTGCTCGTGAAATATGAGAATTCGCAAGATAATTATTCAAAAATTTCGCGCGTGGAAACAAATAACAACTTTTGTTTCTAATAGTTACGTAGTTCGTGACGTCAGACAGACGCCGTCCAAATTTTTGCAATTGTGTCTGGTCGCTTCCTGCACAGCTTCAAACTTCCGCCAAACCACGGATTTTACTGACGCCGGGCTAATTACTTTAAGTGCGGCCTAACTAGAGCCTTGGAAAAGATCTCCTCTTTTTTAATAAGGTTTGAAGTCGTGTGCCCCTCGTTTTCCGGACGCTGACACTAACTTCTTTAGGCTAAATCGTACATTATAAAAATTCCTTGGACTGCATCGCCCCTTCTGGAAATGACACCGTTGAATTTTCTCCGCTATTCTTGGTCCCCTTTGCTGCCAAATCTGCTGGAGACGTTTTTGCAGACCTGTCCTCTGCCGTAGACTGCTGATCTCTTGGCTCCGATGCTCCTCTTGGCCGTAGTCGAAGTTCGCAAAATGGAGTTGATCGTCCCCGATTTCCTCATAGATGATATTATGGGTTTTGTATGTTTCTTTGTTGCGGAACTTGTTGAAAATACACCCACTTGTACCCTAGCACTTGGGCAATAAACTGGTATACTTTTTATAGCTTGGAAAACACTTTTATTATCAAAATTCTATAAAAATATGGAGCACAAATTTCAACAAACAGTCAAGTAATCAATTTTCAATTGTTCTCCATTATTAAACAAAAACGAATCTGGTTGCTATGAGACAATATTCACGAAAATTATGTTTGATAACCAAATGGAAATAAACGTGTTTACCTAATTCTATTTTAAATTTTTCTTATAATCTAAGCTATTGTCTTTTCTTACATCTAAAATTATATCGGTAGCGCTGCGCACACACACTTTTAATTTTAACCACAGCTGTACTATTGTACTAATTGTAATTTTAAATGCACTGATTTATTCGAGTTCACCACTTCTCATTTGCTTCGTTCATGTCCTGCTGCCTGCTTCTCAAATTGCTCTTTCCTGTTATTTGATTCTATCTTTCTTTACCTTTTAGATTCCTCACAAATTTCACTTTTATTGGCTTTAATACAAAACTACGCTTCTTTCAACCTGCACATAGCAAACCTTTTTGTCTCTATTAATTTATTTCGGTTCGGCTTGCTATTATGCACAAACCTATTATTTTTATTTATTTAAAAGCCAACTTCGACCCCTGTGAAAACGAGCTCTGCCTTCTGCGTTCCTTACCCAACTACCTTATTATTTCTCGCATCTCATTATTAATGCTTTTACTGTTTGAATTTTTAGTTTAACATTGCAGCTGCATAAAACACTCCAACTCTGTGGTTATTGAATTGGTCCATTATGTTGCACTGCTAGCAGAGTCGAGTCGTGGGTTTAATACCATTACAATATCATGTCTGCATATTTATATACCGCGTACTTCATGTTACAAAAACGAATTATGGTTGACGCTAATCAAACGCAAGTGAAATAACAGTCTGAGATAAATCTGATGTCACAACTGCCAGTCAAAATTTTACATGAAGCATTCTTAATAGTGTTGTTTGTTTGTTTGGTTGTTATTGGACAAGGTCCAGGCATGCAGAGTACTTTGTACCTTAGACACCGATAGCTGTGGTCATATGGTCAAAGTCCTACATATAATTTTGCCGAGACTAAGGAGTTCCAACCCTAGCAAGAGATATTTTACACGGGACCCACGGCATTACATCATTTCCGAGTGATGGCGTTTTGTAGAGGCTTGCATCCCCATTTTTTTAGTTTTAAAAACTCGCAATCTTAGATCAATGGTCAAAATGCTTAACCACTCTACCTACTCCTGCTTTTTAATATTTGTTTCTATTTTGTTTAATTTTTTTATATTAGGCCACCATAAATATGCATGTTGTCATGCTTAATTTTAGCAAATTTTCTTATCCTTTAGCACAATTTCAAAAACGAAATAACTAAACTGCACAGGACAACTTTTTGCAGTTTTTCGTTTATCTTTCATGCTAGAAAAAGGTTACCTGAAGCTCTAGTGGAAGTTGCAGGACATTCTTTATACAAATATAACAAATAGGAATAAGAAAATTATTTGATAGAGTAATAGATACAAAATTTAATCTCAAAACAAAGGTAATGAAGCCAGCCCTTCCACTGCAGAGAAATGCTTTGATTGCTGACAAAATTGACAACCAATGCAAGTTAAATTTTGTAAACAGGGAACAGTATTTATGACATTTGCGAATAGAATAACATAAAATAGTACGTGATTTATATTTAAGCTAAGACATGAAGAAGCAACTACAATTACATTAGGTATAAACCCCTTTCTGCTTTGCGTGGGTATTAGTGACTTCTTTCCTAATGACATAAATGTGATTAAGCTCATCGGAGAATATTTAATGGTATTACCAGGAAATGAGAATTTCTAGGATGCGACTATCTTTCAACGGATCAGGGCGCAGAATAATTGCAAAGTTAGGTTTCGTGCGGTGTGGGTAGTAAATAAATTCACAGATTTATGGTAGTTCGTTTCGACTGTCAGCTGTAGCGGATTTTGTATTCATGAAAGAACCAAATGAGCGACTGGTGCTCGAGCTCACATACATATAGCCTGACATTCACAATTATCCGAATTTGAGGAACATCATATTTAAAAGCATCTTGTTATAGTGGTAAACTGACATGACTGGCGTATAAAATACCACTAGTTTCATTTAGGTGCAATATTTATAAGTCAATAAACGTAAGTTCAGCTCTATTTCTTTCTAGTTTGTGTCTGCAACTAATAAAATTTTTGAAATTTAGTTACTCGAATAATGGGATTTATGTAGATCGGTTTAATTTTTAAACACGTGGTTTCTAAAGACTTTGACGAATGAAACGGTTGGGACTTTTTCACTCAAAACCAAAGTTGGAAACCTCACCGTCGGTATTTGATCGTTAATAAAAAACAAGGAGTATACTTTATTGAATGTGAAATGCGAACACATACAACCACTTGATGATTTCGGTATAATAGTTACATTCCATTTCTACTAAACCTTTAAATCGACGTGTACGAAGTTCTTGTATTGATTTTGTAATGTTTATCCAACACCTCCTTATTATGACACTATATTTATTCCGTTTTCAGTTGAATTATATAGCTCATAAAACACAACTGTCTTATAAGCACTTGTAAGTGTCACTTCCAACTAATTTGTCACTTTGACTTTTCACAGCTGTAAATATAAAATGTATGTTTTTACTTCCCTCGTCTAAAAGACAAAGGAAACATTGTAACTGCGAAAAAGTCACCTTCCGACGATTTCTTCAGATATTCACGTTTCATGGTCCCGAGAAAATGTCGATCAAAAATATACCGGGTCAACACCTATAAAAAATTAAAGTTTGTCTATTTTTGCTTGAATTGAGATATAGATAAATGTAATAATTTGAACATAGCTCAGGCTTTACCGTTCACAAGAATTGAACCTAACAAATACAGCGTAACTGTTGTACAACAAATAAAAATGGGCTGCAGTAACTTTGTTAAATGTAATGCAGTCGTACGAGCCAGTGCTCCATGGCATGAGATAACCGGCCGGGATGTGCGCGGCCTGATACGTTGTGAGGAAAGATTAAAGGTTTGGCCTTACCTGTTGGCGAAAGTTGTATTAGATATTTTGTTGGCTGGTAAATATCGGCCTGATTGGGCCAACTCGCCGAGAATGGTGGGGGTTTCAACGGCGCTGAAAAAGAATACAAAACCAATACGAAGGGAGAGGGCGCCAGGTCCTCGACATTGCCTAATCCTTGCGTCGGACCACCACGAGCTATGAGATAACTCCAGCAGAACAAACAAAATAGTAACGACCTATAAATTATTACAGCTTTTATTCAAATTGGTACTATAGTGTCAGAAACACACACAAACGCAATAATAAATACAAATACATATATATACCAAGGCAGGCTATGACAAATAAACACATTAAAGTAATTAGATGGGCGCGGCATAAACAATTAAAATTTCCTCAATCGGTAACGGCGTTCAGCGAAAAGAAAATTAACAATAACCTAACTGTGTAAGTAATTAATCTGTAAGCATCCTGTGAGGCAGGGTTCGGCAGAACAGAGCTATCCAAGCAATCGGCTGACGTCTAACCCCGTGTGTCAGCTCGAAATGGCTCTATTATAACATTAAAAATTTCTAAGGGTCGAAAGCACCGAGATTATATATGGCCATATAAATTCGTGGTAGTCTCCTAGAATAAAGACATCAGTATAATCAACGAACGCTTCAATATCTACTTGAATATGCTCTTTAACAATATGATACATAATTAAAATCGCGTAAACAAATCACGGAAGCGTGAAATCGAACAAAAGGGTACCGTTTTAAATTTTTTCACAAAGTTTTCGAACAAGCAAATGGCGGATAATGGAGTTTGTAATAAAGGGGCGAGTTTACCGCAGGCCAGCCGACAAACATGGCTATATCGTGCTACCGGATAAGTAAATCCCTCTAATAAAATAACTAGTTACGCTAATAAAGCGTACAAATCGTAATGCACAAAATACCATAATAGCAATTCTAAAAGGTCATACCTATAAACCAAATCGATAAACAATACCTCACTAAATTGCTACAAAAACCTCTCAGGTACCTACGTCACGTGGTGTCGAGCTGGTGGACGAGGCAATCAGGCAGATCGCTGGCCTCATAATGGGCTGCAGATGAGCCTCGATAGATATTGTAATGCGGGGAATAGCAGCAGCCTCCAGCCGAAGAGATGAGCGGCACGCCGGCTCGTAAATGCTCCACCAGTCCCAGGTAGAATAAGCAACACCAATGCGGATACCTATCCCAAGCGATAACACTAAATTCGCAGGGCGAAGAGGTAAAAGTCATTTCGAAGGCGTAGAATTGAAAGCTGAGAGTGGTGACGAACAGCTTAAGCTCAGTTCGAAGCGCAACAAAAAAGCGTAGCGAACGCTGGCAGCAACACACAATAGCTCCCATTGCGTTCCAAAGGGGCACTACTTGCCTCACATATCCCTCGAAACTATGAGGTCAGCTATAACCAAAGCTGAACGAAGCAAAAGGCTCCCAGGGCACCAACTTTAGCGATCGAATCGATGGAAAAGAAAGAACATTGGCCAAAGCAGTTCACAATCTCAGGGTATCAAAGTGTTCCAAAATTCGAAAAAAAAAGAAAAAGTATAAGAGTGCAGAATGTGCTTTGAACTAATAAAGAGAGTGCTGTACTTTGTTCAGAATTAAAGCTGATGGTAGGATGGTTGCCTAAATATAGGTGAAATATTGTATTTTTAGAAAATAAATGTAAATTGCCAAATCTGATTAATTATTTCAACTATTATAAGAGAAAATGACAAAATGAGCGTAACAACGTTTCGTGGAAATCTCTTCCGCAAGCGCTGAGTTCGAATCCCGTCTTCAATATTTTATTTTAACATTAAAAATATTTTTTACAAATTGATGTAATTTGCATTACCAAGTGTTTTATTTTATTGTTTCAGTATTATTAGGGACTGTAGGATATTTCTACTCCTAGTTGCATTGGATTTTTCAAGATATTTAGTGTTGCAACTTCCACTAGCGAGGGAAGCCCTGAGTAAATCCTTTTACAGATTTTTTTGGTATTAATTGAGTTGTATAAAGTATTATTGGAATATGTGTTATTATAAATAATTCACTGGAAAAAAAGATGCCAACTGGCCTGGCGGCCTCGAGGGCTGAACTTTTCTCTTGTTGGTTATTTTTGTAGCCACAGAACTAGGCTATTCTGGCTGATATTATTTCAAAGCTTTGAATATTGACAGGAGCTTTTCAACTTGTTTCTGATGAAAATATTTACCGTTTTGATAATGTCCTCAGACAAAGGTTTTGCTGACACTCGTGAATTTTTTTTTGTATTTGACCTTCACACATGTATATTTTAATATTAAAACATTTGCTATTTATTTGCACTTGATCATGCAAAATTCCCTTGAAGTTGAAGGTTCCCTTGCATTTTGAACCTGAAATAGTTAGTAGTTAGTTTTTTGGAAACTTTTTCTCAGAACTCAATGACAAATGAAATTCGTTTCTGCCCTTCTGCGTGTAATAATGGCTATTTGATCAAGCATTATTTGTCCGCCACGAGCGATTGTGTTAAATGTTCAAAGTCCCTTTGATGATGCTGTGTTAAACAAGTGCAAAACTGGATTTCTTTCACTCTGTCTATTTCGATTGAACATTTCCATTCTCCATGTGAAAGTACGTAGTAGAAACGGTTTTGTCGGTAATATTATTTGGAGACTGAGTATTTTATTATAATTCGCTGTATGAATAATATGCTAACCTGCAGCAAGAACACAATTGGAGCCAGTAATTCTGCAACCTTTAATCATTCGAAGGTATCGTGGATTTTATTCGCACCGCACCAGTGGTACGGTGAGGCATGAGCACGGAAAGGGATATTATTAGAATACAAATTCATACCTTTATATTTACCATGGACATTATTTTAAATGACCTATAGAATTTATAGATAGTAACCCAAGAGATTTTTTTATTATTTAGCTTCAATGTGCCTTATATTTGAATACAAGGCACCTCTCACAATCTGTTTTCGGTCTTTTTAGTCTTTTTTACCTTTGAAGTATGAAATATTTCAATACTCTTTTATTATTACTATTATAATTGGTTTCGACCTTTATCCAAACATGAAAACCAACAAAATTAACCCTCTTACAAGACATCAACTGAAGAATTATTCTTAAAATGTATAACAAAAATATATTTGAAATACGTAACGAGCATAAATTATAACTCAACTAGCAAGATGCCCGTTCTTCGTACGGACAATAAATGTTTGTTTCTTCTTCTAAATCTGAAATAAATTCTGGAGTCCCCCCCCTACCCCTCACTCAATACGTTAAACTAACAAAGGCTGCAAAACAATCTTGTAGGTGAAAAGAAAACAATATTCTTCCGAAAAAAGTTCTTAACTCTTTTCTTTTTTACGTACGCCCTGGAAATGTGTATGTAATTGTCGTTACCCTTGTATAGATTGATAAAACTATAGTTTTAGTATAAAAATGAGAAAAAAAAATATATGTACTTATTAAATGTTGTATTCATAACTTATAGCAGGATAACCGCTTCCACCATAGAGGGACGGAATTTTAGAAATTCTCCTATTTTATTCTAAGAGATATTCAGAAATTCGTGAAAACACAGTTTATCCCTTTTCGCCCCTTAGAGGTAAAATTCTTTCAGCCCGATTTATCCTGAAATTAACCCAGAGGGGAACTAATTAATAATTTTAAGCCCCTACCCTTCTTCAGTTTTTTCTTTTCACCGCTTTAAGGGTGAAATTCAAAAAACCCTAAAATCCCTTTCTAAAGATTTGAAAAACACATGGATATGACAAAAAGAATACTCTAACTCAACAAACACAGGAGATACAAGGGGTTCTATAATTTACCTCGAATGCAGATTCGCAACTTTAAGGGTTGATTAGTACAAAATCCTGAAATGTGTTTTTAGACATTTGCGTTGGATGCCTATGCAAGAAAACACAATGTCGATATCTTTTCGGGTCTAAGAAATATTGAGGAATTCATTAAAACACAGTTTACCCCTTTTCACTGCCTTACGGGTAAATTTTTAAAATCCCTTAAACCACTTTTTAAATAACTTAAAAATACATCTATTTGCCGAAAAAGAATGTTCTAACTCAAGAAACAAAGGAGATACGAAGGGTTCTTTAATTCACCCCGAATCCATATTTGCATCTTTAGGGGTTGATTAGGCCAAAATCATGAAATACGTTTCTAGGCATTTGAATTGAAAATCTTTTCAAGGAAAGACCAAGTCGATTTCTCATCGGGTGTAAGAGATATTGAGAAATCCGTAAAAACATATTTTACCCGTTTCACCCCCTTAGAGGTAGAATTTCAAAAAATCTCTTCTTAGCACTACCTTACGTAACAAATTAAATCTTCCACCCAAATTTCAACTTCGTAGTACTAGTCGCTACGGCTCTGCGTTGATTAGTCAGGGTTGTGACTTTCCTTTATATATGTATAGATAACAAAAATTAAGAAAACATAGAATGGTATTCTCTTTGAAATAAGAATCACAAGTAATGAGTATGTTCTAAATATACATATATACCCTGCAAGAAACACATTTCTAAAAAATCACTTTTGATATTTATGGCGATCTCTAATGGGAAATGCTAAAAACTGTAATTTGCAAAAATTATCAAGCAAACTTAGCCTGATGGCCAACAAAATATCCAAAAATCGTAAAACAAAGGTGGAGTGCGGTTGTTACGGTGGGGTATAGCGTATACACATCTATTCTAAACAATATGATAACCTCAACGCTCTCACTACTACTAACCGTTACGTATTTACTTAAAGAAAGAATTAATTCGAAGGTACCAAACCCGCGGAGGTTTCGATAAGTTACTTTGAAGTGCATTGGGGATATTATACCCCACCGTATATCCGCCGGGTTAAATTGGGGTAAAGCCGTGCAGGGTGATTCGTGGAAGATGTGATACTGAAATATTTTAATTAATATTATTTAGTTTGCCATGGATTACGAACACCTTACTACATTTGACAGTTTATATTAGTAAATTTAAATATTTTATTAAAAAAATGCACCTAGACAAAGAAAAAACCAAAGTGGGGGGCTTCATCAGTTGAGTGGTTGTATGCACCCATGGCATTATTTATCGTCCAAGGAATCTGATATCCACTTCTGCCTTGATATTATTTAAATATCAAAGCATATATGGTACGTAAGTATTTTGAGTTGTCCATTTTTAAAAATGCAGGTTTATGTCTGAATCAGGTCATATATTTCCAAGATTACTTGAAACGAGCGAACTGAAATAAATGCTTATGGTAACTCGCCACTTGGGTGTAAAGCTTTTCATATCCATTCTGTTTCATTTGTATTGCAATTCAGTATCTCATATATGCAGTGCAAATTTATGCATTCATTATTACTAAATGATATTCTTTTCATTCAAAGGTAACTTAATGTAATGTACAATAAATTATGTCAGAGCAGATATTCTGGTTTGATGAATTGTTTTAGTCTAGAACTTAGATTATTGATGGTTTTTAGTCTTAGAATTATCAATTTAAAGTTATGAAAATTAAATTCCCAGAAAGTAAACCGCATGAAACAATTCCGAATATACTACCACTAAATTTATAAAAATTTGGAATTGATAATGTGTGATGAAATGAAGCAGTATCTATATTTATGTGATATCATTAACTTTTAGGTTTTTGGTTTTGAGCGACCTATTTTTTGATAAGGAGCTTTACTTTCCCAAGAGGACGGTTTTGAAACTAATCATTATGTCGAGAAATATCAGGAAGCCTTTAGCATAATGCATAAGTTAACGTTTAAACTCCCATGCTATTGTCCTTATCAGTCTCATGTACATAATTTATGGAATATCACGGGGATATTAACAAAAGTCTATATTCATAAACTAGAATTGAATGACATGAGAAGGCAATCACGTTAATTACCTCCATAAAGCATCGCTTCCAACTAGGATATTATTCTGTTAGCTCGTATTGATAAAGTAGCCTCTGTCACTAAATATAACTTACTAAAAATGGGAGTTTTGTTATCGTATCTAAATCTATATGAGTAAAATACAACACTAATTTTAGTGGAAATGACAAGTTTTGTGCATTTCTCGCATTAACCTTGATAACGTAATATAAATTACATTACCTGACAGCCCAAGGCTAACCTCATGTTTATTCCTTCATTAGAGAATAATTGATAACGTCGGGTCTAATATTAGCAACCGTACTTGAGCAACGTTATGTAACTGATTAGATATTTAATAGCAAAATGCTAGATTGCCTGCAATTTGTACAGCATTCTCTTCTTATCCCTTATGATAAATATAGTCCACCTATATCTGAAGAAGTATTGATTGAATAGTTGCATTTTAGGATTTCTAAATATGCGATCAGTTAAGTAGTTAAGAGAAATTTTTCGAAGTTTCAAAACTATTCTTATTCTTTCTAGCTGGTTATGATTTTTTTTTTCAAAGTAATAAGATAATATGATATTCTTTGCATCTGCTCTGCTAGCTTGGTTGTCCTTTTGTGATATGTTTAGGTTTCCAATGCATCATATCATCCAGAAATAGATAATTAGAGCAACCTGAGGATATTTTCCTGCATGACAGCCTGACAATACATGCGCATTATTACTTTCGCATGTAATTACAATTCTTAATCGAACGAATACGATCGCAGGTTTCATTTACGGAGCTTCAATTACTTATTTAATTACAATATTCATAACCAAAGAAATACAATATAAATTTTGGAATTTAGTGTGACAACGTATCGATTACGTATAATTGGAGCTATCACAATGAGAGATAATAATATAAAATATTAAATAAGACTAAAATGCGTTTTGAATTTAATTAAATGATATTAAAGATAAAATAAATTTCAATGGAAATTATATATCAAATGAATGTGCAAATCGAGTGGATAAAATCTATTAGAAAAAAGTCTACAACAAAATTCACATTGTTAACGGATGTGTAGCTACGATATTAATAAAATCTAGATATTATAGTTTTTCTAAATTATAAGACCGTACATAATATACATATGATTTCTTTATAACGAAAATTAATATTTGGTATATTATACTCTTATAGATCAAATAAACGTTTGAAAAATTCAAATTGCAATTGAGTTACACACGTCAAATTTGCTTGTTCTTCAGCCACGCTCTTGAGCCTTTGTAAACTATCCACCAAGCGACGTATTCTAGTTACTATCGCTTTGACTAGTTTTATTTTAATTACTTCCTTCGTGAAAAGACGAAGGCAGTATTGTCTTCACGAAAAAATACTTTGCCTGATTTTTCAGACCTTCACGTTTCAGGGTTTTCTCAAATCCGTCTGTCTCTCTATCCGTTCTGTCTGCCGGTTGTCGGTAAAACTCAAAAACTATATGTTGGAGGAAGAAGATATTTTGCATGATGATTAAATGTCTTTCTGTCATGAAACCCAGAAACTTCCGTTAAAATATATACAAGGCGAGCAAATAAAAAAATCAAATTAGTCCTATTTTTCCTCTAACTCAAGAACTATTAATTAAATGAAAGTAATATAGATCAGATTTTTATCCCCGACGAAAAAAGTCATTTTTAAATCACTAATATACAGGGCGAGCATTATAAAAACTGTTTTTATTTTTGCTGTAGCTGAGGAATATGTAAACGTAATAATTCACATAGCTCAAGATTTACCCTCGACGAAAATGGGATGCAACAGATACAGATCCAACGTTGTACAAAAAACAAACAGGATTAACAATAAATGCGTTGTATTTAAGGCAGCAGCATCCCAATGACGATGGCCGAATACAGCGAACATGCGATTTGCTTGCAAGCTACTGCCAAACTTTGAAGTCTCATTCAGAGGCGCTGAAGTTCGAATCCCACCACCGGTGCAGTTTCTTTTGAAAATTGATGTAATTCGCATTATCAAATGTTTGCTTGTATTGTTTGGATATTATGACGAGCGTCAAGATATTTTAATCTCAGTTTCCTTTGATTTTTTAAATTGTTTAGTGCCACAGCGTCCGTTTGAGAGGAAAGTTCTGAGTAAAGCCCTAGACATATTTTTTTGTTTAGGAATTGTAGACAGTGCATGCTCTTATGTAGGTCAAGTGCATCCTATACGTTCACCTTGATTTTCTTGCAGACATTCAGATAATGTACTGCCACACTATCGGTTCATTGTATTATTTCTACCAAATATTCGTTCATTCTAAACATCTACCCGTTGAGTCTCTGCTACTATTCGTTAAAGCCAGGGGTGTAGTCGAGGGGGAACGCGGGGGAACGGCGTTCCCCCACTGGTCTTTTGTTAATTTAAAAAACAATAAAGAAAGAATTTATGGCATTTACTTATTAGTACAAACAATTTGATAATTATTCATTCCAGTGTCATTGAAATATAGGCTAGTGTTATATGTTATTATTTAGAAATATCACTTCAAACATGACTTGCTACTTGCTATGAATATGCAAAGTATTAAAAACAGTTTCAATTAGAACTTTGTAGGCTTGATATTTATATATTAAGGCTACGAAACTGACAACATCGTAATACGGAAAAATTGCACCAGAAAACATCAAAACGCATATTTTTGCACCTATACTTTTAAAAAAATTTCGGAAGAGGACCCCCGGACCCCCCTTTTTCTTGGGGATATTCCATACCCCTCAGAAGTCTAGCGTTCCCCCACTGGCTGGTTTGCCACTACATCACTGGTTAAAGCGAATCTAAAAAGATTCCTTTTTAGGTTTGGATTACATTTTTATTGTGTGGCGTTAGTAACAATTTGTTTAACATTCTAGATTTCAATAGGAAATTCAAGACTACTTAAACCAGTAGATATTAGAGGTGAACTGCCTGCAGAGGTGGAATTAAATTCGAAGGGTAACGTTAAAATTGACAATACTTCTAACAAGCACCGATTAATAGATTAAAACATCACTGTCACGTAATTTCTAAGCGAATAACATCTGCAACATTAAAATGGAGCTACTCTTCAACAGCAATCAAGTAGATTGCAGAAAACAAATTAGCACTTTACATTCAATTTAGAAGCTGAATTCCTTAATATGAATCTTACAACAATTACTTAAATAGTTAAGCATGCTTGAACCTGATCAATGAAGGAATAAATTAATTTAAGAAAATAAAATTTTACAAGCTGTACTTATACTCGTAATTGAGTATGTATGCTGCATTAGACGAAAGTATGTTAAACACTTGTATTGTGCTTACATTTTGGAAACACTTATACTTAGTTTGTAACCCCTACCGTTATTAGTAAAATGTTCATGGTTTTAATTTAATAAGTAGCAATTTCGTCGTTAAACAGCAGCGGACGAGTTGTAATACATTTTGTCGGAAATAATTCGTTTACGGCATGTAGTACCTATGATAATGAACGATCTTAATGTTTCGCTAACGAAAGTGACTTTTCTCATCTAAAGGACAAAGGGTGAGCAATTTTAAAAATAAAGCTTTAGTTATTTTTGCACTAATTGAGAAATAGATAAAAGTATTAACTTGTTGTTAATAGAAGTGGACAATAAAATTGTTAATGCATACTGCATAGTAAGCAATGACAACATACCTTTGAAGCATGGAAAGTGTCAAATAATGGCGTCCTTTAGGAAGTAGTAGCGGAAAAAGTAATTTTCAATTATGAGAAATGTTGTCAGCTGAGAAGTAATATGGATTTACAAATTGAACCATAATTTTCTCAAAGCCATGTGTAAACTGAATAAACTAATAGCGCATACATGAAATATTGTACCTCCTTAATATGTTACAAGATAACTGTTTTACAATGCTAATTTTTTATTTTATTTTCAGGTGAGTCAGCTACTACAGCTGTTGAAGATAGTTCGGTATGTGTTTGAAGTTATGTACTTATTCATATATTGCATATCGGGTAATTATAGTATAATATAAGTATCTTTGCAATTATTTCCATGTGTATTCACAATAGGGTGTTCAAAAGTATATTTTCATAAGGACATGTTTCAGAAGAAACGATACGCAGAATCTACATATCTTTCTTCCTTCAAAATATAAATTAGAATATGGCACATTTGTTTATTGCAGAAAGTGAACAACACTTTTCCATTTGGTTTCTTGGATATTTTAACAGTAGTCATAATACGTGTACACCAACGTGGAAAATTAATAAAACTCAAGACGAATTCGTTTACAGTAACTATGCTATTCTGAATATTTCTGATTATTGTTTAAAACATTAATTTTATCAACATATGTGAACTAAATTTACCTACAATTTTCTCATTCTACTGAATCTACTTTATAAATTCGTATAAAACTATATTTTATATGACAACTTGTTTAACAAATTAATAAAAGTTTGACGCCATGATTTTGCTTATTTTTTCTGTTACAACGACGAAAATTATTGTAATCACTGTGGGAATGATATATTGTTTCCGAATATGCCATAAGAAACAGCACAATATCTTAAATAGTTATTTTCCAATGGTTTTAATACCTACATGTGATTTGTTTTGATTCAAAGAACTTTACAGTTTCACTCCTGCAGCCAATCATACCGAATAACTATGGCACGTCACAACCAACTTGTCTTTGAATACAATTTAAAATAAAAACAATACACAGTGGTAAACAATGGATAACGGTTTTAATTTAAGTATGCATATATACAATTTATAATTACTCTGTTACACAGAATTTACTGTCATTAGGTGTTCACTACGGAACAAACACGCAAAATTTGTTTAATATAGGGTACTCAAGTACGCACAAATATTTATATTTTCTACCATTTGCTTCAGATACTAGTGCAACGAGTTTTACACTTAAATTAAGGTATTCAAGCATTACGATGTAATTTAATCATGTATTTACTCTGAAAATACTACTTGAACCATTGCAAGTTTGACGTTCACATTCTCTGTGCACTCTACTGCTCATTAGCATATAAATTATATACAGGCTCAACAGTTAAGAGTGTCATTATGTTTTGAAAAAATTAAAAATTATTAAGTAGAAATAGATCGAAAGGTTTTTTTAACCATGTAAATGCTCAGTTATTGAATGAAATAGAACTCGTGTTGAAATTATTTTATTTTATTACCATCATACACGTTAAAAGAGCAGCCTACTCAACGAAGAAGGTAGTTTCACAAAGAGGTTGCTGTTTTCAAGTACCTGAGAATTATCTCTACACTGTTTAAAAATTATAGGTTGAACTAAACAGCAATGAAAAGATCATTATCATTCCACGAAAGAAAATATTTCGGGCAAGAATAAAAATGATATTTTCCTATCCACACTATTCTTCAAATTTGTGAATATGACTGATGCATAAATGCTAGTTCTAGCACGCTGCCTTTCCATGACGATAACAAAATTAATTCAAAGAGTGAGTTATTTCACCAATTGTAAGCTTCCATACCGTTTTGTATGTTGTCGAGCTACATTTACTGGAAACTGTATTGCCTTCGGCACTGCCAACTAGTTTTTCCGCAGTGCAAACACATCCCTAATGTTCATTTCATGAATGTATAAATCTCAATATCCACAAACATTGCAGAAAAACATCATGACTTTACGAGAAATTTACGTTTGAAAAGTTTGATCCCAAAGTACTTTGAAATAAAATTGCTCTGCTTTTGCATTTGAATTATCTTTGACTTATTTATTATTATAGTTCCCATCATTTCCAACAAATTAACAATAGAAAACCTCCGATTTTATTACTCATGGCTGTGTACCTTCTAAGGATAAGAAAAATGATCGAGTCAATTATAGAGTTACGAAGTTTAGCTACTAAAAGATAATACATTTGAATAGTCACAAAAACCTGATAATTAGGTAACTTAAAGTACCTAGGAGAAATACAGGTTGCAGAATCATAGTCTAGTTCTTTTTCAATTAAAATAGATGGCTAGTTAAAATATTTTGATAAAAAAACAGTGTGAGGCTTCATAGCGTTCAGCAGAAAATAAAATTGAGAACTGAATCCCAGCATAAACGGATACAAAATAAGAAACTTTGCAATTGTAAGGCTATAATTGGTATAATTCTAGAGTATATTAAGAAATAATAATTTTTTTAGTAATAACGTACGTTTTATACAATTTATTTTTGTGTTCGAGTATTTATAAACATATCTACTGAAGATATAATCGAGTTCGTTTTGCTACTATGTTGCGATAGGAAAATATTTACGTCCAAACCAATCTTGGTCGCATTTTAGCTGATGTTTTTGGGACAGGTCGCGGCGGCCCGGATTGTTTACGATGGGGTAGTCATAAAGTTTCAACAGAACGTTAGTGCTCCACTCGCAAGTGTTTATATTATTCAGTTCAAATTTCAAAAACCATTTTACTTTCTCCATTCAAGTAACTTATGTTATTTGCAACCTCTTGAAAGGTGTATGTTTTTTCTGTTCAAGGCAGGTTTTTTGTAAGTGGTCAAATAGTCGCTACTAACTATACTAATAAAAAATATGACAATGTAATTGAATTATTTGTTAGAAATTTTACTTCAAAAAATTCATTTTTATTTATAGCAAGTTTTCAAGCTTTTTACAAAAAATACATATTTCGTCTCCGATTCAACAAAAAAATATATACTTTTCGTGTTTCTAGACCGGAAAAAATCAAGAACTAACAGTACGCAAATGTATTCCTTGCTAAGACGAAAGAAATAACAATAAAAATAGTATATTCTACAAGAGATCAAAGTACCGGTTTTTTTGTGAATTGAAAATTTTGATTTCACGAACAAAAAAAAATCATCGATAGTATGTAATGATATACACTGCATACCAAATGTATGGAACCGTCCTTGTTATTTCAAAACTATTCAAGCTAAATCGATAAAATTTAATATGCATGCTTTTTACAAATTCTTCTATTATTTCTACAGTTTTGTAATTTTTTTAACTGACAAGGTCGAGAGCTGCACAGCCATCTTGATTTTTTTAAAATAGGAAGGTAGGACAAATCGCATACCGTTTGAAAGGTATTTTCAAGTAGAATTCAGGTACATAATGCTTGCCATAGTTATCTCTAAAGATAACTTCGCTATTGTAAATTAAAGATTGGGAGTAGGTATTAACTGGTAAAACTGAAGATCCAGTTAGGGAACAATGAATTGTTTTATGGTGTTTAATGTAACATCAGATTGTTGAAACCGTGTTTTAAGTTTATGAAGTTCATCTAGTACAAGAATCATTTATAAGCAAATTTATAAATAAATCGCGTACTTCTGAATAACGACGTCTTGTATCACCGTATCCTATCATCATCATCAAGATTCCTATACATTCTTTTTCTGTAAGATGCTCTATAATTTAGCACTTCGGGCACAGTTTTAAGCTTTTGACATTTGTTAAATAACATAAATTAACCATTGTTTTCAGCGCTCACTAAATCTTCAGTTATGCAGTTAAAACCTACTCCCAATCTTTAATTTACAATAGCGAAGTTATCTTTAGAGATAACTATAACTATAAAAACTTGTTTTTCGGTTTCTCAAATAAAGCATACCAATTAAAATTTCGAGTTTTTTATAAACTAATTTTGCCCGTTAAAGAGTTAATTAAAAGATAAACAGTTATTGTAAATAGATAGTTAGTAGTTAGTATTGTCAGTAATGATTAATTGAAATTAATGAATTAGCCTGTCTTACAAATATAACAATAGAAACCTCACTCGATCATCTAGCTGTGGGATATCAATATTACTTCTATTTCTGGGAAGGGGATAGTGTAGAGTTACGAAGTTTAGCTACTGAAAGATAATAAATTTGAATAATCACAAAAACCTGATAGTTAGGCAACTTAAAGTACTTAGGAGAAATACAGGTTGCAGAATCGTCATCTAGTTCTTTTTGAATTAAAATATGTGGCTAGTTAGAATATTTTGATGTTAGTCATAAAAGAAAAACCACTTCTTGGTTTGAATAAAAAGTGAGGCTTTCGCGAAATACCCAAATAAGAATATGAATTATGAATTCACGCCAGAAAGAAGTTTCAGAGATTATTTCATAGCGTTCATCAGAAACAAAAATTAAGAACCGAATCCTAGCATAGACGGATAGAAAATAGAAACTTTGCAATTGTAAGGCTATAATTGGTAGAATTCTACAGTATATTAAGAAATTATAATTTTTCAGGCAAATCGAATTGATTCATTGGGCAGTTTCTCACTAGAAAAGCGGTTACTAATTAACTGGTATGTAAATAAATATGGCAATCCATATATATCTTAAAGGAGGGTGTCTTTGGTTTAGCTTTTTGCTTCCCCTGTTATCCTTGCTATCTAAGAGCAACGGGACATTATGATCCGGTGAAATAGAGTCACCCAGAGTCGCATCAAAACCTTTTTGAAGGGCCTAACACACAAGAGAAAACCATGTTAGATCAACGTTAATTTTGTTAGAAAGTCTTCGCCAGAAAGTCACTTCATTGGTTTGGCATACGAGTCATTCCAGTTAAATACAGTTCAACTCGATGGGCAAGGCAACAATTCCTGACATCATGAGATCGCCTCTGTTAGTTAGGTTAGTACTAAAACCTCAGGAAAGCTATATAAACTGTTCAATTAATTCATAACGGAAAATATGTCAAGTTACCAGTTTAAAATGGGTATATGACATTTAATCTACATTCAATAACTTGATAATAAAATAAAACGAAATGTAATTACCTTTTGGTGGCCAGGCTAAAAACCAGGTTATATTTGTAAATGTCAAATCAAAGGGGTTTAATGTCATGCCATAGGTATCTGTCAAATAATTGCCATTTCTTATACTTTAAAAATGTTAATTGAGTTAGACGAGTAATCAATTAACAGCATTCATTAAAGATATAAATAGGTTAAGAGGGTATAGAGAGTTCTTTAGATTTATCTTGCATTTCAGCAAAAGAAAGAAAACCTTTCCATAAAACTAATGGTGGATTAACCAATATAAATCAATTTAATAAGAACGTTAATTCGATATTTCAGTATAAAGTATCATATAGAAACTGCCATACTAGATAACCCTTTATTATATTAAACTCCCAATTAGCAGTAACATGATTCATTAATTATACGATTTAATGTACATAAATATCATAGAAAAAAATTAAGAATTTAAATAAAGTTGTTGGCGCCCAATACTTCTTGTTTAATGAACTGAAACCTTTATACGAAAGTGAAGTAAACAAAAAATCCCACACATACCCATATCGCAGCCGAGGATTGAGCTAGTCGGTGTTATGTGAGCCTTCTAAGATAAGTTACAATAGTTGGTACACAATTATTCCATTAAAGCTGAAACTATTGTAACTGCTGTATATGTAGGTGTTCCATTATCGTTTTAAAATAGAATATGATTTGGAACCAAGTTTTCATATCTGTTTACTTAATGCTTACTTCATTTTCCACATCCAATCTCGATGTATGATTTATCTCAATCTTCAAGGTTTTGTATCTACACCACCGTGTATGAGCGGTGCACAAATTAATATCTGTTGCGTTAGAGAAATGCTGAAAAAGTTATAATTCTTATAATTACCCTCCTTAACATAGAATTTCGGCTTAGACCCCGTAGTATTTGTATATGCACACCCAGCATTTTCTGGTTTAATGTGCCTTGCACCTTGTGAAGTCGAGCAAAGACCCGCGCGATGGTCATGCTCTTTGGTGGCTCGTGTTGTTTGAGTATCTTGAGAACGAGGATACTTGGCAGATTTGGCCTTTTTTCTGTTTGTGCATCCATATTCACTAACGTTTCGCAAAACCTTGCAGCTTGCATCATTCACTCTGATGATGTACGTTGACACCGCGACCACTACATTCGTCCCGTCGCGTATGAACGTTGACAAGATTGCAGTTTCGCATCCGTTTGCAACGTTACTCTGTGTGCACCCGTTTGAATGGACCCAGAACGTTACATTCGCCCCAGAGCATACAAGAAAGTATGTTCGCTCCATAGAATGCAAATATATGTGCCGTTGAATGCACCCCGTGAAATGACATTCAGCAATTGCCAGAAATGCATGATTTTTGAATGTAACCTGAAGAATATTCCAGAATTAAGAATTATGCCCTTGAATTGTATTCTGCGACCACCATAGGCAATTCACTTGCCCCAGTTTTGTAGAAGTATTTCTCACACCTGCATCCTGAAACGAATATAAGTTGGAACCGCAAACTCTATATTCAACTAGTGGAAAGTTTAGAGTAAAAATTTACTCACACCGTAGATGCTTCCAGAAGAGACGCCCCCAACTGCAAATTACAGGAAAACGGTCAACGTTAAAACATTTTAGCAAGAATGCCTTTTTTATGTAAGATAAATCAATCTTTGATATTTTTGATAAATGTATTAGATAAAACCACGCACAAAAAAGATAGGGCAATTGAACCATTCCAGCCCACTTGTAAGTTACGCCCCTGAATAAAATGTGAAGATTCTAACAAATTAGTAATATTTCTCATAAAAAACTACGCCCCTGTGCCAAATTTCATTAAGTTACCTCTAACAGTTTTGACGATAATGCCAAAAAACGTTTTTTGAGAGTCTTCTTCTAGGGGCTGTAGTTCCTTGGGAGTGCATTTTCGGAAATAGTTTTATAGAGTAAACTAAACTTATTTTTTAATGTACTATACGTCCTAGAAATTTTGGCAGACATTTTTGAAACACGTTGTATACAAAAATAGAGTTGTCTATTTTTTTTATATGGGAATAGATAAAAGTAGTATTTTGTATTGTTGGTTTCTTTGTAATGAACAACGTCTAGGCGTACGGAGTACCAGGTACCTTAGACATCAACTGCTATGGTCAAGCCCATATTATGTAGCTTAAGTATTTACATTTGACCAAAATGGCATCAAATAGGTATATCGTAAAAGGGATAGAAATATGCAGCGATCGTTGCGGGCCGCACCTGAGATACAAGTTCCGTGTAAAGCAATTTAAAGATTTTTATCTACGACCACCACTAAAAGTAGGCCTTTTAGTGCTAGCTTTTTCACTAAAAGTCACGTTTTATAATTTAGCGTGTTTAAAGAAATCAGCTGTTTACTTTTAGCCCATGTGCTAAAAGTGAAGTGAGGTTATAAAACTACAATTTTGAACTGGAAGTATGTTTGTAAAGTTATTCTAGTTACTTCTTGCGTTAGAGGTGAAGTGCTTTTAAAATCATAAAAGCGTTATGTAGGTAATGAATACAGTCAGATGTGTAGTATTAATAATTACCTTTGATAACTGACTTTGACAGTATTGGTTTCACAAACATTCGCCCACGTACCAAGGCCCTCTATTTATTATGACATAAATTATAACTGTCATAGATGCAAACCTTTGTTAAATCGATATTTATGGATTAATAACAGTAAAATTAAGGTCGTAGATAAAATATTGTATGCAATTGGTGCTAAAAGTCGTTTATGCACGAGACATGTTATGAAACTCAGCCTTCGGCTTTGAACAGAATTGCCTGGGAAGCTGGATCAGGATTCCGTTACTTTGTGCTAGTTCTATCCTTCGAGCACGTAAACAAGACTGTGTTTACGTTTTAAACCAATGTAGTCAATGGTACTTGAAAGGACGACAGTAAAACCACCCCTGGGACACAGCCTTATGCCCCATAAATATTATGGCTTGGAAGGGGTAGTAACGAGTGAATCAAACATTAAATGCAGATTGTTTTATGACGAAAAAAAACGGTGTATTTATACATAACAAGAATGCTTAACTAAGTAACAATATCAAAGTTCAAATGTACAGTTTACTGGACCAGAGCGTTTAAAATTAAAAAACAGCAACGTAGCAATTCAGCTGTTTTATTTCCTGCTGGAGCGAAGGTCGCCCGTTGAACCGGCCGCTGTAGGTCGGTTTTGTGCATGAAGTGCAGATCTGCAATTTTCCTGGTCTTTAACTCGTCTAATTGCGAAATAACACTGGCTTTTAAATTATGAATAATGTTCCGTAAATTTGGACTGAATTTTATATATGTTTAATCTAATTCAAACATATTAAATTTAGCAATTATGAGGCAAAGACTGGTGATTGCGGCATTAAAACTTCTTGCTATTAAATCGGAATTGCATCTAAGAACGTGCGACTGGATTTCGTAAATTTAGAAAATACAATTTATGTGTGTTTAAATCAAGTTTAAACAGGCTTCGTTTCATGATTTTCATGTCTCGTGCATAAACGTCGACTTTTAGCACTTGTTGCATAAATAGCTATTATTTATAAGCTTTTGCATGTTTGGCTACAGAATTTAGTTTAAATTTTAATGTGTGAGTGTATAAACTGTATAAAACCTATTTCACGCGAACACAGACTTCGAATAAAAATAAATAACTTTAGCAAATGAGAAGAGGGCTTTAAATTGAGTAATCGATTATTATTAGAAAGGGTTACTTTATATTCAAAATTAAGCTAAACATTTACTATTCTGACAGATATGAGAACTTTGTCACACTTTGTCATACGTCCCACTATCCCACTTGGGGTCGCGGCTTCTAGTTTGAATACCACTGTATTAAGGAATATATATATATCAGTTATCTATACTAATCAGGGTGGATATTACATGTAAATACTAAATTCCAAACTGAAATGCGAGTTACTGTTTAGTAATGTATTCAGGAAATATGCTTACAACATTTGATACCATTTGGTTCATTTATGCGCGTTAATGGGTAAATCTATCGGTAAAATAACATTATACAGGTAATAATGATTGTTGTGCTTTCAAACAAAGAGCAATAAAGGTTTTCTGTTACTTTAAAGAAAAAATATTGTACATTCTATACTATCAACTCCTACTTAATGGTTTGCAATTAATGTCTATTTTTAGCTAGAGAACTATTAAATTCAAAATAGCGTTTCAAACCGTTATAGTTTAACCGTTCTATGCCGTGAGTGCGCTACCCTTATAGAAAATTAAATTCGAATTCAGGCATTCTATTTGCTAGAGGTTAATCGCTACCCGTGATTTGTTCCGTAAGAGACAAGTATTTTATCGTTACTTTTCTGTGGACTTTTACATGACATATTATAACCTGAAAATATTTGATCGCCCTATGGGGGCTTTGTATCATATTTACAGGGAAAAAAACAAATCAATGCCTAGATGTTATAAATTAGAACTCCTTCGTACATTTTCTTCTTTATTCTGAGACAAGAAAACATATAAACTTCATACTAAGTAAATGAGCATACATGTGTTTCTATGAAGTTATTTGCACCTACTACATAGCAAACTGCATGTTGTAAATAAATAACGTTTATCTACGACAGTGTGTAAAATTGCCTTTTAGTTGGCAGTTTAAGTTTGTAAAACGACTGTTTTCATTAGTTTACGTCGTCAGTAGTAACGTATTTAAAAGATTTCTTTAGGCACGTTGTGAGTAGCAACGTGTTTTAAAATTTTTAAAACACGCAAAATTACGACCGGTTGCTGGTAATCCTAATTTACATTTAATATTTTTTTCATATTTAACGTGTTTTCTAGATTCTATCGTAAAATATTGTACGATACACATGCGTAAAGCATCTTTAGTCACTCGCGGGGCTTAAAACGCTCGCTCACTCGCGTTTTAACTCTACCCCACTCGTGCCTAAAGAGTAGCTTTACGCACTTGTATCGTAAATTACTATTTTGCAGTTTTTCTACTAACTTTCCAGTAATTCGCTTTCCAGTTCCAGATATTGTGGCACTAATTTTAACAACATCCTAGTTTCTTTGGCGTATCTATCTACCTCTATGGGTAATAATAATATACTTATCATAACGCTAATCAGTAGCAAGACCACTGGCGCCGTGTCCCACAGGCCTTTTTACCAAATAAAATATAGCAGCAAGGTAAAATGAGGACAATACATACATATATGCATACAAAATGTATATAAACTCATAATTGGCTACGAACTCTCGAACAATGAAAGATCATCTAAAAATAGATAGCTATTGCGGCCGTCAACCTCCTCCTAATCGTTACCCTTAAAAAATAATAAATAGAAATATACGATAGATGTTTCTGCGACATAGTGGCGGTGGTGCGGTTTCATTTTAAATTATTTCAAAGTACTAGATATGTACCCTATTTATTAGTCATAGCATAGATAATCCCGTTGAACTTGAAGACATTTCGTCCACCTGCATTTAAGTGTAGCAACACCGTTTCCTACGCTGTTTTATTCCCCGAAGGCTCTAATCTAGCTTTGGAAATAAAGAAATACCGCTAGCAGCTGAGGCAGCACAGTAGGGTGAAGACTTATAACTTCAAACACAAAATCGCGAATTGCTACCATAGAAATATGGCTCTTATAAACCCAAGCGTTATGCTGATGAAAGAGAATTCAGCGTCACAGTTTTCCTCTTCTTTTCATAAAATTACGAAGTTTAATAACTAATGTTGCATATTATTGATTAGTAATTGTGCGGATATATCACAAATAATCTATGAGCAAATTCCTTCTACATCCCATGCTCGTTGAAGCCTGTACACGAAATTTGTGAGGAAAAGGAGATCCCCCCTACTTTGTTGGTTAGACTAGGGATCGAAGTGATGAACTCAAATTTTATTAGCCGTAACATACTATGTTTTGGATTGCGATTAAATAATGCTAAATTAGCTATTAAAGCAGTAAGATACACGCTTATGTTCGGCCGTCAACATTCAGTGTACGCGTCTTGGGCACACGACGACCTGCACTTTTTGTGACTTCGCAAGATGTTCTGTCACATTAGAACTTCCAAGACCAATTTTTTACTATTTGATAGGAAGGAACAGACCCCCTAGCATGTCAGCCAAATCTGTATAAATTTCTTTGATTGTTAAACCTTTTCCTTGTAGGTATTTAATATAAGGGGGAAGTGAATTTTTTCCATTTGTCGAAATCTTCGTGAAAAATTTCAATTTGTAGAACTTATTAAAAACCATTAAAGTCGACTAGTCAAAATTGGGAATTTGTTTCAGAATAAAACAAAAAAGCAGTTACATCTGCTAAGGTAACGTATTCTACAGTAAATACTCTCTTGTATCCTAATTTCGATGGGATTAAATGGATGTTTTTAAATTATTATTAGAGCCAAATGGTTTGCACATTATGGGATCAAATTTCTAAGAGCAGAATTCGAATATCTCCTTCCGAGCTATAGCCGAAAGTTAAAAGGTTAACATTTCAGTTCAACAGCACAGTTCATTTGTTTTTCAAAACATCGAAACACAAATTAAGGATCTTTAATAACATTTTTACGTAGATTAGTAAAATCTAGTCAGAATATCACATCACCTATAGTTTTTGCATTGCAGCTTACAACTTTTTTTTTATATAGAAGCAGTGGTTGGCTTAAACACAACAAACTATTTTTATATTTTAAAATATATTTTACTATGATGTTCGCCTGTTCGTTAAACATTTTTGGAATTAAAGGCAATCAGTAACTAGCAAAGTGTATTGGCCAAAGGGCAATCAAAAACATAAACAGATTTCCTTACCATAGGATTTATCGACTAATTATAATTAATAAAATATAGGGCATAAGTTTGTCTAAAAGTAAGATTTAGGAGATTCTTCTCTTTAATGAGCAATTAAGTCATAGAAATGTAAGATAAGCTCATGCAAATTGCATCCCACATAACATCAATTGCGTTTCAAAGGCATTTACAGGCAGACCTTGCCATTCGCGGATTTGCGTTTCACTGATTTGATTTTACGCGGGGCTCCCTTTTCTTTGCCGTTCGCGGATGGAATTGCCAAGGTTAACTGTTTCAACGTTCACACACTATACACTAAGTAAATAAAGCAGACGTATGCAGTTTATGTCATAAACACCTAAATAAAATTCTTTATCACGAACTTGTAAACACACTTATCGAGCCTATTCCTTTGAATCTCTTATTACCAAATTGACCTTGAAATTAATTGTAAAATTATAACTTGAATAAACAAATGGACATTCGAGCTCTAGATTCAAGTGGCAGACTTATGTTGCTTATGGAATTTTAGTTTGTATACGCACGTTTATGTATTTTTGAATTTTTTGAGGTGGCATAGTATAAATAAATCTAGTTTATCGAACCCAGGGCCGAGCCAAGGGTATCTGCCGCCCGGGTGCAAGATATAGTTTGCCGCCCCTATAGCGTATAGCTCCTTAGACGTAAATAGTGTTAATTTTAAAATTCTGCGTTGCCTTGATAACTGTAACTTGTTTTAAAAAATTAAAAAATATAAAGGTTATTATAAACTTTATTATTTGTATAAATTAAAAAATTAAATATTTAAAACAACTAACATAATGCTTTAATAGTTATAAAACAAAGTATTGCTTAAATTATTTATTATTAGTAACTTAGAAGTTATAAACATGAACTAAAAACTACATAAATTCTAAATTTAAATATCAAAAGCGACTTTTCTTGCTTTTTTAATTGCAAATTCTCGTATTAAATCCGTCATATCTAACGCCTGGCAGATCTCTTCCTCGATGCTTATTACAGCCAAATTTGTAAGTCTGTTCTGGCTCATAGTAGATCTCAAATAGTTTTTAATTATTTTTAATTTTGAAAACGATCTCTCACCATGAGCCACAGTGACAGGCATCGTTAAAAAAATTCGTAGGGCTACAGATAAATTCGGGAAAGTGCTAATTAAATCATTAGCCACAAGGTATTCTAAAGTTTCCTTGGCTAAATGGACAATATTTCAATTTCATTGCACAAATCAATTGCATTAACATCCATTTGTTTTGTAGATGAATCGGTTAATTTAATTTGTAAATCCATACAACATTTCATTGATTCTTCTTTATCTATAGATAAAGAGGCTAAATTATTTAAAAAGCCAAAATAGGAGTTGCACTCGTTTAACTGTTCAAATCTGTCATTTAATTTTGATATTACTATATCAAGAATATAAAAATAAAAATTGACTTTGAAATTCAACTCTGGTGATTCGATTGATTCATCTCTATGTTCATAATCAAAAAAAACCTTTGCTTTTCTCGGTCTAACCAAGCCTACAGCTGGAAAAACACTTTTGCAGTCTATATCTTCAGCAATTTTTTTGCCTCATTAAGCATAGCTGTAAAACTACCTTCAGATCGTATTTCAATGAAAAAAATTTGAATTTCTGTCAACATTTTTACAGTTTCTGGTAAAGTAATATTAGATTTTTGCATGATTTTGCTTACAGTGTTTATTTTTGATAAAATATTGTACCAAATTACTAGAGAACACACAAATTTATATGATTTTATTTTATTAATTAGTGACTTTGCAAGGTTTTTTGTGTCATTGTCTCTTGATGTATCATTATAAAGGGAAAAGAGAGCATCATAAATTTTTTCTAAATTAAATCTAAGGGTTTTAATGGCATCGATTCTACTCTCCCACCGTGTATCAGATAAAGGTTTTACAGTTATGGTAGGAAGTTCTTTCATGAGGATATGCCAACGGTAGGTGGAGGCTGAAAAAAAAACATATATTTCTTGAATAATAGCAAAGAAATTTGTTACTTCAAGCGAACTTTTCGCAGCATCATTGACAACTAAATTAAGACTATGAGCTGCACAAGGGACAAAAAAGGCTCTAGGATTTATATCAAGGATTCTGTTTTGCAGCCCATTATGTTTGCCTTTCATGTTGGCACCGTTGTCATATCCCTGCCCTCGCATATCCTTAATATCAATATTTAATTCTTTTAAATAATTCAATAAAAAGGCCGTTAGTCCTTCACCAGTTGTATCTGTAACTGGGCAGAACCCTAAAAAATGCTCTCTAATTTCTATACCCTTTGAAATATCATTAATGAAAACGAACCTGACAACTACAGTTATTTGTTCTTCGTGACTCACATCAGGTGTACAATCTAATATAATTGAATAATATTTACACAATTTTAAAGTTTCGATTATATTTTGCTTGACTTTTTCACCTATTAGACAAATTAATTCATTTTGGATTTTATCACCTAAATAATGTGGCATATTATTGGTATCTTTTTGAATTCTGCCAATATGTTCCGCCATTATATTATCGAATTTTGCAATTGATTCAATTAGCTTCAAAAAATTACCATTGCCTTTTTCGAAAAGTTTTTGATTACTTCCTCTAAAAGCTGCATTTTGTCCAGCTAAATACTGTATGACACAAATGATTCTTTCAATAATTGACGTCCATCGTTTTTTTTCCAACTTAATTAAATTTTGGTTGACTGAGTCAACAGTTGTCCCTTTTTCAATCGATTTTTTTAGCTCGACCCATTTCTTAACACTCTCAAAATGCCCCTTACTTTTTTCGTGCCTGTCTAAATTTTGAGATAAGTGTCGCCAGTCAGTATAACCTTTATCATCGTTAAAAACATTATCAGTAACTTTAAATAATTTGCAACAAAAACAAAATACAGAATTATTTGACTTAGAATAAACTAACCATGTTCTAGGAACTTTTTCATTATTGCTTAATTTTTTGTCATAATAAGTAGTTGAAAAAGATCTGTTTGAATCGTCTAATGGAAATGCAATATTTTTCAATTGTAATGGCCCCAATTCAAGAATAGACATTTTAATGTTATCTGTTAAAACTTGCGGCCAAAGAGCAGGATCTTTCAATATTTCCATCCCAGCGTCCTCAGCAGCAACCTCGGTTGGTGGTGGTGAATCCGGTGTGTCCTGTGCATCCGCCTCGGATTTATTATTTTCTTGCCCTATTTCTGGATTTTCCATATGCGTGTCCTTGTTCGAATCAAGCTGTTCCTCCACTTGCAGGCTTGTTGATGGTTGTTCGGCTGCAGCCGCCGTGGAAACAAAAAATGTTTTTAAGGAGCCAGCCAGTCCTTTTTTAATTTCGTCTTTTTCGGACTTTCTTTTTCGATACTGAAAGCCGGAAAGTCTCTTTCTGCCATCGGCCATCTGAATTAAGCACAAATAAATTCTAAGGATAGCGAAACAGAAAAATAAGCACAAAAGTTCAAATGTTTAAAATAATGAAAAATACTTACGTTTTAAAACTTTCAACTTTAAAAAGCACTATATTATTTAGCTCTTGCTTGAAACGTTTAGCCTTTTTATTTCTGCTTAGTTCAGTACAATCTTACTAGCATTCAATCGCAAACTAAACTAACCCCCAATTTCCCTTTTTAAGTTTGTTATCGTATATGCCGGCGGCATGCATGAGCATGAAGCATGTTGCAACAAAGCACAAATACACAATTTACTCATTATTTTTGTGTCTAAAGAGGGCCGCTTAGTCTAGCTGATTTCGCTGATCTATATAGTTTCGTGTTTCATGACGCTGCACCATAGCGACAGAGCGATAACTCGTGTGTCGGTATAATCACCGTGTACAATAGCAAACGGCACCGACGCGACGTGTTTATAATAAAAATAAATTATAAGTAATAAATTATTATTGTATGCTTGCCGCCTTAACAATGCAACCGTTTCTCTGTATCAAGTTACCTTTATACGAAAAAAAGCCAGACACAAGACTATAACTTGATAAAAAATGTTGCATTTTCTAATGCCGCAAGGCACAAGCATACCTATCTTAAATTTCTTTCATTTTTCATTTTGCCGCCCCAAATAGTTTGCCGCCCGGGTGCTGTGCACGCTTTGCACCCCAGACACGGCTCGGCTTTGATCGAACCTAACCCCGTTTTTATCATTTATGTGTTTACTTGCGCATCGCGGTTTTGCGCTTCGCGGCACTCTTCTGGAACGTAACCCCCGCGAACGGCGAGGTCTGCCTGTACATGGTTTCCGGAACAATTTGAGGTTATCATTGGCAATATCAAGCTTTAATTCTCTTGGGAATCTCATCTTCGCCACACAAAAAGCTAGCAAAACGAATAAGGCTACATATTAGTTCTAGAGAGCACAGAATATTATTTGGGCAAAGTTTTGTGAGATTCAGTGTGCGACTAAGTGCATGTTAAAGTATTTTATAAAAAACTTAAGATGCGGTATAATTTCGGTTAAAAAACTGCATGAAACCGGATCACAACACCAGAAGGATACACTCAGAGCACTGGATAGCAGATGGGGCCGTGACTGTTCGCTGGAGCTTAAAAGCAGAGCTGGTCCGAGGTCCGCTGGGCCAAGATCGTCGACAACTCAAAATTTTGGGCCACAACTGTGGAAGTCGATGCAAATAACCAAGGATCAGGCTATATTTCCTTAATTGCTAGCTTGCAAACACAGAAAATTGAGTACTGCACACATGATAGCTACTGTCAAGTCAGATCGGGCAATTAAATATGCTGCATAGAGAGGCTCGCGAAAACTGCAAGTCAGAGACACGTTTAATGGAGGTGTTTATGGGCATTCTTGAAACTTTGATGATGATACAGAACCCCGTGGAAAAATTTACCCCTTTGTAGATAACACTCACACAAGCGCAGCAAGGGTGTGTACACTTTTCCGGTAGTACATCTGAGTTTAATGTGGGGCACAGCCATAGCCGTGCTGAAAACAGTTTGACAAGAGACCTAAATGGATAGAATTGAAATGATGAACATTTGTACTTCGAAATGCGCTGAAAATGGTGGTGCAATTACTTTTGCATTTATATTTAAAGATTTTACGTAATCAATTGATGAATATCTTCCAAATTTCTGCAGGTTTTTGTTTATTAAAAATTGCGTATCGGTGAACAACTGTTAAAAAAATTACCTAAATTTAAATCAATGCTTGGCTTTGGCACTCTTTTGATTTCCGGGGGTATAAATTTAACCCGCACGGAATTTTCGGGGACTTCACCAATTTTATTCGAAACAGACCCATGTCGGCTGTGCTCCTGTTTTTAGATTAAATCATCTGTTTTTTGGTGACGTAGTTGTAATGTGTTTGTTTAACCTGAACATAAATAGTGTCAATTGTTTGTGGTGCTTGATATTTAAGTTTGATTGCTGGTATTCTGATTTAGAGCAACTTATACAGTTCTCTTGAAAGAAATTTGTTCCAAGACGAGAAGCAACAGCGGACAAGTAGCGTATCTGCAGTACCAGCGGCGCGCGGTTGCGTCATCAACCAGTGGTGTGGATAAGATAATAATCAGGGAAATTACTCTGTCTTGTTATTTTAGCTTGCGAATGTTTATTGTAATGGTTGAGCTCGAAAATAGTACTGTATCTAGCAAAAATGAGAGTTGGAAAGATTAATTAGTAGAACAAAGCTTTCTTGTTTCAATACTCATTTAATTCTAGTAATGTGCTTCTATGAATACATGAAGCAACACTGATGTTATGTGTTATATTTTTTTGAACCCTGAGTTGTTCATGCATAAAACAGGAGTCTCATGCTGTGTGTGCCCAGAATAAATCATTTATTTATGCTTAAGGTAGGTATTAAAATAAATTCTGATGTAGTATAAAGAGTATCTGTTATTTAGCAAGTAGGGTTGCTACGGTGCACAGTAAAAAATTGTGTCACATCTATTATTTTTAGGTTTCTATGTAATCGTTCCCTCAAATGTTCTCTAACTAGATTTAAGAATTAGCGCTATTTTATAATACGGGTTTGCTTATCGCTTCTTAATTGTTAACACTATATTCAGAACTTGATAGAATTATTTAATAAAAGTTTAATATTAAGCACTGAACAGAAGAGGTCGTATCCAAAAAACAAATCCACACATTTGCATTTGCATAGTTGTGTCAACAATATCTTTTTATTATGAATTTATTCTGACATATGTTTTTGGTGACTGATCTGAAAAAGGCACAAAAACATGTGACATAGGAATCTAACGTCCTAACAAAATCCTGTGCCTTGAATGTTATTCTTCTACGTCTGTTTATTAGAAATTTGACATGTCCAAGGTTATACGTATGAATAATTTATTGCCCCAAAATTGCACCAAATTTAGATTCAGGTTTACACCACATTATCGTTATCAAAGAACAGACGGAATTCATGAAAGTTTAACAGGTATTGTCTGTTAATGGAACTATGTTTAGATATATCTTAGGACATAGTTCAGGGATCCGACGAAGTAAGTGTTTACTGTTTATTTAATACAATCAAAAGTGGTTCAATGTCAGATACCAGGATAAACCCATTTTTTGCAAATACTGGTAATATTTACGCATAATATAGTGCTTCTATTGCCGCAAAAATATGTTTCTCGTGACTAGAAAAGTTAATTTGAATTTTGTAGTCTTTTAGTAAAAAATATATTATTACATAAATCAATTAAAAATTACATTTACTATTTTCATTTTAACTATGTTTCTTCATCTAATTACGAATGACGCAGGTCAGCTTACTTCTCTAACTAAAATACAAAATTATTTGTTGCTGCTTGAATTACACGACAATGGAGAGATACTATTGTTTTGAGCACTTGAGCTTATGGTTAATTTAATTCAGTTAGTTGTTACTTAATTCCATTTAAAATCCTTGAAAATAATTCATAACATCGGTATTAAGGAGAAAATAAGTAAATGCGTCGTAAAGCGTTTGCATATAAACATAATTATTTATTTTGCAAATAGTTTTAACGAATCTGCTAGCATATCTACAAATTTGTTATTTACAATTACCTCTATCTGATTCAATTTAAACTTTGCCTTTTCATAGAACAGAGCTACGTTAATTAGTGTTTTGTGTAACTGTTTGTTTGCGTGATGTGCGTGGATACTTACTTAGCAAATACATAGAAACAAAATACTTGATGAGCAAAGCAGCATATTTCATTTACATTCTCCCACTGGATTCCTTTTGAAAGTATTGAAATTAGATACTACACAACGCAATTCAGTGGTCTTCCTAGTAGATATTTGTGGTGAAAACAAACATAAATACTGAAACCCACATAAATACTAATATATGTATATATATATATATATTGAGCGTAGGTGGTCTACAGTCCAGCTGCAGAAATTGTTAAGTGATCAAGAAATTAGTAACTTCGACAGAGCGCTCTACTTTCATATTTGTTGTTCTCAATCTTTTTGAGTAGGTAAACTAACGAATATTCAAAAGGATAAATTGGGGTATTATACTTTGACATCGACGCCAACCCATAGCATATTTAATTACGTTTAGCATTATTGTTGGTTTTATGAGGTTTTTCGTTACGATTGGGTATTCTAATCAAAATTACTGTGCGATAACAGTTAACAAACAGAAGCACCCAATCCCAATAAAATGCACAAAATTATTAACGGTGGAGCAAGGGTTTATTTAGTTGCTTCACGCAAAATCTGATTCGTCCTTCCACTGACTACGTATTCTATATAAGTTTAGGATGCGCCTACGATATCCCACGAACTGCAGAAGTTTAATATTATGCGCATAAACATTGCAGGTCATGATTTGTTTCACCTATGCAATGAGCTGCACAGAATTTTAATTATTATGTAAAAATATACTGCAGGAACTAAAAGCAACTTAGATATTCGTTGAAATAAACAATAAACATATTGTGAGCGCCAAAATAAGCAAGGTCAAGCGCGTTAGGTATGAAAATTAAACATATGAAGTTACTTATAATTTAAATAGATTCATGGAGCAAATTCTAAAAGTTATGAAAAAATTGTGAGAGAATGAAAGGAGATCAGAAATGGATAACAAGTGTACCATAAATATGGAAAGTAAATTCAAGAGATTAAAAAGATAAAACAATAAATTGAAGAATTGCATATCAAATTAAAACTAAAAAGTGATAAAGATAAAAATAACATAATACAGATCTTGAAGTAGAAAAAAAAATGAAAAATGCGGTGGGGAAAATATATAAACTACCAAGGCAATAAGAAACGGTCATGACTGAATACAATATAAAGCGACAAAGAGTAACCAAACCAAAGTTGAAGGAGATGAGAATAGACACAAACATATAGAGTTGGGAACGTCGAATGTAAGAAGCATACATTGGAAAGAAAAGGAAGTAGTGGAAGAAGTGGTGAAAAAAATTAAAATCCAAGGAATAATTGAAATATAAAAGAAAGAAAAAGAGCTAGCTAACATACGTAAGGGATATTAGTTATTATGGCCAAGAGTGAATGAGAAAAATGGAGCGAAAGAAGCGGTAGACCATACAGAAGCACATAAGAGTAAGGCCTAGCAAAAGTAAAATATAGAAATGAAAGGCTACCGACAGTGGAAATAAATTTTATAGGAGAGGAAACATTCGCTTTGATGGTAACATATGGAGAAAACAATTATGCAAAATAGATAGGGTTATAAGAGGAAATGGACCAAGTAGAGGATAGCATAATTGTCATTTATGGGAGATCTAATTGGATGCAGGGAACCATAGTGAAAAAGTAGAATTGTTAAATTATGTGTAAAGAGCAAATTAGTTATTCCCAATAAAAGGTTTGGACATAAAAATATGTATTCATAAGTCGTCAAGCCGAGCACAAAGCAGAACTGAAAATGAATTCCATAGTTTCTTTGTAAGCATACAAGAATGGGAATTAACAAATGACGTAAAAGTGTCAAGACAAACATACATTGACAGTGATCACTGCCTAAAAAATTAAGATAAAAATGGGCAAAGAAAAAAAGCTTGGCAAAAGAAGAAAGAAAATATAGAGGAATAAAAAAAAGCTAAAGTTAAAAACAATACATAAAAAATGAGGTATGAAGCAAACCTTAGCAGATAAATATACGAACAGAAAGAAGAAATCGCCATATAAGATGAATGGAAGAATTGCAAAGAAGCCGACCTAATGGCAACTGAAGAAAGTTACGATACATCGAGACTAACAAAAAAAAATTGTGTAACCTGGAAATTATAATACCACGGCATAAGAAAGATGATACAGAAACTGGAACAACTACAGTGGCATAACGCATAACGTTTACCAGCAATATTAGCTAGAACAATTCTAGGAAGATTAAATATATAAATTAGAGAATACTTTAGAAGATTTTGTAGGTTTTCACGGAAATTGTCACTATGTAACGAACGACTTCCAAGATTGAACCGTGCCATTACTAAGCTTGAAGGACTCAACGTTTCGCCAACTTTCGCAAAGGACTTTATTAGGAAGTAAGAAAGACGATAACTCAACATGTAATCCACATTAGAGACGAAACTCTTATGCAAGAGAACCGCTACGACACTAGCCTATATACCTTCGCTTTCCCCCTTCCGATCGCTATAAGAGTTTCGCCTCTGGTGTGGTTCACATCTTCAGTTACCGTTCTCTTTTTATCCCTTCTCTTGCAAATGACTTTCGGTGAGTTGTCGTGATATGTTGCTTACCTCCTCGCGAAGCCCCTTATGAAAGTGGGCGAAATGTTGAGTTCTTCAATCTCAATAATGACGCGGTTCAATCCCAGAAGTCGTTCGCTACATAATATTTCAGAAGAAACACAACATGGTTTTAGAACGGGGATGAGTACGCATGACCCAATCTTAAAACTACGCCAATAGATAAAGAAGACCCCAAATCCTAGATCTGGAGAAACCTTTCGACAGAGTTAGAAGGAATAATTAAACAACACGTAGGTTTCCATTTAAAAAAATATTGATGTAACTTTTAAAACAACTTATCTAAAAATCGGGAAATGACTTTAGCATATGCACTGCAATTTCAAACGCTACCCCTCTCTGAGATTTGTTTCTGAAAATAAACATTAACGGAGTTACTGAATTTATGTGTTACTTAATTTCCACACTGTATATTGACCACGTTATACAACTATGACAGATTAAATTACACAAACACTTTTAAGTTACTGGAATTAATTTCGATAGACTGCTTTAGTTTGATGCTGACCGGTGCAAGAACAGAAAACGACCTGCTAGGAGCTCTACATACTCTTAATCAAACGACTGCAGATTATAATTTAATTATATTAAATACTAACTCCAAAAGTGTTAGCATTTTAGGAGACGATCATATACGAGCTAAAATAAATATAAATGATAAAACCTTAAAGCAAATAAATAATTGCAATTACCTGTGGTACGATAGTTCCTATGCGAATAATAATAGTGATATAAAAAGAGAAATAATTAAATTTCAATATTTGTGTGTTACTATAAGAAGAACTCTAAAAGGTACAAAACCAGAGACTTTTATAAATTAATGGCTGTGCCAATCCTTTTCTATGGTTGCGAAAATTTAACAATAACACGACAGCAAGAAAGAAATATCGAAGTAGCACAAATGAAGTTCTTGAGATTCGTAGCAGGATATCCACTTTGATATTACAAAAGAAATGGAGCTGGGTACCTCAGACCTAAATACAATAACCAACACTACAGAAAGACATGGTACTAACATAGAATGAGAATGGGAAATGCACGAATAACAAAGAAAATTATGGAAAGACGAACATAGGTAATCCGAAGAAACAAAGGAGGGATCAACTTTGAACGACAAATCATTAAGACGGAACGAGCCAGTAGTCTTAAACCTAGTGGATGATAATGATGATTTGCCATTTATAAACCTACTGCATGAATTCTAATTTATGGAAGGGCCGCAGTGATTCGTAATCTACTAATGTCTCGTCACAAGTCAGAATCCTATACACAAAATATCGTTTTCTAATGCATTAAAAATTTCTTGTGAAACTTCCAACTTGGAAATTTTTTTCCTGGTGTAAATCTTTAGTCTCTCGTGTAAAAGATTCAGAATACTTGGTTCCCACACTTAAATTACTTAGTTATAGTAAAAGCTTTAGTTCGACGATAAATCAACATTAAATTTATTATCAACCTTCTTTATCGCTTCTTATGGATTTGCCTCCGAAGTTATTCTAAAATGTAAAACGGAGAGTGTTATTTTTGCTGCCAGCGCTAGGTTGATTATTCAATAATATTTTTGAATTTCTACAAAATTCTGAAAACATTATTACTTTTGTGCAAGTAATAGTTACTGCAAATTGGTTCATAAGCGTCGCACACAACGGTTAATGCGCTTTCTTACGTTCCTAACAAAACTGTAGTTCAGCTAATTAATTTTGTTGGGATTTATATTTCTACCCAGCGTGATTACTAATGCTGTTGCGAAATAATTGAAGGGTCGATGGCAAAGCCATAAAGTTCAAGTATTTAATAAGGTTAGATATGTAAATCAACATTACGAATATCAGAATTATTCCAAGCGTGTTAATCGAATTAGTGGATAAATGGTAACATAATTAAACTCAGCTGTCGTTCTACAAAAAGCCAATTTGTGTCATAATTTTGAGGAAATTATCTATATTTGCTTTCAGGCTTGCAGTAGGTTTTCCATCATCTAATATTAAGCGTAACTAAACGATATAGTAGTGCATTTAAAGCTTTTATAGATAAATCTATTGCGCCTATAATGAATATCGGTTATTATAAATCTTTAAATTAGGAGTAAAAGACAACCAATAGAGTTTTATAACAGCATTAAAATTACTTACCAAGCTAACATGCATATACGTATATACCCTTTACATGAATGCTGCCCGTCAAGTGCATTCTTTGACATATCAAAAGCTATTGCTGTATTCACTGGAAATGTTCGCAGCTGGGAAATGATTTTGTCACATTTTGAATGATTTGCCCTTTAAAATTCTTTTCTCGAGAATTCCACCAACGCCTGTTTAAAAATAGCTACCGGCGTTCGCCTTTAGTATCCTTCTTGTTGGAAGAAACATTTGTTGATTTTACTTAACTAACATTAAATATTTCGTCAAGCGTTTATATGTGCCATTACATATTTTCAATTCGCTAAGAATAATAAATGTATTTAACCTACCGTTTCACAATTTCTTTGTTATCTTATGTATCCGTAAAACCATTTTCAAATAAGCAGAATTTCAGTATCCAGTATTGCAGTTTTCAGAACTTATTTTCCACTTTAGTAACAAATCTACTCGTGACTGTCAGTTGGGCCACGACAGTAAGAGGTCCGATAATTCCGTCAGTCAGTTGGGCCACGAAAAGTAACGGATTAGCAAACAAACACAACGGGGAGTAACTAGTACCTCTTATATGTTATCTTCCAGATACAGATTCCGATGCAAAAGTGTGCTCTTTGCGACGTTGCTAATTTTATAATAAGAATCAACAGTTGTGAATCCCTTAAACGGTTAGCAAAAGTCTATAGACAAATTAAATTGTTGCTGTGTAGAAACTAACCTCTTTTTAAATTTCGATAAAACACTTTTCATTAACTTCTCTCTTGACTTGTGAGTAGTATAGGGGCACCTTGTTTTTGATAGCTGTCAATCATATTTTGATTCGCGGTGTAATTCGCGGTTTTATTCGCGGTTTTCGCGGTTTTCGCGGTTTTATTCGCGGATTTCGCGGTTTTAATTTTAATTCGCGGATTTCGCGGATTAATTTCGCGGTTTGATCTAATTAATCACATATGAAGTTTGATATGTAATTTAGATATGTGCTACTGATTAAATTACGCGGCGTCCATTTTTAATTTGCTTCCGATTAAATTACGCGTCGGACTTCGGCGGTCCCTGTTTTGGTAGATTTATCTCTCTCTCTCTCTTCTGCTCATCTGGCGTTGGCTGTCTCTCTCATGTATTGCAGAATGGCTGTTTATATTTAAAAAAATCTCAGCCCGACCGGGATTTGAACCCCTTACGTTCGTGTTGCACAAATTTAGCTATACCCATTAGTGCCACAACACCACGGAACTGCTTCAGATTTAATGTGTTTATCGGAAAGCCCTTTCACTGCTGTTACGTCACGAGCCCCAGCTTTTAAACAAATTATTTTTTCGAAAATGATATTTATAAAATTGGAAATGCATTGTCTGTGATGTTAGATGGGGGGTAGTAATTTTAAAAATGTGCTGTCACACGTAGTTTTGCTGTAATTAATTATTAAGTTCAACACTTGCGTGATTTCGATACTGGTTTGAGTTGCGGACAAAGCGAACAAATCTTGTAACTGCGATGTTATTTTCGATTGAATTTAGTCGGCAGTTCGTAACCCTTTTGTAATATTATAACTCTGTTATATTGTGTATGTTATTAAAAGGGTACTTGCAATTACATTTGTCCCTCGAAGAAATTTGAAAAAGAGCCCAGTTTAAAACCGTTTAATAGATGTGGCTATCTGATGCATTTAATTGTAAATGTTGGTTTAATTTTTGCACCTATGTTTCAAATTTACAGCTATGCAATTATAACTTCTATGAAAGTATAACATCTTTAAAGCAAGTTTTAGAAACCCTTAACCCTTTTCAAATTTTATTTTTGTGTACGTGATTTGCGGTATATATAATTTATGATTCATAAATTTGACCGTTGTAAAACGCCTGCCACAACTTGCACGGAAAACGCAACGGTTTTGGCAAAGCATGTTGTGACGAACAGCGATGAGTGGAATTTTTAAAATATTGCCCATCGAACAGCGGAATAATTCTAGAACGAATCGAAGTTTTTATTTGTATAAAATGGCGGTTCGAACACGACGCTGCACAGAACCTGGATTTATAAGAAAAACTGCATCTTGATTTCCATGGATTTGATTACGTCACGCCGAAGTTTTCCGTCTCACTCATCACAGTTGTTTTCTCTCTCGTCTCACTCATCACAGTTGTTTTCTCTCTCGCATTTATTTAATTTAAAAAAGCTTTTGCGTCGGCCCCTAGTCGGATTTGAACCCTAGTCACATGTGAATAATTATTTTAAATCGCGAAATCCGCATAAATATATTACTATAAAAAATCGCGAAAAAGTGTTGAGTAAATAAATGCAACGCATTGTAAAGCCGTAAAACTTTTAGTTATTGTGCGTTTACAAGATGTGTCTTTTGACAAAGTGGAAGAACCAAACTATGCTATTGTAAATGTACAGATTTTTCACTGTCAATTTGTATATAACAACTTAATGTAAATTGGTATTTGGAACATTTTAACGAAAACAGCGACTTCTTTCGGCATAAACTGTTTCTTCTCACCACGGAACCCTATTTTATAAGTAAACGTCTGAAATTGTGTCATTATATCGATAAAAACTGCATTTTAGTTTAAAAAATTCCAGTATAAATGCAAATGGACGAAAATAAAAACGCAATTGACCACAAAGTAACATAATTTTGAATAAAAAAACACAATTTCGTTGGAAAAATGTTCTGTTTCACTTAAAATTTTACAAAAACTGACATCATGTCACTTGAAATTATACAAAAAACGACATTTTTATCCAAGAAGCGATAAAAAATACACCGTCTCACATAAATTTTCACAAATATCGACATCATGTCACATAAATTATACAAAAACTGTCATCACGTCACTTGAAATTATACAAAATACGATATTTTTATTCAACACACGATGAAAATTGAACAAAAATCACACATCATATCACATAAATTTTTACAAAAATCGACATCATGTTACATAAACTATGCATAATTTGGAAATGTTTTACAATTTTTCTCTAACTTGTTGCAATTTTAGCAAGATTTGAATAAAAAACAGCAATTTCTGCAGCAATTTTAGTAAGATTTGAATAAAAACACAATTTTGCTGAAAAAGTTCTAACCAAAAACGACAAAAACAATATTTTTATACAACTTTCATTGAAAAAATCTTCTACCACAAGCATTTCTACAAGCAAAATTCACGCACTTTCACTGAAAAACGTTCTGTTCCACATCAGCTCACATAAATTTTCACAAATATCGACTGAAATTATACAAAATACGATATTTTTATTCAACACACGATGAAAATTGAACAAAAATCACGCAATCACACATCATATCACATAAATTTACACAAAAATCGACATCATGTCACATAAATTATACAAAAACTGACATCATGCCACTTGAAATTATACAAAAAACGATATTTTATTCAACACACGATGAAAATTGAACAAAAATCACGCAATTACACGCCATCCCACATAAAATTTTCACAAAAATCGACATCATGTTGCATAATTTTGCAAATGTTTTACACTTTTTATAAAATGCATCGCTCAAAATTAAAAGTAATAGCAATTTCGTTGAAAAATTTGCAAATGTTTTACACTTTTTTATAAAATGTATCGCTCAAAATTAAAAGAAATCACAATTTTTTAAATTATATCACGCCATTATGAAATCGTAGATTGATTTTTTGAAATTTTACACTTTGTAGCGGTAAAATAACTTCAAATACTAATATTTTAGCTTTAGATTTTGTAATTATTTCAGATTCGTGAAAAACAAAAGCAGAGTAGAAATAAAGAAACACAAACACTTTGTAATAAACAAATATATTGTTCTTATTTCGTATAATACTTAATAATATAAATATAAATGTACAGCTGAATGGCTTATTTTCTAAAAATTCTCTAGCAATTTACAAAACTGTAGTTTGAGGTGCACAACATTTCAAATTAAAAAGGCTGCAAGTAATAAAATCAGAATTTCATTGTGTCATTTTAAAGTTTAAGATGCACCCAATCTAGAATTCCCTTCGTTTTTGGTGTTGATGTCATCTGCCTTAGAGGCGTTTTTCTAACGGCCCTTTTTTGGAGGCGTTTCCTTATCGGCGTTCTTCTGACTGAACCTTTTTGATGTGGACTTGGATGAGTAGCTGGTGTTTTTAATTTATATTCTAAATAGGACTCGCAGTTATCAGTTTCCATTTCGGTTTTTCCTATAGTACCAGTCAGGGTTGGCTTCTTTTGCTGTTTAGGTTTAGCTAGCAGCACATTAGCAACGTTAAGGTCTTTGATGTAATCAGCAAACTGTAGGCGTCCGGGTGGATTAATAGTTTTTCGAGGCCGCAGAGTGTCGTGAATTAAATCGACTATGTTAGACGCCGGTAAAATTTCACCCTTTATAGTAACGGTACCCTTGTGATCCCAGCTCACATCGCTTGAGGTACTCAAAAGGCGTAGGAAAACTTCAGCTTTTTTCTTAAAAGTTTTGGGAAGTGTAGATAAAATAACGGCATTTGATAGGCTGTCACTGGTTGTTTCAATAGGTATTTTAATTGGCTGCCTCGCCTGGTTTGTGAAATGAAGGAATCGTTGTAACACTTGATTGTACTGGATCCATTTATCGTGATCAGTTAATTTGGACTTTAAAACTTTTTGCATTTCGTCATCAAGCTGTGATAATATATTTTTCTCCGCATCATCGCCAGACTTAAGACGTTGGACAAATTCCGGCGATACAATCAACATCTTCCGCTCTTTGTCCATTTTAGTCGAAAAGGAGCTCAATCGTTTGTTCTGGTAGAGCCGTCGTGAATAAACTAGCTTAAAATCAAGACTTTCATAATAAATATATAAAAAAATATGACAGGTACGGGAATCGAACCCGCATTCTCTCTCGAGATCAGAACTTAAATCTGACGCCTTAACCATTCGGCCAACCTGCCTCCCTATATAAACGAGCACTCTCTGCATAATTAAGAAAACATATAGTTTAAAAAGCCTTCTACATGCAATTTCATACAATATTTCATATAAATTAAGCCATGTACAAATTTCTAAATCGGTTTTGATATATATTTTATCGAAAGACTGGACCCTCAGCTACCGTTTTATTACTATTTGTCGTGATTCGTCATCGAAGAATTTTACTTATATTTCTTTGAAGAAATCTTCGAATAACCTTCAAGGCTACAGGTTAGATTTCTGAGTATTGATGGGTGTAATATCACCCACTTTGTTGTCGATCTCTTCAACGGAAGTCGCTCCAAAGCGAGAATCCATGTTTTGGGCGGCCGATCATCGAAATATTGATCAGAAGAACTTGCAAGTAAAAAGCGATCAGAAACTCAGATAATGGGCTATTAAAATTTTATCTTAGTTTATCGGCGTTACAATGGATCGCTAATGTTTGATTGTTACGATATCGTAATACAATCACCATAGATTTGTCTGTTAATGGATATTTTAAATATTAATTTTTGAAAAAAAAATATAGTTGGTATACCTCCAAATCAATCTGCTCTAAGTGTGTAACATACTACATTTTTCTCTGTTCGGTGTTAAAACATCTATAAGCTGTGAAGACCTAATATCTAAATTAAATATGCAAATATAATCACTTATAATACCATGAGTAGTCAAAGTTATGTCGACTATTTTTGCGGTGGTGTCACGAATGTCCATTGCGCTTTGGTACAATTAGGACGAGTGCGCTAGCACGAGTCCTAATTCCAAGCGCAATGGACATGAGTAGTGATACCACTGCAAAAATAATCTACTTAACTTTGACTAAGAATGGTATTCGAGGGACTATTTAATGAACCAAACTACTTTTTCAAATTAGTTTTCAGTAAATCTAGCAACAAACTACGCAATTTCTATAGTAACAGAACACTAATACCTATTGACTTTTTCTAATAAAAATCGCATTTGTTAAAAATAGTCACTTGAATACCTTCTAGAAAGATATATCCACTGATATTGTTTTGATTGGCCAAGAAATGTCAGAATTTTGGATTTACATTGGTTATTTTTTGACAGATGACAGGTGAATTGAATAGTCACTTATAATACCATGGGTAGTCAAAGTTATGTCGACTATTTTTGCGGTGGTGTCACGAATGTCCATTGGGCTTTGGTACGATTAGGACAAGTGCGCTAACAATGGACATGAGTAGTCATACCACCGCAAAAATAATTTACTTAACTTTGACTAAGAATGGTATTCGAGGGACTATTTAATGAACCAAACTACTTTTTCAAATTAGTTTTCAGTAAATCTAGCAACAAACTACGCAATTTCTATAGTAACAGAACACTGATATTGACTTTTTCTAATAAAAATCGCATTTGTTAAAAATAGTCACTTGAATACCTTCTAGAAAGATATATCCACTGATATTTTTTGATTGGTCAAGAAACGTCAGAAGTCTGTATTTTCATTGGTCACTTTTTGACGGATGACAGGTGAATTGAATAGTCACTTATAATACCATGAGTAGTCAAAGTTATGTCGAATATTTTTGCTGTGGAATCACGAATGTCCATTGCGCTTAGGTTCGATTAGGATGAGTGCGCTAGCACGAGTTCTACTCCTAAGCGCAATAGACATGAGTGGTGATACCACCGCAAAAATATTCTACTTAACTTTGACTAAGAATGGCATTCGAGGGACTATTCAATGAACCAAACTACTTTTTCAAATTAGTTTTCAGTAAATCTAGCAACAAACTACGCAATTTCTATAGTAACAGAACACTGATATTGACTTTTTCTAATAAAAATCGCATTTGTTAAAAATAGTCACTTGAATACCTTCTAGAAAGATATATCCACTGATATTTTTTTGATTGGTCAAGAAACGTCAGAATTCTGTATTTTCATTGGTCACTTTTTGACGGATGACAGGTGAATTGAATAGTCACTTATAATACCATGAGTAGTCAAAGTTATGTCGAATATTTTTGCTGTGGAATCACGAATGTCCATTGCGCTTAGGTTCGATTAGGATGAGTGCGCTAGCACGAGTTCTACTCCTAAGCGCAATGGACATGAGTGGTGATACCACGGCAAAAATATTCTACTTAACTTTGACTAAGAATGGCATTCGAGGGACTATTCAATGAACCAAACTACTTTTTCAAATTAGTTTTCAGTAAATCTAGCAACAAACTACGCAATTTCTATAGTAACAGAACACTGATATTGACTTTTTCTAATAAAAATCGCATTTGTTAAAAATAGTCACTTGAATACCTTCTAGAAAGATATATCCACTGATATTTTTTTGATTGGTCAAGAAACGTCAGAATTCTGTATTTTCATTGGTCACTTTTTGACGGATGACAGGTGAATTGAATAGTCACTTATAATACCATGAGTAGTCAAAGTTATGTCGACTATTTTTGCTGTGGAATCACGAATGTCCATTGCGCTTAGGTTCGATTAGGATGAGTGCGCTAGCACGAGTTCTACTCCTAAGCGCAATGGACATGAGTGGTGATACCACCGCAAAAATATTCTACTTAACTTTGACTAAGAATGGCATTCGAGGGACTATTCAATGAACCAAACTACTTTTTCAAATTAGTTTTCAGTAAATCTAGCACGAAACTACGCAATTTCTATAGTAACAGAACACTAATACTGCTTTTTTTTAATAAAAATCAAATTTGTTTAAAATATTCGCTATACCACTAGTGAAAATTGTCGATTATTTTTACTAGTGAAAATTGTCAATATAGTTCATTTTTATTGGCTCAAAGACGTCAAATCTTGTATTTTTATTGGTCAGTTTTTGATAGATGACAAGTGAGTTGAATAGTCCTAATAATTAATACTAGCAAGAAATTTGGTATTATAGTGAATTCCTACAGTTATTAGTAATACTTATTAAAAACGTAGTTGTTTATTTAATAAAGGATTGTGTTTCAGCCGAATATTCACTTATAATACCATGAGTAGTCAAAGTTATGTCGACTATTTTTGTGGTGGTGTCACGAATGTTCATTGCGCTTTGGTACGATTAGGACGAGTGCGCTAGCACGAGTCCTAATCCCAAGCGCAATGAACATGAGTAGTGACACCACCGCAAAAATAATCTACTTAACTTTGACTAAGAATGGTATTCGAGGGACTATTTAATGAACCAAACTACCTTTTTCAAATTAGTTTTCAGTAAATCTAGCAACAAACTACGCAATTTCTATAGTAACAGAACACTAATGTCAACTTTTCCTAATAAAAATCGCATTTGTTAAAAATAGTCACTTGAATACCTTCTAGGAAGATATATCCACTGATATTTTTTTGATTGGTCAAGAAACGTCAGAATTCTGGATTTTCATTGGTCACTTTTTGACAGATGACAGGTGAATTGAATAGTCTCATATATTATTTTATAAGCTCTCTTTAGGTCTTTTAACGGCGGACATATTGTTCTACTAATGTTATTAGCCTGCATCTAATTAATAACCAGATACCGGTTTTAGTGTTACTGAAGCCCTATTAATTACTATTTAAACTAATTAAGTTCTCCGACTCCTAGGGTTTATTGATCGCCTAATGTATATTAAACAACTCAAATTGAGGTAAGGAGACTACAAACACGTTCTCTTCTTAGACTAAGATGTAAAATCGAAGATCTGGAACTCAAATGTTTATTTACACCTTATAGATACTTCGGGCATATTTATTTATATCTCTGTTAAGAAAAAAGCTATGGCGGAACCTAAACTATACATTTTAGTATCAACCAACGTGATACATTCATTTAAAAAGCAAATATTATATAAGGAACTCCACAATCCAAAAATTATTTAAAAACATTTAAATTGCAATTATTATAGAAAAGTACCAATTTATTGGTCTCCTTAGGTATTTGTTTCACTAGTCAAATTTAATTTTTTGTCATATAGGTTATTAATTTTACATCCTCCTTTCTTGAATTTTTAATTGCCATGTTTCTATCCAGCAGAGCTAATTGCAATTCGATCTTTTGTAAACACTATACAGCGTGGTCCAAAAACGTTACCAACAAAAGAATAATATAAAGCTTTATTAAAATATTATCATTATAAAGTGTAGAAGTATATTATGAATTGTGGGATGACCATAAATGTCGTCTCACAAAAAAGTTTGGCAAATAAAAAGATATAGAGATGAATATATTTTACTTTAAGCTACATATAAATAACGCACTACGTTTGGTGGCTGGAAATGTCAAAGTGTAAAAAATCTAATCCATACGGGGGCTTTGAAAACCCCAAAATAAGTTTTAAAGACATTTGAGCTTATTGTTCAGTTATTAAAAAGTTTCTTTAAGGGTTTCTTTATATGAAGTATGAAGGAATATTTAGATATCGATTTACAGTTTGTATCGTCTCTGTGTATTGTACAATTTCTTCTGTGATGTTGCAAAGCATAAAATTTCTGTCATAATAGTGTTCCCATAAACATTTTAATAAATATAATCCATGTTTATTGACAGTACTGTACAATCAAGCCGATTTTAGTGGTACAGATGTACTTTTCGGTGACCATAAACCAATGCATTATAAAGTAATCAGAATCTTTTGACTGCTTTTGTGTTTGGAATTAGCATTATAGCATATGGCCTAATTAACACATTTAAGTGAAGGGTTAAACGTAAAATCACTAAATGTGGTTTAAATCACACATAGCTTTGGGTTCTGTGCCGCTTCTGTCCAATACTGTACGAATAAATATATCGAAATAGCCTGTTCCTCATTAGGTCCACTTCAAATCTAACACCCGAGAAGTTATACATCATTTTCACTGACAAATAAAGTCGGAAGACTAAGTATGTTAGTTGCAGTCCTTGAAGATGTATTTCTAACTGTTGAAGGGTATAAAGGCGACCTCCAATAAAGGGCAAATAGGGACATCGGAAAGTATGGAACATATTTTGCTTAAGAAACTAGTAATTTGTACAATTATAAGAGTAAAGCTGAACAAGATGAAAACAATAATTGAAGTTTTAAATTATCCCAATAATGCAGCCACGAGGTGAAGGGGGCCCTCCACGTCAGTTTCCTATTAATGGCTCTGTAATACAGCATCGCCATGTATAACGTTAATATTCTTATTAATTTCGCAAATATTAAATTAATAAAAGATGTCTAAAGCTTACAAAACATATTGTTTGTTTAATTTTAACTTCAAAGAGTTTACAATTTTGAATCGTTATTTCTCAAATAATTTTCATGCAACATGAAAATACCATGGAAAGTGCATAATAAAGCAAATATTATGAGATGGTTTTAAGCTTACCACTTGGATCTGTTTGCAGTGCAAAATATTTAACCAAGTCAATAAAGCACAAAGTTAAGATATTTTATGGAATTGCAATTTAAAACAATAATAATACTTATTTACTATACAAGTGGGATAACAGCATCATTAATATACGTGTGTGTAAGTTACAAACGAGTGCGTAGCACCAGTTATGTATATTAATGATGCATTATCACACATGTATTGTACAAAATTTTATCTACGACTGCCTAAAATTGAGAAAAGTGCATTAAGAGAAATGTCAGATCTGTCATTTTCAAAAGTATTTTAGTAGGCAAATGTCATTATGTCATTCATTTGACACTATTTCAGTTACAAAATTAAGTCATTTCACAACTCAGTTGCGTAATGAAATAATTACATAACTGAGTGGTGTAATGAGCTTCATTACCTAACTGAAATAGTGTCAAATGAGTGACGTAATGCGTTACTTATCCCACTGGAGTAGATAAAAGTATTAAATGCATTGGTAATGAGATGCGAGAAGTAGTAATTAAACGGATAAAGGCACACATAAGCAAAGCATATTTCAGAGAGCTTGAATAAAGTAATATAATTAAATAAAGTAGGTTTTTGCATATTTAACGCATTTGTGTATTTTGCTATCAAAACTAATTTCTAATTAACAAAAATTATCGCGGAAAAATAACAACAATTAAAATTATAAATTAAGACAATTGGAGCGAAATTGTGCTCTCTTAAAATTAATATTTTTGCAAATTACCAGTTATAAAAAGTGTTGTATTTTTTTGTACACATCACCGTGCACCAGTGGAAATGTTTGTGGCATTTTCCACCACGATAAAATTAAAGATTTTCCAATCTCATCTGCGACTGAAGGTGGCAGCCGACAACTGAAATTTTAGAACTTCGATTCCGGCACAGTTAAGCATCGGAAGTCAGAGATATGCACTGCATCACATCAGCGGGGTCTGCAGGAGCATCCTGAGTGAAAGTTGCAGACAGGGAGCCATTTCCAGCAGCGTCATCTGCGACCATTTCGAGCAAAGTTGAAATCTTTACGAGGTATGAATTATCTATAAATCGAGTGTCGTAGTTCGCGAAACTTATAAAAACACGAGATTGAACCTTGCTGAAAAGTCCTATCGTATATACAAGGGTACGCCGTAATAATCCATAAATTGCATAGCGTCATAAAATTTTGTGAAATTGGCGGTTTTCCAAGCAGCAGAAACAAATGAATGGATGGCGTCCTATCTACGTCATTCCTGTAAAAATGAAGTAGAGGTGTTGCTGCCAAGCGATAATTGAATCAAATTACCTGACGATTCTTTGGTAACTTTACTACACATTCAAGTAATCGCTGTTGCACAGGCGAAGTTTTTGTGTCATCTAACAGAATGTAAATTTTATCTACCAGAACAGCGTATATTGTAACGCTAGCTCCCGTTTGAATCCGATTAATTCAATATTAAATAATATTTGCTGATTTAAACGTCGCCGACCTCTAGCGTTATCAAGAACCCGGCGTGTCCCAGCAAGATAAGATAGCGCAGCCCGTGAAAACAGCGCAAACAAAGGTATGACGCGCGCCGTTTCTCCCCACCTATCAGCATTTCAAAGCATATAAAAGGGCTTGCAGAAGAGATTCCCGAGAGATTTCCCAGAGATACCTGATACTCCTCCAGCAAACACCTAGTTCCCAAATCCTTCATCCTGCCCTGTCCAGAGAGTCTCTCCGTCAACTCTACCAGTACCTGGGGATCCGTTCCGAAGCTGAGTTTAAGATAGTGGTTTTATATAAACGCCTGTCACTCAGCATTATTATTCCGAAACTTCCTAATAACCGGAGTTTAAGTTAGTGGTTTCAAAGAAACGCCTGACACTCAGCAATATTTTCCCGAAAGCTCCTGATAAGCCGAGTTTAAGTTAGTGGTTGTATATCAACGCCTGACACTCAGTAATATTTTCCCGTACCTTCCGAAGCCGAGTTCAAGTTAGTGGTTTCCCAGAGAAACGCCTGACACTCAGCAATATTTTCCTTGTAAAAATTTCACACCGAAAACCGCTTGTAATTCAGTAATAATTAACTTGCATTTTAAATTCACCGCCGTGCTAATCAAGCAGAATTAAAAGCTGCAAGCTACCTAAGTAGAATTTACCTGAATTAATCCGTGAGGATTGTAGCGGCCGTTTTGCTTGAGAACTCTGTGGGCTGCACTTATAGCTTCGCCATGGAATTCACCTGGAGGTTTTGAGTTAGTTAACCTCAAAAACTCACGCCGACACGAAATTTCGTTCTTCAAACGAAGTCCCGTCGTGCGGCGAATTCCTCGAAGTATTTCACCACCGAACTATAGTTACACGTTTAGGGTGAAAACCCGCATTAGCAGTTTTAATTGTTATTTGTTTACAGAAATCAGAAACCGCAAACCGGCAAATTTGACAGGCTGCCCGGCGTTGCATTCAGCGCGCAGCTCGTCCCGAAGAGCAACGAAGTAGCAGTCCGGCCGATCACGACGTCTTCAAGCGAATTGCGTCCCCGAGGTCACGCCCGCTACAACCAGGAAGCTGCTTCCGTCCGTAGAATCCGCAGCCGCTTGAACCAGGAAGCCGCGTTTTTATACTATCGTTAATTTGAGCAATTTACATCTCGTTTAATTAATTACGCGAACCATTTACTAATGTATCATAGATAAACATAATAAATGTTATACAGGATACTCCGTTAGTGTGTTTTGCTTATTTATGGTATATCTGAGCTAGCGATCGAACCTATCTCCGATAATGAGCTAACCCGTGGTAAATTAAATAGTACAACCCCTATAAGCAGGGGCGGTTATTACATGGCGTCTCCGAGCAGGAACGTGAACTCAGATATATGTACATAGATTGGCAAACACACACCTGCAGCTCCAGATGGCGCCCGAGTCCCGAAACCTTGAAAATACCGAACCAGTAAATTTTGTTGTAATTTGAATAATGCACAAAACCTGTTACAGCCTAGCCGTCCAGGGGAATCTACCAGAGCCCAGAAACCGAGATGTTCCAGTCTAGAATTCCCAGATCCCCGTCCAGGTCCTGTCCGTTCTAGATAAGATCTTTCCGAGATCCCGTCCAGTCCAGAAAATCCTTCTCCGACCCTCAAGGGCCAGCAGCTTCACTGCTGGTACGGGATTTTGCGTCCCCGAGGTGCCTTAGCTAAATTGCCGACAATACTACGGACCGCCCGCGTAGTACCGTCTTCTGCAATGCCAGAAGAATTTCAGAAGGAATCCGTAGTCCGCAGTCCGCCTGAGAGACAATCCCGATGTCTCGCCCGTGGAATCCGTAGTCCGCAGTCCGCCTGGAAGACAATCCTGATGTCTCGTCCGCCGGAATATCTGCAGGTGTAAGCACCTGGTGCGCCTGTAAATTAATGAATGTGAATATACATGATTGCCGAATGCGAGTTTGAATGCCGCCCTAATTAGTGAGAATGGTAGAATGCCAGAATGTTTGCTGGTGCTATCCCGAATGTTATTCTCCTTTTGAAGCGTGCTCTTTGTCCCCGTGAACCCGGATTTTGGCAGGAGATAGTAGACGATCAGTCGAAGCTTGAAGGAGAGAATGTGCTTTCCGTACCAGAATACCGTCCAGAGAGCGTATTTTAGAATGCGTCCCAGAGCGATCCTGCGCACCGTTTTTTTTTAAATTGTATGCTGGTCTCCGCAGCCTCTACAATTTCCCGAGTAATTGTGTGAGAATGTCTGAGTATAGGTTATCCTGAAACCTAGATGTTTCACACGCTGAGAGAATCCCGGAATACTTGAAGGTCGAAACCGCGACTGTACCGGCTCCAGTATTTAAATGTTGAAAGTTTGAACGTTGGCCGAAATGCAAACTGAAACCGCAGTTTTGCAACCGCCTGCAACATAAGTTTGTGTGCACTCCTTAAACGCAGCATTTCGCCCCAGTGCCTGTAAGAAGCGCGCGTTCACTCCGTCGAGTGCACATTTTTGTGCAATAGAATGCACCCTATGAAATGGCATCCAGGCCATTGCCAGGAATACATAATCCCAGAATGTATGCCGAATGAATGTGAATGATATCCTGTAGGACCTGTAGGTCGAAACCGCGACGCCGCCGTGTCCTGAAGGGTGCATGTGCATCGCATATGTATGTTCCTCCGCCGACAGAATATAGGTTGAAACCGCAACCTCTGTATTCGACTAGGCCAGAATTTAGAGTACAAATTGTACTCATCCTGTATATAGTTTCGAAAGAAACACCCGTTAAAATTGTACTCATCCTGTATATAGTTTCGAAAGAAACACCCGTTAAAATTGTACTCATCCTGTATATAGTTTCTAAAGATTACAATTTTACTCAGCCTGTATATAGTTCCCGATTATCCCCCAGTTTGAATGTTTTCTGTGTCCGGTCTCAATAATCACGAGATCTCCAGGTGATCTCTGCGTTGTTTTGAGAACCCCCTTGAAGGAGGTGCCCACCGAACTCCCGTTTCCTCCGAAGGGACCGGCATATGTAACGCTAGCTCCCGTTTGAATCCGATTAATTCAATATTAAATAATATTTGCTGATTTAAACGTCGCCGACCTCTAGCGTTATCAAGAACCCGGCGTGTCCCAGCAAGATAAGATAGCGCAGCCCGTGAAAACAGCGCAAACAAAGGTATGACGCGCGCCGTTTCTCCCCACCTATCAGCATTTCAAAGCATATAAAAGGGCTTGCAGAAGAGATTCCCGAGAGATTTCCCAGAGATACCTGATACTCCTCCAGCAAACACCTAGTTCCCAAATCCTTCATCCTGCCCTGTCCAGAGAGTCTCTCCGTCAACTCTACCAGTACCTGGGGATCCGTTCCGAAGCTGAGTTTAAGATAGTGGTTTTATATAAACGCCTGTCACTCAGCATTATTATTCCGAAACTTCCTAATAACCGGAGTTTAAGTTAGTGGTTTCAAAGAAACGCCTGACACTCAGCAATATTTTCCCGAAAGCTCCTGATAAGCCGAGTTTAAGTTAGTGGTTGTATATCAACGCCTGACACTCAGTAATATTTTCCCGTACCTTCCGAAGCCGAGTTCAAGTTAGTGGTTTCCCAGAGAAACGCCTGACACTCAGCAATATTTTCCTTGTAAAAATTTCACACCGAAAACCGCTTGTAATTCAGTAATAATTAACTTGCATTTTAAATTCACCGCCGTGCTAATCAAGCAGAATTAAAAGCTGCAAGCTACCTAAGTAGAATTTACCTGAATTAATCCGTGAGGATTGTAGCGGCCGTTTTGCTTGAGAACTCTGTGGGCTGCACTTATAGCTTCGCCATGGAATTCACCTGGAGGTTTTGAGTTAGTTAACCTCAAAAACTCACGCCGACACGAAATTTCGTTCTTCAAACGAAGTCCCGTCGTGCGGCGAATTCCTCGAAGTATTTCACCACCGAACTATAGTTACACGTTTAGGGTGAAAACCCGCATTAGCAGTTTTAATTGTTATTTGTTTACAGAAATCAGAAACCGCAAACCGGCAAATTTGACAGGCTGCCCGGCGTTGCATTCAGCGCGCAGCTCGTCCCGAAGAGCAACGAAGTAGCAGTCCGGCCGATCACGACGTCTTCAAGCGAATTGCGTCCCCGAGGTCACGCCCGCTACAACCAGGAAGCTGCTTCCGTCCGTAGAATCCGCAGCCGCTTGAACCAGGAAGCCGCGTTTTTATACTATCGTTAATTTGAGCAATTTACATCTCGTTTAATTAATTACGCGAACCATTTACTAATGTATCATAGATAAACATAATAAATGTTATACAGGATACTCCGTTAGTGTGTTTTGCTTATTTATGGTATATCTGAGCTAGCGATCGAACCTATCTCCGATAATGAGCTAACCCGTGGTACAAAGAGGGGCGGGATATTACAATATGAGCTCCTCAAGAACGAATAATCAAAAATGAACTACTAATTTGTGAATATAGTGAAATTCTGAACCCAACCTGAGATAAGCAGTTTTGTGTTTGCCGAGAGCTAGCTTAAATAATATTGCAGTTTAATCAAATAGTAATAAATGGAGATTAGACCATTTTATTTTGAATATCAGCTAATACATTTCATTTTAACTAGCCTTAAATTACTGACAGGCAAAGTGAGCACAGTATACAAATCAACCTGCGAATTGTGGTGATTTGCCCTAATTTCACTTCTTAATTTTGCACCAAAATAATAACATACAGACGAGCAGATCATTGCAAATTTATGGCGCCCGACGTCGTGGCAAAAGTGAATTTTTAATTTATTCATACTGTTCTATTCAAAATAACAAAGTTCATTACAATATATATTTTTAAATACACTCTATACTTTCCAACCTCAATGTATACGTTTATTAAAATTATATCATTGTTCGAGTATAATTCATGTAGATGCGTAACTTGGTAGATGGCATATTTATGAATTTTAATAATGAAATGCGATCGTCTGTAAAAATCTACTCTCTATTCGGGTATGATGAGAGCAAGATACAGCACTTGGTTTTTAAAGAATGAAAATAACGAAACCATTATCAATTCTAATCAATAAACATCCTGTGGAGTGTGTATCGTCTGACAACTTTTTTCCACCTAATACGCCAAAAGGCTGGTTTTGCAGTTATATTCTTGGAGTTAATACCAAGTTTTGCAACCCTATTCGATATTTTGCACTAAGTGCACAGCAGTAACATAAAAGTTATGTTGTGATTATGGAAGTAACATTGCCTAAAATAATCAAACGATGGCAGCTTGGTAAAGCCTGAAAAAATATCCAAATATCGAAAATGTAGATCTAAAGAAAATCGAGAATAACTGAGAAGGAAATACAAAGGTTTCGTTCATTACAGTTATCGTTCCTTAATTTTTATGTGAATTATAGCGTAGCTAAAATTGAAAGATACGAATTTAGTATTGGTGTAAGTATTTCTACAATTCTATTCTATCAGACATATTGTGTTTAGCTGCCCTTGTAATTTTTAATAATTCTGTTGGTTTTTCTTGATATAAAATGTAGCATCTGCTATTAACTTAATACGAAAGTTTTTATTTGCAGTGCCATCTTTAATTTTACGCGCTCCTAAAAATGGGAAATCTTTATGTCATTAGCACGGCCTTTACGCTTGGAAATTCTTCCAAAGCATGAGGCCGTCAGACGATTTCGTCTGGATTAATACTAATTGATGTTTTCCCTTTGACCAATTGTGTTCTTTTGTAATTCTGCGACGTTATCGTTGATCAATTCAAACATTATACGATTTGTTTTAATTTCAAGATACACTATATATCCGGTTGAGCAGCGTTCCGTGTTTGTTTGTCTGACTGTCTGCCTGTTGCAGGTATAAATTAAAAACTACTTATTGGAGGAAGACGATATTTTGCATACGGATTATATACCTTCATGGGACGAATCCGAGAAAATTTAGATAAACTATATACAGGATGAGCACCTTAAAAAATAAAATTCAGCCTAATTTTGCTTTAACTCAAGAACTGTTACTTAAATGAAAGTAAAATTTTTCAGATAGCTCAGGTCTTTACCCATGTCGAAAAGGGCATATATTGGACTCAACATATACAGGGTAAGCACCTAAACAAGTAAAATGTTGTTTATTTTTGCTTCAACTGAGAAAAATATAAAAATGATGATCTCCACATAGCTCAGACTTTATCTTCGACGAAAATGGGATCTAACAGATACAAAGTAAATATTGTAAAACGGAACAAAGTGAAGAACAATAAATGCGAAGTATTTAAGGCAGCCGAATCTCACCGATGGGAGGGGTCTTCGATGGCCTCGTGCAGGGAACGGCCGATTTGCCTACTTTCGGGTTACCATTCGTAGGCTCGTTAACAGGCGCTGAAGTTCGAATCCCATCGTTGGTAATGTTTTTTTTTATTTGAGCATTGATGTAATTCGCCTTGCCAAGTGTTTCCTTTTGTTGTAAACTGTTTTTTATTGGCAAGCTAGAAAAAATTGAGTGCCAGTCCAGGCCCAATGCGTTGGGGTCTATGCAGCCTTCTTTGCACTAAATTGACCATTTCACACCCTGTAAATTTGACGACCATTATTTTAATTTATCAACTTCTTTTACTACATTGTCACACATTTTGAAAACTTGGCTAGTTCTCAGAAAACGGTTCCATGTTGGTTGAGATTGCTTCTTTAAGTACTTTTTCTGTAATTTGGTAATTTCTAAAAAATGTGGTATAACGAAATTTGTTAACCGAATGTTAAATTATTATTAATATGTGAAGTAGGAGAAATTATTAGTGAACTAAAATGCTGAACTTCTGATTTAATTATATTCCTATGAAAGCAATTGTAATGATTACCTATTACTAATTTACATAAATCCGAATACTCTCGACGCATGACTAGCTCTCTCTAATTTGATTACGCACCGACAGTACGAGACCTTTTCAATTATTCGGGTATAAACACTGAAATCTCCGTCAGCTATTAAATATTTATATCTAATTCCATAGGTACGTATGTCCTGATTGATTGAATCCTTCCACAATAATTGAGTGCCTCAATGCCGCTAAAGAACCCTTGTAATTTCTGTAACATTTATGTGTTTCTGTGTCTGTAGCGCATGAGTAGATACTTTTATCTATACCCCTAAATATGTTTTTTCGTTCCTCGCTCTATTATACATGCCAACCGAGATAAAACCTTCTTCTTATTATTATTATTAAACAAAATAGAGGGGGGAGGACTAAGTCCTATATAACCCCACAAATACAAAATATGCAGGTTAAACTAGTATAACGGTAACAAGTAAGATGTACAAATAACAAGAAAATTATACATTAGAAAAAAAAATATAATTATGAAAGTATCAAAGCCGACAAAACAAAAGAAAAAAAATTACAAACTATGCATTGTCCAGTCTATTTTTAAACGTGTTTACATTGTCGGAGCTTACCACTTCCTCAGGTAAATTGTTCCAAGTTAAGAAAACTCTGTTTGATAGAAAGAACTGTCGTGCTCTTGATTTAAAGTTTTCTCTTTTAAGTTTAAATCTATGCCCGCGTAAACGGTTATCGTTATTAATATTGAATATTTCACGTAAACCTCCAAAATCAAAATGTAATATTCTAAAAGTTACGATAAGGTCTCCACGAATACGGCGTTCAAGAAAATGCTGCAAATTGCACAGAGTAAGTCTTTCATCGTAAGAAGGCCTCACAACACCAAACGGCAGTCTTGTTGCGCGACGTTGTAAGTTCTCTAACAAGTTTTGATCACGAACCAACTCAGGATACCAGACCGGACCCGCATATTCAAGAATTGGACGAACGTGCACTTTATAAAGTAGTATGAAAGTCTGAACTGATACACTAACAAATGATTTCTTCAGCAGGAATAGCAGGTTATTGGCTTTTTTGCAGATTCGCGTTTATGTTCGGACCAACTTAAATTAGAGTTTATTGTCACACCAAGGTCTTTATGAGAACTTACTTTTCGCACTTTGTTATTGTCAATAACATACTGAACACATGGATTATTCTTGCCAATATGCAGCACAACGCACTTATCTACATTCAGGGGGATCATCCAATCAGTACACCATGAAACTACTGAATTTAGATCTTCTTGAAGTTGCCAAGCCTGGAGAAGTGGATTGGTGTAGATCTTCGTATCATCGGCATAGAAAGATTTTTTACTTTTGATGTGAAATTGCAGATCACTAGAGTATATCAGAAAAAGTAAGGGGCCCATGACAGACCCCTGCGGTACTCCGCTACGAACTGGTTTCTGCGATGAATAGGTCTGCCCCACTTTAACTTTAAACGTTCTTTCAGAGAGAAAGTCAGAAATCCATGAATATAAATTTCCACGAATGCCGGAGTGCTCTATTTTCTGTAGCAGGCGTCGTTTTGGCACTTTATCAAACGCTTTCGAAAAGTCAAGATAGTTTTACAAAGTACACCACCTTTGCACATGCCATTATAATCAACATTCTAAAATACAGCTAAACACTTTATATGTCGATAACTTGTTGCATAATAATAAGAGAGTGTCAGTTTGACAGGTTAAATAGTCCGACCGCGTCAGCGGGAGGATTATATTGTATAAAGACGTATAACCTGTTCGAAGCACGCATTGTATTCGATTTGATTACTTTTTGAGTAAATTTTAATATTAGGATCAAATAAATATTTTATTGGCAGCTCGATTTGTTTGTATTAACCTAGCTGAAAGTAATCTCCATGAAAACAACATCAAGTTGACAAAAGTTATGTATTGTGTCGCCTAGTGAAGTTACTCTAGTATAATCGATTTTGTACTCGTATAATCGAAATTATACAAGATAACTTAACTAAATCCAGCCTTCAGATTGGTTGAGATGGCCATGAAAAAAATAATCAGAAGTAATACTATAAGTAGTTTGATATTATCGGGTTATATGTCGATAACTTGTTGCACAATAATAAAAGAGTGTCAGTTTGACAGGTTAAATAGTCCGACCGCGTCAGCGGGAAGATTATTCTGTTTGAAGTACGCATTGTATTCGATTTGATTATTTTTTGAGTAAATTTTAATATTAAGAACAAATAAATATTTTATTGGCAGCTCGATTTGTTTTTATTAACCTAGCTGAAAGTTATCTCCATGAAAACAACATCAAGTTGATAAAAATTATGTATTGCGTTGCCTAGTGAAGTTACTATAGCATAATCGATTTCGTATAGTCGAAATTATACAAGATAACTTGACTAAATCCAGCCCTCTGATTGGTTGAAATCTCTACGAAAAAAATAATCAGTGTTATATAATCCGCAGCAATTTGCAATTTCTAAACAATGCAAAAGCTATGTATTTAATTTTAAAAAGTACTTGCTGGGGAGAATATTACACGCACTTCATACTTGATCACAAACAAGAACTAATTACTCTTCAGAGCTATGCATTTTTAATTACAAATATGAATCACCTTCTCATCCTTGACAGAGTGATAAGAAATCATTAAGGTCTACTTTTACAGCTTTATTAACTTTAGAGCAGAAGTGCTTATCAGTGAAATATATTTTGTTAAATCTTATTATATCATTGCTTTTCAATTGGTGGCCTGATCAAAAGCATTTAAAAAGTTTTCGATAAAAATGTGCCATCAAACTGAAATGCACAGAGAACTCTAGATGCTCCCTAACCCAGGAACTTATTGCTACAACACACAACCGACGTTATTTATAATATTCAAAATAAGTGCGAAAAGCTTTAAAAGACGATTCATTCATTCATTGTCAAAAATTCTGGGTGATTTTTCATCTAAATGTTTTCAAGGGTAATACCACAAAAAGTGAAAAATAATGTTTTTTTCGTTAACATGCAAATTATTGCATCAAAATTTTTCAAAATTAAAACTGCGTTAGAAATTCCGCGAGACTGCAGGTAGAATGGAATTTGAGCAGCATTTTTTAAGAAAAAATTGCAATAATTTTGGTGTTAAGTAAAAAATATCTCTTCACAAATTTTACTTTGAGTGTTATTTGGAAAGATTATTCTACAATATAAATATATGACTTCGATTTCACTTGTGTTCGACGTAAACGTTTTTTTTTTTTACTTTTTCCTCTGTTACTTTAATAGCGGAGCTTCCAAAGTCATTATTATAAATTTTTATAACGACACTGATTTGTAAACTTCACGTTGACGTTTTTGCAAAATGTCAGTCCAAGGCTACTCACTAAATTGAATTTATTAAAACCAATCATGATCGCGTGAAAACACTGCGATTATAGGTGTTTTCAAATACAGTCGATTTTGATTTGCCGTTTCTGATAAATTGATCGAGTTCATTGGTTCGCTTATTATAGTGTTAAATAACTTGTTAAGTCCGTTCCCGCGAAGTTACACCTTCCTAGAGAGAGGGGCTAAAATTATATATTTGCCATTTTACGCAAAACTGAAAAGAAGTATTATAGTGACATTTGGCAGATATGTTCTACCAATAGCAGACATATTTACATTTTTCAAAATGTATACCTGTTACTTTAAGCGATTGAAATTAGCAACCTCTATAAATGTCTTTATTAGACGGTTTGACGTTTAACTACACATAAATATGTACTGGAGAACCTGATTTCAATAAAAAAATGTTGGCTCTTTTACCTTATTTATTACACAAAAACTATTGGTACCATCAAAACTGAAACGGCTAATAAAGTTTTTAAAAAAATCAGGTTCGGTAGCACACATTTATGTATAATAATGATTGTTCGTTAAGTAGTGTTAATATAATCCCCTTTTAGGAGGGTGTAACTTAGCGGAAAGGGAATTAAAAGAAAACTTTATATGAAGAATCCCTCTTAATTTTCGACAAGCAATCGCCAGTTCAACAGGTTCGCACTTATTTTGGAACACTCTGCAGATGTGTACATTAATCATTACTACAATAGTTAATATGATTTTCAAATGTGCATATATAACAAATAATTTATGTTCTAACAGGCTAAATATATTCTAATCATTGTAATAGTCATTTGTGCAGTAGTGTGCTACTTCTGTTGCTTCTTTCAGGAGTGCAATCAATAACTACTCAATGTATTATTAACTTCTATTGGTATCCATAAAAACATTATCAATCGCAGTTATGTGTTTATTCTGAAAGCACATTTGTTGGAAATGTACTTTGTGTGCTATTTTAGTCGGTAGTAGGTTTTATGAGATATAATAATTACTATAAGCTAGATTATTATTAATCAACTCGCATGCGGCTGTGGTAATACACCTACACTATGTTCCATTAAGAATAAATCTAGCAAGTACACTTGTTAAAGTAGAATTTTGTTATTCTATTCAAGTTATTGGTTGAAACACAAGTTCGTTGTTTGCGTATTTAAACAGATCGTGAATCGCTCAAGTGGTTTTCGTATCCCCAATTTAAGCTGCAAATACCTATTCCGACAGTTGAGCTGTTCCCTTTTACTAGTACCTACTTTTCTTCCTAGCAAATTGTGAATTTCGGACAATAGCTAATTGATGTAATATTTCACATGCGATCGACTAACCTTTTTCTAATTGACAACAAAGTAGCTTGCAATAAACGTAATGTATGTACAAATGATAAATACCTGCTTAAAGGAAAGTGTACCAGTAGCAATCATAATATATTGTTGACCTGAAGATGACGATACGGCGGTATAAACAACAGATATCAAAATTCAAAGTGATTTCGAAGTCCTTGACAACTGTCCCAATTCCACCAAGTAAAAACAGTTATTGTAAATCACAAACTTTAAATCATCTCCAAAATTTTTGAAGTACCTATGTAACGAAATTATAAAAGAGATGCAAGAAACTAAATATTACAACATAACTTTTGCAAAACCCATAAAGGCTAATAGCCGAAATTATTTCTTATATCAAAATTGCCTATGACGAATGCACAATTGAAGAAATAGTAATTTATCGCACTTCATTTGGAAATGTACTACATTTCTTCATTCAAAATCCAGAAGAAATGTGGTACTTTTATCATGAGCAACACTTTTATGCCTAGCAACGGCGATTCGTTTTACGTTTGGCAACATAACCAAGATGAGCATAACTCATTCCTATGTACTAAAGCACAATAAGCAGCTCCAGTTGATGTTATGTGTTTGGCAGTACTGAAGTGTCTTGTTGGTGACACTGTAAGTCTATGTCAAATTCGAGGTTAGTAGGTTAGGTTTTGCGTCAGTTTTGATACAGATTGACGCAAAACCTAACCTGCTAACCTCGAATCTGATATAGACTTACAGCGTCACCAACAACACACTTCAGTACTGCCAAACACATAACATCAACTGGAGCTGCTTATTGTGCTTTAGTACATAGGAATGAGTTATGCTCATCTTGGTTATGTTTTGACAGTTAGTGTCACTTGTATGTAAAAATTTAATATTTTACATTTCTTATGAAATGCGATAAAATAGTATACTCAACACGTCAGAAAAGTGGTTTTTCTGAACTGGTATGGCCGTACTTGTTTAGAAAAACATCACTTTTCTCAACTTGTAGAGTAATATACTATTGTACAACTAGTTTCGAAAGCCATACTTTTTTCATGAAATTGCAGTTTGATAATGAGGACGAACCCCGAGTTAATCAAACAAATTAATGAAAAAAAGGACTTTCAAAACGTGTTGTACACGTAGTTTTTTGCATAGTGATCTCTTGGTCGAAATTTATTCGAAAAGGACTTCGGAACTGACTACTGTCAAATTGACATTTCAATAAAATAGTTAAAAAAAGTGTACCTTTTTCACGATTCTTGAGTTAAAAAAGGTGGAACTTTCAATACGATTTTTCGTTAAAAAAAGACGACTTTCACTATCACTATGCATAAAAAATTTATTGGTTTTATTAATACAACAGCAGATAAGGGAGCATGACTTGCATCGAAAACCAAAGAAACGCTTACTCAAGAGCGGCTTTTGTTGAAAATATCGTGGTCAAGGCAATGGTGATGGTGCAGTATGTCGGGCGAATACAAAAAGCTATTTCTCAAAATGAGAGTTTACTTGCTCACTGTATTCTATGCTATTTGCATAGCCATAATTCGAATTGTGCGCATGCAACCAGTATAAATAGAGATATAGCGAATATTTTTATAATAATACAATCCTTATGTTGCCCTTGAATTATCATATATAATGCAACTAGTGGATTCGTGATTATCAAATAATCATTTCTGTTTACACGAGATATATTGTCCTTCGGACTCGCGTAATTGCCTAAAACAATATATCGAGTGGAAACAGAAATGATTTGATAATCGAGAAGACACGAGTTGCATTCGGCTAAATTATATCACGAGTCAATAAACAACGTTTGAATAGTGTATTTAAATATTAAAAGTACAGTTAATGTGGTTGTTATGACAATTGTACTGACAGCAGGTAACGTGATGTTTGTGAAGGCGTGTGATTATCGCCCTTTAATCAGGAAGGTATGTGATTGTCAGTTGCTATGTACATTATCGAAAGTTAGTACATGCGTAACTATGCATTTTGCCGTTATTCATTGGTTGATGTGAGAGGGAGTGGTATAATCCTTGAAATAATTTTTGACACAAAATTTTTTTAAGAATGGTATTAACCGAGCTATTGTGATCGCATACAACTATTATGAAGATTTTTTCATATACGATGCATTTATTGACATATTCCATAAAATTATTATAAGCAATGATGCTGAAGAAGAATCATGGAAAATTGATTTGCTAAAAATATGTTGTCTATAAGTGATTGACTATTATTATATAACAGAACGAGAGAGAATGAGAATGAGACAGAATGATGGGCTTAGCTGGCGGGAAAGTGCTGCAGATGATGTTGATTTCCTGACTAGAAAAGAGCTATATTCAGTAACAAATGAAGACTTTGAATGCAAAAGTGTTTAGTTATAAAAAGTACTCTGAAGTAAATAGAGACCAGTGTTTTAAAGCACCAGATATATCATATTTTGAGAGAGGAGGGTATATCAAAATTTTATGGATGTATCGTGTGTTTTAAAAAAATCATTTAGGGTAGGCCTTGGAAAGAAATATAGAAAATTTAGTCATGTATTAAGTCTGTAGGTGAATGTCAGATGGCATTTTGGTTATGAAAACATCTGCTACTGTGACAAGCAAAAGTTTACACTGCATTAAGTTTATTTGTATCAAGCAAAAAGGAAATAAGATGGCAATTACACAACAACAACGAGTGTATTAATCGTAAAAGTCAATAAAAATTGTTTTTATTTAGTGTTTTGTATATTTTTAGGTAAATAGTTCGAGATCAAAATGTAATTTGGGTCTCTCTGACTTATGGTAGTTCATTTGCTTCAATGGGTATCGATCAAGTTATGACAAACTTCAATTTTATCATGCCATGCTGCGAATGAGTTTTTTTTGTAAATATACGATATTAAATGAACTTCAGAGATGGAAATTACAAGAAAGTTACCCAAATATGCAATACGCTCAACATGCAACTCTTTCATATTATTTTTAGATGGTTTTTAAAAAAAGCTTTGTATGCTGTTATCGGTGCTCATTGCAATTTTACTTCCCACTACTAAGTCGAAGAAAGTATTGTAATTGTGAAAAAATTACTTTCCGACATTTTTTCAGATCTTCACGTTTCAGGGTCCCTAAGTGACGAAAAACATGTTTTTTCAATTCTGTCTGTCTCTATACCTGTGTCTATCTGTTTTTTGTCTGTCTGCCTGTCTGTCTGTCGGTGTGTCAATCTGTCTGCCTGTGTGTTTTTTGGCGCTGTAGCTCAAAACCTATTTGTTGTAGAAAGACGATATTTTGCATGGAAATTAGATGTCTACCTATCTCGAACCCCGATATATTTTCACAAACTACATTAAGAAATTGTATAGTAATTTTCAAAAAGATAATTTGAAACAATTATTCCCTCCAAGTATTTTTGTTACTGTTTATTAGTCGTGTTTTAGCAAAACTCAATTAACCTTTTTTGCCTTTCTATGCTTAGATAACCGCCGCAAAGGGGTAAACCTTTAAATAGATTTTCTCTGGTCGTAACCTGTGCCCAGCTGTGCAATAGCTACAACAGGAAAATGCGAACTGGAAACAAAGTTGTTCACCTCCTGTTAGTTCTAAACGTAATACCCTGGCATGGACATTGAATTTATATGCATTGCAATTTGGAAGCGATGGTAGTGTATTGAATTCCATAGAAAATCAATAGATAGATAGATAGATAGCGTGTGGTTGCTTGCACATAAAAACAGAAAATATTCTTTTATTTGCAAAAGTCAACTTTGTTGCACTAGTTAACACTTTCCCAAATTTATTGGAAAGGGAAGATCTTGCTATGCCTTAGAAACGGTGGGATTCGGGATCGTGCTCTCGGGCACCCTGTCGGGCAGATTCGTGTGCTTCGGCCGCTGCGCAGAAAATCCAGACGCATATTGTGTGCAATTCTCGCGGCGTTATTATAAATACGGTATACAATTCCATCCCATTTACGATTTTCACAATGTATCTCTTAAGTACTATTTTCATCAGAGGTAAAAACGTGATCTTTGAGCGAATTCTTAATCTTATTTATTTCTGAGGTATATTAAAAATAGGCAACATTTTATTTTTTAGAGATGCTCACACTATACATATTTGTCCGAAAGTATATTCGTTTTTGAGACAGGTAGACATATAATCCGTATACAAAGTATCTTCTTTGTCGGAAAACAGTTTATGAGCTATATCGCCAACAAGCGGACAGGCAGATGGTCAGATAGACGAACTTTAGTGAGAACAAATGTTTTCTATGGACCCTTAAGAGTGGAGATCTGAAGAAATCTCTGAGGGTATTTTTTCCGCAATTACAATCATCTTTTGGACCAGGGAGTAAAAAAGGTGGATTTTATATTCTGGTTGTTTTTAATAATCATGTTCCCATTAGAAGTATTAAAAAATCGCACACATCTTATACAGAGACAGAGTCATATGAATGTAAAGGAAAGATACAATGAAATTTGGTTTCTTAGAAACTTAAAATAGGTGATAGGTATTTACATTGTAAGTGAAGTTTATTTTTTTTTAATTTTATTTTGGTACTCAGCCAACAGCAGCTAGGCCAATTATATAGGCGTCGCTGTACATTTTATGGGAACTTCCAACCCCACTAACGACTGTCATGATGTTATTATGACATTCGGGACCAACTATTTCCGTGACAGCCGTATCACCAGGCGCCGAGAGAAGACGCCATGGAACTCCCATATAAGTTCTGACCAGAAAGAGCGTTGTTTTACTCTACCGATCGAACGTGGACGCTTGTTCAAGCTACACCACCCGGGACCTTCAAGCGAAGAGGTAGGTTATTGGAAGAGATTGAAAGCCAAAGCCTGTAGAACCTCCCAGGTAAAAGCTTGCGCATCAGTATCATGTAATGTATTACATACAGGATTGTAATCGTGAAAAAATTACGTTCCGAATTGCTTTACGTTTCTTTAGATTTCACGTTTCAAGTTCCTTAGATGGCGAAATACATGTTGTCTCATTTTCGTCTGCCCGTATGTCTGCCTGTCTGTGTGTCGGTATATCTGTCTGTTTACTGACGCTATAGCTTAGAAACTATTTTGCATTGGGATTAAATGTCTACGCAGCTTGAAACCCGGTATACTTCCCGTGAAATATATACGGTGTGATCGAAAAAAGATTACCTAACTGTTGGCCAAGGTAAATAAAAGTAATGCCAACAGAAAGCTTTAGAAGTTATTAGCTGTCATCATTGTGGCTGTTGTTATTGTAAGTTTATATTATATCGTGATTAAGAATTCTAAAGATTGCTGTTGACATTAATTTTATTTTCCATGGCTAACCCTTATGTAATTTATTTTTGAACTCATGGTACAAGGCGAGTACTTAACAAAACTCCGTCTGTGTTTGCTTTAATTCAAAAACTTCTAGTTATATAAAAGTAATATTTTGTACATAGATTAGGTTTACACCGTTGACGAAAAATGCATATTTTAGACCCTATAGATACAGAAGGAACAACTTAAAACTACAGAAATGTATAGCGATTGTTTCGAACGGAATTTGCGAAGAATGCCCCTTTTAAAGCTCTTTTTTTAAACCTTAACAAGTAATTTTCAAATCTGTTGCAGTTATCAGCCTAAAGTAAATTCTTGTATTTGTTGTTATCTTAGCTGAAAATCTATGGAATATTTTTTACAATTTATCATGATAGTTTGGACATTTGGTATGAGATGCTGATCTCAGCTCAGTGAATGCATACAAAAATACTTTATGCGGAACTATGCAAGTTCCCAGGGTAAGACTTTGTCTATTTGTCTAGTTTAAGTGACAGCTTCAGAAAAGAATCGTATCTCACCATCCCCTAACGTGTCGGACCCGTTTGTACTCGCTTCTTTCATCTAGTCAATACTGCAGATGTAAGTTTTTATCCTTTGAGAACTGAAACATCGGGTGTATGAGCACATAGCCCTAAGAGTGAAGGTGGCCGAGTTAACAAAGGATAAAGTCGTGCAGCTTTCATATCTGCGGAAGTATAGAGATGGCTTTCATAGGCGAATGGGGCTCGGAGATTATATTATTTTGACATTCCATTTTTGCTGCTACCTACAAGAATACGAGGATGCAGTCTTTCGATATTAAGAATCTTTTGAAAAATAAAGTTTCATTGTTTGTTATCATTAAAAGACAAATTTATACATTTTTCCAAGATTATTTTATTCGTTAGCAGTGGAGAACTTTCAGATGAAGATAGGACAGCAATAGGCTTTGTTGGGGCCTTCTGAATAATTGGAGTCAGGTTTGCTTTGTGAAATTTTTTTCAAATGCTTTTATTTTATTTTAAAGGAATTTCGCTAGGTAACTTTTCGCTACTGTGAATAATTTCAAATCCGGAAGTATTTTCTGATCAAGAAAATTAGTTTCTGTATTGGTTAACAATGCAGCGGACGTTCCTTTCAAAGAATTTTTTTAAATTAAAATTTTTGCTGGAATATTCTTAGCCACTACGTTGTTGGATCGTTTTCTTGAGGGATGTCTCATGCAGAAAGTGGAAGTCATAAATTGTCGGTTCACATATGTAGTACGTTTTTACGTTAATCTCCAGCTAATCCTACTATCACAACCGTCTTAACCCTTGGCTTACCGATCTATTTTTTTACGATAAATACCAGTTGGGGTGCCCCTGCACCTCAGTCTTTTCGAGGGTTAAAACAAAGTAAAAAGGCCACATTTCCATATTGTGAGAACACTTGTTCCTTATTGACATCTAGTAAGACCAATACTATGTAGCAAAGGTAGCAAATATCAAAAATATTTTGACAAATAAAAATAATTTTTTATGGTATGTCCATTACAAACCATTTTTTTGCAGAGAGTACACTGTTGCCTTGTTTTTCTATCACGTTTTGTGTGGTAGAGATAGCAACGGTCTTGCACTTTCGTTGCAGTTTATGTTGTGCTCATAGTGGGTTGGTTACTTTCTACTTCTGTCACAACTTTTACCATATGATTTTTGGGTTGGTGTTGTATATTGTTATGATACATGATATGGACAGAGATCATAATAAAGGAATGTTGAAAATTGAACGAATAAATTTGGACAATTACAGAAATTGAGTCTTAATAGATATAAAATTTTAACATTAATTGATGAAAATCAACTCTGGTTGCATTATTCATTGGGATTCATAAAATACTGGTAGACTGATTTGAATGCATTGAAATTAATAATTAAGGAAATTAAATTCAAACTAAGGTTACATCGACAATTGTGTTTGTTAAGAAAATGATGTATTGTTATTATTATTTAAATTAATTAAATAGTGTGCATAAATAATCGTTACTAGTAGATAAATATCGAACAGAGACGTGGGCACTCACGAAAAAGACACTACACAAAATACAAGTCACGCAAAGAAATATGGAGCGAGCGATATTAAACATCACTCTAAAAGACAAAAAATCAATAGAGTGGATCAGACGTCAAACAAAAATGGAAGACATAGGTCAAACTATAACGAAAAGAAAATGGCGATGGGCAGGGCATATAGCCCGCATGGGACAAAAAAGATGGACAAAGATAACCACCGACTGGAAACCATGGGCAAGGAAACGGAGTGTAGGACGTCCAATAAACAGATGGTACGATGATATAAGGAAAATAGCAGGAAAACGATGGATGTTGATGGCACAAGATCGTGAAAGATGGAAGGAGATGGAGGAGGCATATGTCCGCATGCGGACGGGAGATGCTGATTAAAGAAGAAGAAGAAGAAGTAGATAAAAAAAATTTGTTTATAAAAACAGTTACCAAATAAGTACTCATAAATGCAGATGTAATAAAATTTATGGAAAATTAAATATTGAAAATTAAATGGAATTTCTGCATAAATTATTTAAATAAAATATGGTATTGTGAATAGTAACACAAAAAGCAAAGAAAAACAGTTATTGTAATATTGGTTTACAAAAATTAATAATCATCGATGGAAAATGGATTTATTGTATTAAACTACAAATAATAAGAAGTAATTTCATATTGGTTGTGTGAAGAATTGGATCGATACTTGGTACATCGAGTTTGAGCCGTCAGCGTACTTGAAATAAATGGGACAAAGTTAATATTTGAAAATATAACAGAAGTAGAGTAACTTACCAGGACAATAGATCGTGTGAAGAGCAGATTTAGGGGGTTGCCAGTACCAGATAGCAGGATTGTGGACTGCAGCAGTAACCAGGACGAGGTTTTGGAGGCAGATGAGTTGTTTGGACGTGAACGAGCAAGTAGGATGTTGACGGGAATTGGATTGATGGTACAGGCATACAAGAGGAGCCAATAGCTGTGATGGTTGTACCAGAAAGAGCAGTAGCAGCTAGGAAAAGTGTTCTTTTTCAGTAACTTGCAGGGCTCAATGTAGGAGCTTGTTGTGACGTCTGACACTAGCAGAAGCAGGAGTTTGGAGCTTGCATCAGTTGACAGGACCAAGGAAGGGTTAGCTGTTGGGTGTTTTGGATGTTGTAATCTGTTCAAGAAAGGCATTAGTGGTGAGTGTTGTTCGTGGTAAGGACATAAGCAATAGAAAACAGGTTTGTTAGATTAAGTTGACATTGAAGTTTTGAATACTGTCAATTTTGAAAGTAATTAACAAAAACTGAAGCAATAATTATCGAGAAAAATCAATAAATAGTAAACGTCAAATGTAAAAGCACAAGTGTCAGTATACCTTAGTGTAGAAAATTTGAAAAGTAAACTTTGACATTTAAACATTAAATTAATTCAAAGAATTTGAGGTTATAAAGTTTCATTGCTACAGTAAATAGCATACTAGATTTGATGAACCCAGCCCAAAGAGATAAGAGGTCTTGATTATATTAAATATCATTGAAATATAAAAGAAATACTTTGAAGGCATAGTTTCCTTAATAGGGGCTATATAGCAATATATTTGTTGTTGTAACAACCAATGATGTTTTCTTTTACTAGGTCCTTTCCCAATTGGAGCAGACATTTTCTTCGTGCATCATTATCTATCCCTTCCCAATCGGGATTAGCGAACAAGCTGATCACCTACATCATCAACTCCTTTGGTTTTTTGAATGTGTTAGTATTAGTCTCGACGCGTCTGCGCCAAAATTTAATTTATCATTAAGACAATGAATAATTTTGATTATTGTATGATAATGTAATTTCAGACTTGTAGTCTTCATTTTATATCTCGACCTTATGATCAGAGGGTTGTCTGGATAGCAATATTACTGATATTTTTTTGTTTGCACGTATGATACCTTACTACGATTCTTTTGGAACGCAAACATAAAAGACTGAATAGGTTTACATGGCCTAGGAAACAATTCTTTTGTTATAAACATTTTATTTTTTTAAGAGTACCACAATGGGTCATTCCCTTCAGCCAAAGTTTATCAGATAATTGTATACCTGTGAAAAAATTATCAGTGGTTACTCAGTGACCTCCTGGGAAGTGGTGTACTAAGTCTAGTACGACTCTCAGTCTTTGTTTTTTCTGTTTGATTATCCTTTTTTCCTAAACAGAATATGCACACAATACAGCTGTATCTGTATTATACATGGAGCATCGCAGTCTGCTACGGTTCAAATCTCGATCCTGTATTTGGCAGGTTTGCTCTTCAAATACACACAGGATAGAGTTTTACTTCTAAAGGGAACAAGTTGTTCGTCCACGCATATATGAACACCTGGTTTGCAGCTCGTTATACATTTTGCAATAAATATATCAAATGTCTCTCTAATCGGAGCCATTTTGTCATTTTCTTTTATTTTTTCCTTGGTTTCGAAATGATCAAAACGAAGAAATCGCGTGGGTTCGTTGTAGCGATTACGAGACATAGTCGCCGAAGTGATAGCCCTACAGTCGATACACCACATCATCTCGACAGATTCCTTACTACTTTTGAGAGCACAAATTGTAAGTACGAGTCCAATATAGGCCAATATTTCAGTACTACTTGTTGGAACCAATGTTCTTGGTTTCAGGGGGTTGGCAGCATTCCATTGTTCATAGAAGTCAGTAGCCGTACGGTTTGTCTCGCTTACAATAATATCTATGATTTCTCGGGTAATAAACAACAAAAACGTATCTCTGGTGCTAGAAATTCCAGAACTGTAGGCCGTTAGTCCAGGAGGAACATTCAGTTCGAGATCTCTTATATTTTTTGGATGTTTTGAACATTCAGTGCCATCTTTAGCTGCATACATAGGTAAACCTTTTGCGTCGTCATGAATTTTATGATCACTTTCACCTAAACCATCAGCAGAAAATTCATCATTCGCGTCTTCCTCGTCTGACACATGATCACTTTCCTGTATTCTTCTTGCACAAAATAGTCGAATTATTCTGAATCATCATAATCTAGCGGTCTTAACATATCCTCTTCGGTAAGGTTCTTTGGACCATGTATTTTTGAAACAGCACTCATGGTTTTCAACACAACAGGCACTAATACAAATCACTACGAAGCACACTACACAAGTAATAACTAAATAAATGGTCAAGTATAATCTCAGAAATGCATAAAAAAGGATATTCCCCATAACTAAGCTGGGAATCCCATAAAAATGTGATTACAGTTTCATACTATCAGGGAACTACCCGAATCGCACATACGAACCCACGTAACATACAACATTGTAATAGCGGTTAACTACCAAATGGGGAGGACGTACACCCTGCTCTATAAATATAAGCTTCTTATTTAAAACGTATGCTTTAAGGGTATTTTCAACGACATTTAACCTAAAAAACCAATTAAGTGGAGCTACTCAAAAAGCTCAGACCTCAAAAAACTTCTAAGTCTGGGTGCACGTGGTAATATAAAGACTAAAAAACTTAAGGTAAGAACTCGTACATTTTCTTTGATTTGAAGGCAGCAACGCTAACGCATTCGCAACATCTACAATTTCCGGTCGGACGTAATCGTTGGCAACATCCATATTTTATTCGAAAGGGAAGGAAATTTTACCAAATTCAGCTGAAAAGCAAGAGCAATTGAAAACAATTTAGAAAGAATTTTCTTTTGGTTTATATTAACTTCCCTTGCTTCCTTGTTAACGATTTATAAAGCGTTTACATTTTAGGCTATTGGTAGTAGAAAAATGTGCATCTTGGGTGTTGATTTTACGTATTTGAAAGTTTTGTACATTTCAGCCTCGGTATATATAAAACGTTTCGAACGTAAAACTCAACTTATCGTCCACGGTATTTCGACTTAACAACCACAAAAAAATTAAGGTAAACGATATTAAATTAGTCCCATCTCAGATTATGCACGTGTACAACAGTTTTTTTTAAATCTTCATTTCCATTAGACGTTACTTTTAATGAGAAGCTAAAATATAATTACTACAAAGATATGACGTTAACGTAGTAACTAACACATTAGTACTAACTCTCGTGCTTTGGCAGATAATTCTGTTGTAAAACTATTTATGTATAACATGAAAATGCATTAGTTACTACATCAATCACCCTTGAGGGTTACTCATTTAGCCAAACAGTATTTCTTAACGATTCTCTACTAAAGAATATTATTCCTTTTGGGTTTTTTTTCGTTTATTAAGCAGATTTCTGAGTAAGCAAAATACAATAAAAAATGTAACTTCATGCCTGAACGTAGATAAAGCACATTATTATTAAAATCAAATTAATCATCTTAACGTCAAAGTTCGCTATTTTAAAATATCTGTAAGTGATGCATCATTAATAATTATTATTAATTGTGTTTACACATTTGTGATGAAGGAACTGCTGTTTTTAACTTTCAATAAAAGTTTTACTGTTTTTGAAAGTTCTAAAGTTACTTAAAGTTGTTTACGAGGACTTGGTGTAATTATGAAATCAGCCAAGCTTAGACAGACAAATAAGACATTCCGCCCGTATGACGTAGTGCTTACTGAAAGGTTAGTGTGGAATTTTTCCACAAAATTCTCTAGAACCACTTATTGTAAATTGTAATATGGAGGATCTTAAAGTATCAGAGGCAAGAACATTTTTATTTTGAAATTCTTATGTTGCAATTTTAACGGTTTTAACGAAAATATACAGTTTATTCTGCATAAAGAAATATAGAAATAGTATTAATATTAACCCAGAAAAATTATTTTACTGATTCATAATTTATTTGAACACTAGCCACTATGTACTAGCTGCTAAAATACTTATGATATGAAAACGAGCTGAAGAAGGTTATTTAATTGCATTATATTATATACAGTGTGGAAATTAAGTAGCTCCGTTAATCTTCGTTTTTATATATTTATATAATAATAAAATGAACGTCACCGCCTAAATCCACATACAATAATCTAAAATTTCCCCGAGTACAAAATTACTTCAGTCGGAAATTGCAGCACGAAACTGACCACTTGTGAGCGAAAATGTATCAATACGTCTAATTTACTGAACGCATTTGACATTGCTAGAATAGGCGATTTGAAATGCACGTTAGTTCTAGAAAGCGGGTATGAAAATGAAAATTGAGATCTGGTCCTTAAATCAGGCAGTCCGAATTGTAATTGGGATAAAGGTGTAGGGGCGTCAACATGATAATTAATTAAATTAAATAGAAAAATTCACAAATGTAACGTTCTACGATTTGATAGTTCAGTGAAATTAAAATGAAGGCACAGAGAATTATAATCAGTAATGACGTCATTAACACCGGACCTATAAAGACAATACTTTAAAAACTTTTTCTGCTGATGCTCACCACTTGCAGTTGTATAATTAAACCTAATTAGGTGTTTATTATGTTTTTTTGGAAGTGTGCCTATCAAGCACATTGCGCCCGACGGAAGGTTAATGCCTACTTTTTGGCAGTCACTGTATAAGTGATAGACAGAAAACCAAATACCCATAGCACTGGCGCCACCTTTCTGGTAACTTCTGTATCCCCCGGGAAAAAAATTATTTTGGCTGCAGGTGTACCCATTCTCGAAGAGATTCAATGACTTGCTCATTGCAGCTAAACTTTCTTCTTCCTAGACACTCTTTTGAGGGTCAAAACAAATGGAAATCCGATGGGGCAAGGTCTGGGCTATAGCACAGATGGGGGACAAGACTCCATTTTAATTTTTGTAGCGTGTCCATTGTATGAGCAGCGAGATGAGGGCGAGCGTTATCCTGCAAGAATCGAATAGATTTCTAATTTTTCTACGCTTATTTCTGATGGGTGTTTTGACTGGGCCTGTCAGTAAAGTTGAATAGTACTTTGCGTTTATTGTACGTTGTTCGGTAAGAAAATCTATTTGTAAACCCCACTCATATCCCAGAAAATCGTAGCCATAATTTTTCCCGCTGAAACAGTGGTGTCGCCACTGCATTGAAGCTCTTTTAGTTTCTGGGGTGAAATGGTGAACCCATGATATATCAGTAGTGGTGATAGACTCTAAAAATGCCTCTTCGTGTAGGATTAGTGATTATGCATATTGTGCAAACCAATGAAACTGTTACCAGGAAAATAAGATTACTATAAGTCGTATGAAAATATTAACTTAAATTAAACAAATGTGTGGTTGAGTACTATAATAATAATCGGACAAATATACATCCGATAACGTCGATTTGTAGTTTATAGGTACTTCTAAAAACATTGATATAGAATGAATTCCCAACAGGTAATGAGTAGTACTAAAATGAAAACAGATAATATTTTGCCAATTTTGCATCCGAGTTTTTATTTATTTTAAATATAGTAAAAGCTTGAAGCATCTATTAAATTATTTAGAAATCTTTAAGAGATCGATCATGATCCAAGCCGGGTAATCGAATATGTTTGAAATGTCATTAGCTTTAAATCAATAAATGAAAACTAATGCTATACCCAAATCTTTTTGGTTCAGCAGGGGTTTATTATAGTTGATACGTAAGTATTGTAGTTGCCATAAGACGTTTACTTTACAGCTCTGCAAGCAGGAAACATTCCTCCAAATCGTATTATTATTAATCAACAAGTGACCGTTTGAGCTATCAAAATGCAAACGTCTTCACACCTGAATTTTTCTCTTATTCCATAGATAAATATTATAACGTTTAAAATTGCTTGTGTACAATATGCGCCTGATTACAGCTTGGGATCGTAACATATAATTACTGCCATATATTTATTTCGAAAAGGTCATTGCTTGGGTCATAGGTTTCCTATATATAGTATTACTTTTATAGTATTTAACATTACAAGCCAGGTAAAACAGGTTTTACTGGCGATAGGATTGGGATGACTGGCGAGCCGTTAGGCGAGCCTGTCATATCCTTGAGCCAGTAAAAATGGTTACCTGGCGTGTATTGTTGAATATTTTATTTGTTCCTCATTTGTAAATAACTAGAAATTTATCATTTATTCAAAGTGTCAAACTTACAAGCAACTAAATTAATCAATATGACACATACTAAGGAAGACAACTCTGGCTTTGCATGCTATCATTTATCTATGAGCACGCTTGTAAAATATAACTGGCTAGCCAGTAAAAAATTTACTGGCTAGCCAGTTAAGAAACATTTTCAAGGTGAATACAGTGACTTGATAAATTGATGTTTACAAGTGAGGAACAAATAAAATACATTTTTCCCGCTTTTATAGTTCAACATAATTATAAAATGTTTAGACAAAGGCAGTTATGGAAAGCAAAATTACTGTCTTAGATTAGTTGACATACTTGCAATTAATTCATCTGTCAATTCGACACTTGAAAAATCAAGGTGCATTTCTCAATTTGGGTTTTTCACAGAAACCCAAGATTTACTTAATTCAATCATTTTACGAAGGAGAGTTTAAGAAAATGCCGAAGGAAAATACAGCATTTAAACTTGTATTTGCAAATGGAAAACACGTATGGCGTTGAAACTTCATATGTAAGTTTTGAGTACTATGTAGATGCGACAGCAATATTTTGAAGAAAATCGCATAACCGGAAGTGGGTGTTTCCTCTTGTGATTTTTCAGTTTTTTTCGATTTTTTCAAAAACGGCTCTAACGATTTTTTTAAACTTCACATTTTTATTACATTTTGAATGTGTATTGATGTGAGATAGGTGATTTTCCAGTTGAATACTTCTAAAATGGGTTTCTTTTGGTTTTTTTTGTTTTTTTTTATTAACTGCTATTTTAAATAGAACACCAGTTAAATTATTACATTTTTGAATTTAGCTTAAAATTCTAGAGAAAATTTGTCTCTTTAACTAACACTCTATTTTGTACCGTTATTGCAGAATTTGTAATTTCTGAAAATTTTTGACAAATGCTGAAAAATTCAAAATCAAATTTTTGGCTAATTATAAGATCACTGTAAAAGGAAGTTGTGTGCGTATATCACACCGGAATTTTTGTTATTATATTAATACTGTTCATGCTTCTAACACATTTCTAATCACTGGATGAGGTAGTGTAACTACGCATAGGGCTTCTACATAGAGCTTCCATCTGGTCCTATTTGCGGAAAGCGCTTTCACTTTTCCCCAAGACTTGCTCATGTTTTCGGTTTCTTTAAGTACAGAGCGTTTCCATGTCATCTGTGGACGCCCTCTTCTTCTGCTTCCTTGTGGGTTCCAATCAAGCGCCTCTCTCGCTATGCTGTTCCGACTTTCCGCGGTGTTCGTAGGGTGTGGCCTATCCACTTCCACTTTCGCCGTTTTATTTGGGATTTCATGTTTTCTTCTTTCATTCTTCTCCAAAGATCTTCATTGTATTAATAGTGTTTGGCCAATAGATGCGTAGGATGCTTCTAAGACATTTATTTATAAAAATATGGATGCGATTTGTTATTTCATTTGTCAACATTCAAGATTCGCATCCGTACAATAACACAAATTTGACATTTGAGTTGAACAGGCGAAGTTTTGTATTGTATGAGTATTGTGGTGAGTTCCAAATTTTGCTCAAAAGACTAAACGCTCCTCTAGCTTTCTGAATTCTGCTTTTCACGTCTACCAAAGATCCTCCGTCGTTAGTTATGATGCTGCCAAGGTAAGTAAAACTGGAAACCTCTTGTATGAGCTTATTATGCCCTTTAGCCCTACTTTGGATGCTCCTTCATGTAACCGGTGGAGTTTCTCGTTCATGTCATTGAAAGTGTGGGATAGAAGACAAATGTTATCAGCGCAATCTAGGTCCTCGAGTCTTTGTTGGAAATTCCATACTATGCCACGTTGAGTATTATTTGTTTTTGTTAGGACTTCATCCAGAATCAGATTAAATAATAGCGGAGAGAGGATACACCCTTGTTTAACCCCAATTTTTTCTGATATCGGGTATTGCGATAATATTGCACCCCAGTAATATGCTATGGTATTGCATCTGAAGGCTATTCTTGTTTAGTTTTAGTTTGTGCTAAGTGAATGATTTCAGATGGCAAACTTAATATGTTTAGTTATTAAACACTTCATTGTAATTCATACAACGCTGCTATATAATTTGATTTACCCACTCCAGTGGGATAAGTAACTCATTACGTCACTCATTTGACACTGTTTCAGTTAGGTAATGAAGCTCATTACACCACTCAGTTATGTAATGGTTTCATTACGCAACTGAGTTGTGTAATGACTTCATTACCTAACTGAAATAGTGTTAAATGAATGACATAATGACATTTGCCTACTAAAATATTTTTGAAAATGACATCTGACATTTCTCTTAATGCACTTTTCTCAATTTTAGGCAGTCGTAGATAAAATTTTGTACAATACATGTGTGATAATGCATCATTAATATACTTGTGTGCTTACATAACTCGTGCTACGCACTCGTTTGTAACTTACACACACGTATAATAATGATGCTGTTAACCCACTTGTATAGTAAATAACTATTAAAGTCATATTAAAAGCAGCATTAAGTTGATTTAAGTAGAGTTAATAGACGATAACTCAGGCTAAGTTTGCGATTATAAATTAGTATTTAAATATGAAGTATATGAATTATTATTGGGTTCAAATAAGATGATTTTACATTTAATAAAGAAGATTCAATGCAACGAATAGGAAAACTACAGTGCAGTTTGAAATTACCTAAAAACAAAGCTAATATGATATTTTATGATGTTAATTTATTAAGAAATGTCAAATGAATTGTAATTAGTTAAATATTTTAAATCTAGTGAGTGATAGGCATAAAATATTGAACATAGCATGTTATTATAGCGATTCACAATAATAATATCTGCACATCAAATGTAAGAATTCTAGTAGCAGAATTTTGTATTGGTACAAACCAATAAAACCCAATACATTTATAGTTGACTATTTGAATAAACATAATAAAGGCTGTGTAAACACATAAGTGTTGCATATAAGATAAAAGGCGAATGCAAGATTTTGGCCATAAATGATATTTGGATTTTAGAGGTGTTTGCTGAGATAAAGCAAACATTACTGGTGGACGTCCAGGTGCAGATCGTTGCAGTGTGGGGACCATTAACAGAATCTTTTGGTAGATACGTTTGGGGGCAGTTACATTGAAAGGTGTTGAACCTGTGCAGTCCAGCGAGAAAGCCTGTTCTACAGGCAGCCGACTACTAAACATTTAGAGTATTAGTGCTAAGTGGAGCCATGCAGGTATATGTCTATAAAACATAAAAGAGATTGACTAGCTAATAAACAATAAAAAAGGGCATTCACCTATTTGGACAATATTGAAGGTGGTGTTTATTGTAAATGTATTATATTGGCAAATTGTCATATTTGAGATAAAGAATCGCTTCATTTCGAATTAGCATATAATACAATTCTTGTTAAACCTAGTACCTAGCATTGAATACAATATTAAGTTGGATACAATTACAATGAATACAATACAATAAACATACCCCGAATTGAAGTCAATTGTTCTGTTAAAGCTAGTCAGTTAGGTTTGATATTTAGTTTAATGGTTGAACAAAAGGGCATAATATTAGCTTCTCCTTTGAAACTATAAAAATCAAAATAAGTTATTGAATTTGAATAGCTAAAGGAAAATATAAATTAACAACACAGATGCTATAAGTCTCGCAAGCACAGCATTGCCTAGGTCGCCGTCATTTATTTTCATATTAATATTTTTGATGCTTCTAAAATATATCAAAAACGAGTCAGGCAACTTTTGGTTATTTTAAAAAGATCAAATTGCAACTGTTAAAGATATGTAAAGGCAAATGGGACACGCTTTTACGCATTTGAGAGCGTACAAAACTAACATTAGCTTGAAGTTATTTGTATCCTTAACCACTGCATTGAACCATCTCCGTTATCATGAAATTGTTGTAATTTGATACGAAAGATGCAGTAGGCGTTCTTGTGGCTATAAATATTACATAGAATTCCATAAATCTATTTGCAGCTTCTGTATTGCTTAGAAGAAATTTTACGGATTAATTAGATATGCACTACGAAATATCGATGTCACAAATAAAATATGTCTTTAGTGTCATATACCATCAATTTCATTTCCTTTTCGCTTTAATCGCAATTATTAATCTTAAATAAACTTTCCACAGTGCTGTTTTGAACCTTCTAGTTTCTTAATTACATTTTTAAGAACACGAAATTCATAATGTAATTGAAGAATTGTAAAATTACGCCGTTATCTGACTGCTAAGTCAAGAATAGGCTTTTGAAAAAATTACACATTATTTAGTTAAACGCCGTATTCCAAGTACAGCCTGTTCCGCTTTTTACTAAAATGTGGTTAAATTGGCTTAAATATTAAATACTTACCTGGAATTGGGCTAACCTCGATAAAAATCGGTCGCCATACATAAATTACAGGCTGGCGACTTACCTAAAATTTCGAACCGCAATGGCAATGTTCTCAGCAACTTGAATACAAAGTTTGAAAAAGATCGCTTAATTTAAACTACTGGAGTATGGTAAATTGGAAAGTGTACTATTTTCAAATGCTTACAGTGTTTTTTTAAACTGTCGTGATACGCCTAAAGCCGGAATAACTGGCAATCCTTTTAGTTTAAATACACTTGTTCACGAAGGCTAAAGCTACTGAGGCGAGATTAATAAGACACTTAAGTACAAATATTTGCATTTATTTTCTGCCGTTTACAGAACAACTTAAGACTAATACCGTCATTTATAACTTTTCTTATTATCTAACTAAATGCTAAGTCCAATTTGACCAAGAAAACTCGGTAGGCGTTTACAAATTTCCAAATAAGCTTATCAGAGCAGTTCTACATTTTGGGCTTTTGTCACGTCAGACGTACTTGAGAATTCATAATAATTCGATGAGTTCTAAAACTTAAAAGGTTTCACACCTTAAAATTGGTCAAGTAGCGATACCTCCCAAATTATCGCTAATAAAGTTTTACAATTCTCCTAAAGGCATTTGCTCCAGCTAGCACGTAATTTTTATGACCGAGTTGCAACAGTTGCACTTCTGATCACGTACTACTCACCCTAGCTTCGCCCAATTTTTCGGCTTAAGTGGTAAACTCTGCATAAATTTACCCTTAACCATTCAGTGAGATTTGAATTTCTTCATCTTCCCAGAGAAAGGCACGTTTCTAGAGACCGGCTAAATATTCGCCTGTTGTAATTTTAATATGACCATTTTGCCTAAGAAACTCTACCTTAAAATATTTATGATACAAATGGCTTATGGCTAACTAAAGCACAATCTATTCGGACAATCGCGTATAGTTCATTTATACTCAAAAATGCAAATACTGACAAAACATAATCAATCTTTTTTAAATTTTTCATACCAGTAGAACACTTGAAAACATTTCCAGCAACTTTCCCTAATAAACTTTTTACATATTTTTTATAATTATAGTACATTACATGCAGCTGAAACAGTTATTGATGAGTTATCAAGGAGCACTTGACTCCAACTCAATTGAAATGATGGGCAAACTAAGTTTCAGATCAAACAGGAACGTTCTCCAATTATGGAAAATTAATTCAAAAATTTTTTGGTCATACGTATATACCTGCGTGCTTCCTTGATTTTGTGTAATTCTTTTGTTTCCTTTCACATATTCAGGAAGCATGTGTTGTATATTAATGTAGGGCCAGGTTATTTTACTGAAGGGGTTGAAAGTTGTTGAAGGGATGAAGGGTTGTAAGATAAGGTGTGAATTCTGTGGTGAAAAGTCAAAAATGATCATTTTACAGGAACCTCAAGAAACTATTTTGCTGGAGATTTGAGAACAACATATAATTCTTTTCGCTGGTAATCAAAAGAATCAAGTGGATTTATTGACTACAGCTTGCTTTGCTATTGATTCTGAAACTATTTCTACTAGAAAATAAATAAATACGGAACTTGTACCTTACCGCATTTCCTTTTATTCATTTTATGAAATAGCAAAAGGGTATAAGTTGACAAATAGCTTTTTGCAATTTCCCTGAATATATATTTTCTGATAAATAATTACTATGACAAAACAGCATATGTAGACATTAGCTAAACAAGAATATGTGGTTTCGAGTTCGAATAATGTGAGGTTATGTGTAAACTTACAGGTTAAGTTCTTGTTACAGCACTTCTGCAAAACTTTCTACGCACGAGAACGTGTGTCCATTTTGGCACTTATTCGTTAAACTACACTATAATAACTAATAATAACACTGGAAAATTGGACCGCTAAAACACGCTATTGCACCTGCATGGAAATGCACTCGTAGTGTAAGTGTACATAAGTTATTTGTTTCTAACAAATACGGAAAGTTATGAAATGGCAAAAGGGTATAAGTTAACATATGCTGTTCTGGCGTTGTAGATAACTCTACGAAAAGCTTTGACTCGGGGTATCTATTTACCATTGACTAAATTTGTTTTTTATCAATTTTTAGTGAATTTTCAGGGAATAAGTCTACATATCCCATTTAGAAAACTTGCTGTAACAATGCGGTTATGGTATGTAGACTTATATCCTCTGGACACGGGGCATCAATAAAATAAAAAAATGAGATAATCGACTTATACCCTTATGTCTTTTTGCCACAGAATTGAGTAACCAGGCCTAACTACCCCTTGTCATTTGTAGCCTCCGTTAGTTCACAAATGAATGCACCGCAATGCTAGAGAATGTATTAAGGATTCACCTAAAAATACACTGCTTACACACAAACCTTTTGTGTCATGTTTTGTTTATTCTAGTCGATATGATGACCTAATGATTTACGTAAATTGAAAACAAGCGTCTGCCAAACCTCCTGGCTTGCAAACAATACATTGCAACTTGATCTAGTGATATACCACCAATGCTGAACGTTGCGTAAATATAGCTTAGATATTAAACTAGTTTTGCGGTTTAATTCATTTTAGTAAAACAGACAAATTGTCTATTTAATGGTCAAACGTTAGTTTGAATAGTTACTAAACTCAATTGAGAAACATTCTATATGTGAGCAGTGGATTTACTCCAAGGCTTATAATCATAAAAATATAAAAAATAATAAAATAAACATTTTCCAGCAAATAAAAGGGTAGAGAAGTAAATATTACAAGGGAACCGTCAATATAACTAGCAATGCTAAAAATGCATTTATACATACAATAAAGCTCAAATTTAAATTCAGTAGCAATTGTTTCAAGAGCTTCCATGATAAATAACGAGCGTGTTGAACGGCGTGCATCTGTGTTACAGCAAGCATCCAGATATCAAATTAGCGACATTCAAACAGTTAATATCTTCATGACTTCTATTTGGATTCGCAATCTTTGCGTTGAGTCCTGGCAAGGTAAACTTCTAAGTGTAATATTGACAACATCTCCAGATAACTATAAAGTAAAAGGCTCACAGTATAAGATCATGTTAAACCTTTTTGCATTACCGTAGTGTTTTAAGGCATTTCTGTAGGTAATACTACAACACAGAACTAGTGATACTACACCAGAATGGAGTGGTCATTATAGTATGTATTGATTTAAAACATGTAACAGCGTAGACATACCACTGCAAGCACAACTAGTATACACATCAGCTATGTCTAATTAAAGCTATAGCTGGAATACCAAACAAAATGCTGTAATTTATGCTTCGAGAAAGGTATTCTCCAAGTCCTAGGATATTATCCACAACACTATCAATTAATTAATACGATAAGATACCGTTAGATTTTGATACCCTGAGTGGGGATGGGATCTACGTTTCCATGACTGCTTAGCTGTAATAACAATACAGGAATACAGAAACTAATTGTTGTCTAATCATTAAACAGTGCCTTTAGAAATGACCGAACGCTGATTAAGGACGTATGTAGGAAACCCATTTAACAGGAATTTGCGCTACTGTATAACATGAATACCATTCTTCTCTAGTTTTCGTGTCAGTGGCGTCCAAGTGAGTACTAGGGGTAAACACATTAATACGTTACCATTTATTAATTTCTCATTCAGTGAAAATAAATAAGACTCAAATGAAAATTTTACCTCGCAAGGAATAAACTAAAGTAAATCGAAATAATCTTATACATTTACATTAAATTTGTTATTATAAACATTTTATCGTCACAACATTTATTCAAATGTCTTCATGTAGAGTGGAAACGTCAATTTCAATCACATTAATTCGATCTTCAAAGTTAGTTTTAGAAAAAATAGTACATTTTACTTAAGATAAGTAATTTGCCTATTCTACCCTAAATGCTGTTTAAGGGACTACTCCTGCTCCAGTCATCAACAAATAACCATAACGACTTAAGAATTAACTGGCAAACAAGAAATACTCATCTTATTGTACTGAAGTTATATTTAATTAATTAATACAGACAACTGACAGCCGACTTAAAACACGCCACAATAAGGACATAGAGATTGTCTATAAAAACCATATATATAATACACATATATTGCTAGTAGGGCCTCGGAACGCTAGAAAACATTACGGCGCCGACATAGTCTCACTTAGAGTATAACGCGTCTCATGCGCATGCGCGGGAATTCGAACTCCGCCTTTAGAAGCGAATTTTAAACTTGACCACTTCCCCATTGGGCGGACGACACCGCCGCCCTTGCGCACCGCTCACCTTTATACATTGAAGAGTTGGTTGTCTGTCTCACTTCCTTGGCAAGTTTCCCACTCATAGCCGCTAGCAATATAGTAAGTATTAGATATATGATAAAAACTCTTGGAAATGTTGACCATTATTTTGTAAACACAAATTAATCCGTTGTTTCATATTATCAAATACTTTTCGGAAATCCTTTTCACTTCTATTTTGTATTTCCTGTTGTATAGCTTGCTCTAATTCTTCTAGTGTGTGTAAATGGTTTCTGTACATTTTAGTGCAGATGCAGCGTTTATATTCGAAACGGTGAATAATGATACGAATATAGTGAGCAAAAGCATTGTTCGATGCATTACTGAATGGAATATGACCATGAACCATCCTGATGCCTTCGGCTTCATTTCATAACATATCGCGTGCATGAACACTTTTAGCACGAATTTGCACAAAATATTTTTTCGACGGCCTTAAATTTACTGTTATTAATTCATAAATGTCGATTTAACAAAGGTTGGAATTTATGACAGTTATAATTTATGTCATAATAAAGAGATGGCCTTGACGCGCAGGTGAATGTTTCTGCAGCCAGTAGCTGTCAAAGTTATCAAAGGTAATTATAAATGTACACATTTTACTTTATTCATTACATAATGCTTTAATTATTTAAAAAACACTTTACCTCTAACGAAAGAAGTAACTAGAATAACTCTACAATCTCACTTCCAGTTCGAAATTCTAAATCCAACACCAGCTGTCTACTTTTAGCACATGAGCTAAAAGTAAACATTATAAAACGTCACTTTTAGTGAAAAAAGCTAGCGCTAAAAGGCCTACTTTTAGTAGTGGTCGTAGAAATAGTAGATTATGTTATTAGAAGTAAACGTGACACTTTATGTGGCGAAGCTGAAGTTTATTTAGCCGATCGTTAGTGAGGCAAATAATTCAGCTAAGCCACATAAAGTCACTTTTACTCCGAAAAACATATACTATTTTATCCGCAAACGTATTCAGGTAAATTTCATTAATATAAAATTTTAAAAAAAGGATACATCGGCTGGGAATCTAACCCACGTGACAGGCGAGCACTGTACCCCTGCGACAACCTCGGTTGTTCAAATAACGCGCTACTGTAATGATATATAAACATACTGAATCACCCGAGCTAATAGCACACGGCCACAGCAGCAGCTGCCACACCATAACCCACGGCGACAGATGCTTCGCTCTGCTGCAGGATTTATTTAAATTAAAACTTTTTCGTACTCTTTTTGAAAATAAAAACCGTCCTACGATGTAAGTCTAAATTTAATCGGTCTAGTATCTTCGGAGGAGATAGCGAACAAATATAGAAAGAAAGAGAGCAACGATTTTGTGTGCTTAGGCAGATAAAGTACGCAAAAGTTGCTATTTTATCTGCTTAGGCAGATAAAGTGACACTTTTACCTTGTCAATAAAGACACATAAGTTGTCACTTTTGTGACATTTGCGGATAAAAGTATTTTTTCGTACACTAGCATTGAAAGAGCTACTTTGCCGTACAATTTATTAATCAGAAAGTTGCACTTTGCGGTATTCGTACGGCAAAGTAGTATTTTGCGGTATTCGTACGGCAAAGTAGCACTTTGCCGTACGTTTCCTTAGTTACAACACATATAATATTACATTACATTAATATTACTCTACTTATTTGCTATATACGAGGATAAATTTAGTATTCCGTTTTATATGCTAGTGTACGAAAAAATATTGTACGAAACTCGTATGAAAGTGGCTTTTCCATACTCGTCTCGAAATTCCGGACTCGGCCTAACGGCCTCTTCCGGAAACATCTCACTCGTACTGAAAAGCTCCACTTTCTATACTTGTTACGTAAATTACTATTATGGGGGATTCTGCAATGTCTCTTTAAATATTGGGTTTGCTCTGTCATTATTATACAATGTTCACTTTTAAAATAAACACATTCCATTTTTGTTATTGTGTCAAATTTTCTCTTCTGTTTTGAGCTGAACGTTTTAATACATTGCTGTTATGCAGTTACTATGGCATTAACCAATACATGCCTATAATTTTTATTGCAGCTAAGATATCATGAAAACGAAAGTCGCCACAAGGCTCCATATTTAATAGTAAAGTATAGTGACGGTAAAAGAATAACATTTAATTTTCCATTCAGGTGAATGTGTAACGGTTTTAACCCTTTAATTAAATTTTTACAAAATTTTAGCTTACAAAGCAACTTCATTGTTGAAATTTTGAACAGGCTGACACAGTAAACTCTTAATTTTAAAAATAATTGTCTAAATTTTGGGGAATGTTTGGTTTCACTTCGCATGCCCAGACTTCGTCCATAATAAATAAACAAAACAATTAAGCGTTGTCCGTCAAAATCATTAGAGTGTTGAATTATGATCTAATTTGTTGTCTAGTTATGTCAAAGTGCAGATATAAACATACGTTTTAAACAGTTTCGAAAATACGTAAAGCTTGTATTAAAAAAATTGTCAGCCACTTGCTTTGCTGCAACCAATTAATAAACATTAAGAAATGCTGCGAAAACAAACATCGAGAATACTTAAATTTTTGAAATTATCATAACCAATGTTTCTACAGGAGCCAAAATAAGTTTACATTATTTGCATTATCATCCTCACGGTGGCGGCATTCTAAGAATTTGTCTATGATTTGATGTATTCTTTATTGGCAGTTGCCTTTAGTAGCCAAGTTATTGAATCAGCTATATTCAGAGTTGCTTACTCTGTAGGTCGTTTAATGGAATTTGTAAAATAGCTTTTGTGTGCATCTAGTTCCCTTTTACTTCAAATTCCCTTCGTTTCCATGGATACTACGTTATTAGGAGGGTGGGATAAGGGTCATGTCTGTTTTTTTATACGTTTAGTAATCTGTCTGTCAACAGAAGGAAACGAGAGACAAGAATTAAAAATTAAGGCACGTGTTGAATGCATATCGTTGAAGTATAATATAAGCTTCAGTATTCAAAATGCTTATTTTCATTAGACAAGCTTAAGATAAAACACAAGAAATTAAAATATTGAAGCAGTGGCCGAATGACACAACCAAAGGAACAATACACCAGAAGATTGACTAATTATTATTGGAGAAACTGTCTCCATTTACAAAAGCGTACTATAAAGCAACTTTCCCTTTAGGTTCCGTTACGAATTGTTTGGCTTCCGAACCTTCTCTGATTACAGGAAATGTTATCGCTTAAGGACTAATCAAAACAACCCTGGTTTAGCGCGTGTAGCCTTAGTATAGCATACAGAGCTCCAGACTGACGGTGTTTTTTGTCACAAAAATATTGCTCTCTGCCACACAATATAGGTCAATATTTTTAATACGAATTACTTATAATTTTGGAATCAGTTTGGAACATTTTCAATTTCAGTCCCGTTAAATGGGTTTCTATAAATCGAAATTATCCCAATAGCAAACCTACCCCAAGGGTTCAGAAATGAACAGTAGACACGAGTGCTTCACAGCACAATATTATCGGTCATTTCTCAATCCTTGTGGTATTTTATATTAGAATTTAATATATCAAAAAGTAGGTCTATCAAGCTACTAACGTATAATAACGAGAGCTACGATATATGAATAATTGATACCTAAGAATTATCGTTGTAATGCCTTCACGTAATAAAAATACCGAAATAATTTTCGAAATCAGCACTTGATTGGTTAAATTTAAACAAATAAAAGATTTCTGCTGGATGCAATTTTAACTGGTACATTCTGAAAAAATATATACTATCATTTAAATAAGGCTGCGGTACCGTTATAAAGTAAATATACGTATAAAGGGGCTCAGTCTTATCAATAATTTCGAAAAATGTATGTATATATGAGAATATTTTTTAAAATATGTAAGCTTGATAAAGAAAAATCTCCTCATTAAGACAACTGAAAAAGAACACTTCCAGGATTTTTGTAACAGTAATTCATTAACAGGGCTAGATTAGTGTTTTTAGAAGCCATTTAATAATTAATTAACATTGGAAAATATTTGTCCTAAAAGACGCCTTGCATCAGAAACGTAAAAATTATGGGAACATATTACTTTTCGGTAAATAACAAATAATCTAGAGTAATTCACATTTTATATTATTGTATGCAATTAGAAATCTTTAGTTCTCGCCTAAAAAAAATAGTAAAATATATTTTTTACTAAAGAAAAACTGGTATTTTCTAGCCCTGAGAGTGATCAGTTAGTTAAAACTAACACACTACAAAAATATGTCATTGAAATCTTACTTAATTTCCAAAAAATGGCACTTTTTGGATTTTGACAATTTTGAAAAACGCTATTTCCTAAATAAGTGAACATCACTTGTAATATATGATAGGAGCTGAAAAGGTGTTTAGACAAGGACAAATTATTGTTGAGAAAGCTTTTTTGAAAAATCAAAAATAAATTTTTTTTTTCATAGAATTCCGACTTTTTGGCAGTCACATATATCTTTGTGAGTGGTTTAGAAAATATTATTATATTATTAAAATGCATATGTTTACAACTTATATTTTTACACAATGTTTAAGGGTCCTCTAATCTAATCCTCATCGTTTCCCATAATTTTCTATCCTTGCAAATTTCTTGAACCCAGACAACTTTGGCGTCCCAAACAAGGAAGTAACACACTTCCTTATTTCCTTCATATGCAGTTGCACTTGCACTTTGTAGATATATTTTTGCACTTTGTAGATATATTTATATGTCGAACTTAATGGCAAGGATTCTTGTTGTAACGTGCAACAGTTTATGTTTAACATTGCTGTGTATGATAAATTCGCAAGGGAAAACGAGTACACAACCGAGTCAAAATTAACACAAAACCAAGAACCGAGACAATAGTTGCTCACCCCGTCTTTTTCTGTTGCATAATCTCTTTCCTTTTATTTCTTTCCAAGAAGTCTTTATTCTACAGGTCTAAATTTATTAATTCGGTTTTCAAGCACTTTGTGGCAATTTTCGTCAATATTGAACATAAAGTAGCTCTAGCGCATAGGGTTTTATACTGGTAAGGTTATTTTGACGAAAAATTCATTTATTTATTTCCTGCTAATTTATCCGGAACAGAATTATTGGTTATTGTCCTTGTTCTTTTAAATATCTTATAAACGACAAGATAAAGATACACATTCGAATTCTAGAGTTGTTGTTTAGTTTTCAAGTTTTATAAATTACTAATAAGAAGCACCCCTTGCAGTTTTCTCCCGACTTCAGAAATATTATGAAGAATATATTATGTGCACTATGCAAACTAATTGGATAGTGCTAAGAATTTCTGATTAAATAGAAGCCATACCGTACTGTATACAACATTCACTCCATTTGTAATTTGAACATGCCTTGGATATAATTAATTTTACCAGTACACAGAATATTTAATTGTAAGAAGTTAGTATTACTGAAATCAGACAGTGACATTTCATAACTTATCTGAAGTGCTATTGAGTAATTGAAATAAAATTTTTTGTACTACTTAGGAATTCCTTCCAGAAAACAGAAACAGTATCATTATTGACAAAAAAGTATGCTCCAGCTTCTGCCATATAAAACACCAAATAGCTTTAATTTGGAACTTTTATATAATTGTTTGCGTCCTCGAAAAGAAAATGCAAACACGAATTCCAAGAGTGCCAAAATCTCTAGCTTGTGGACAAGAAAGCATTACGCACAAGTTCTATCTGATTTCAACAACTCGATGCCGCTCTAAACAAGGTAAGAGCCTAGACGCATTAGCTTCTAACATCTAGGATGATGTGTAAATATGGAACGGATTTATGTTGATACATCTATGTTTTAGCAAGGAATATAAAATTAATTGTATTTCGTTGTTACTAGAATTTAGAATTTGGATATAATTTAAAAAAAAACCTTTGAACGAATAATACTCATTTGTTCACATAGCAACACTATGGTTTTTAACAATTTATGTTTACACTCCATTGATTTTGAATTGTATGTAATATAATAGCAGTAATAGTAATAATTGTCTTTTCCCCAAATTAAAAAAAAAACAAAATTCTTAATAGTAAAGTTTATTTGAGGCGTGGTTCAGCCTCAGTTATTTGCGGAAGCTGCTCTTCCATTATCGATCATTTAGAATGTGATAGAACTAAAGCGCGACAAAGCATTTTTTAGCACGAGTTTTTTCTCTCTATCCTCATAGATATTCCGTAGATTATAAAATCCTTCTTCTATAACGTTGTTAATGTAGGACTCAAATCGTCAATTTTTATCTATTGTATTAGTCCTAGGTTTTTTGATTATATATAAATTTCCACCTTTACAACGTCTCAGCATTAATCTCCCATACGAGTGATTTAGTTTTCTGCATGCACTTTCTACGTGTCACCACTGGAAAGATAAATATATTTGGGTGTCATCGGCATAAAAGTGAGAATTAATACATTGAAACTCGGTTGGAAAACGGCATGCATTAATAGACAAAAGTGTAGCGCCAAGAGCAATCTCCTGAGGAACAGCATAAGAAGTAACATCAAGCTATCTTGACATATGAACTGACGATTTACTATTTTTTTTAATAAATCCGCAACCGCTTTAGAAAGTCCGCAGTATTGCAGTATATAAAGCAGGAACTCATAGTTTACAGTATTAAAGGAATTTGAAAAATGTAAAACTACAACAACTGACGTCATTTTGTTATCATATGCACTAAGGAAATCGTCAGTAACCTTATGTACACTTGTACAACAATGTCCCTCACATGAGCCCAGATTGTGTTTCGGACAATAGGTGGTTTACTTCTAAAAAAGATCTTAGTTGAATGTTAATAAAATTTTGTAAAATTTTAGAAAAGACGGGAAGAATATTTGAGGAGTAGATCTTTGAATTTACTTTACTCAGCGGAATCATAGATGCGTTTTTCCAACTATAGGGTACACTGAATTTATGATAAAAAAGTTGATTAGATAATACACAATTCAAAGAAGTAGAGGCAAGCACAGTTGCGCCATGCGAATTGTTATTCCATCATGACCGGCGGCATTAGTCTTCATACCTCTAATGGACTGAAGCACTTCGTATTCCCATGCAACATCAAAATCTATTAGTTGGTACGATTTAACATTATTTTTATAAAACTCGTGTAAATGACCGTTGTTGAAACATTTTAAGAACAGAATTTATAATAAAATAAATTGCCTATGTTCAACCACCCGCTATAAATTCGTTAAAATGTTTTTTACTCTCGTCTAAAAGGCGAAGGAGGTATTGTAATCGTGAAAAAATCATTTTCCGATATTTCTTCAGATCTTCACGTTTCGGGGTCTCTAGATGACCAAAAATAGGTTTTCTCAATTGCGTCTGTCTGTCTGTCTGTGTTTCTGTCTGTCTGTCTGTCTGTCTGTCTGTCTGTCTATCTGTCTATCTGTCTGTCTGTCTGTCTGTCGGTCTGTCTGTCTGTATGTCTGTCTATAGGCGGTATAACTCAAAAACTATTTGTTGGAGGAAGATGATATTTTGCATGTGGATTACATACCTTTCTTGCATAACACTGAGATTTTCAGTAAAATATATAGAATGTTTTTCGTTTTTTTTTACCGTTACTCGTCAAAGATATATAGCAGGGGGAGGAGAGTGGTGTCAAACGCTTGGAGGGCTGGTTTAGTTTCAGTAGGAATGGATCGTTTCACGGGACCGCAGCGCGCATTTTGCGTACGAGAGTTTTACAAGAACAACGATTCTTACACTGTTGTTCGACGCCTTTACAGGACACATTTTAATTTAACGACCATGAGAAATGTGCCAGATGTGAATTTAATCAACCACTGGGTGCGCAAGTTTGAAGAGACTGGAAACACAATGCCAGATAAGTCAACTGGGCGAAAAAGGACATCAAGAACGAACATGAATGTCGAGCGCGTTCGCCAGTTTGTTATGGACGATCCACGACAGTTGCGCGCAGCTTCTCTAAATTTGACTTTTTTGGCTCCAGAAATGCAAAACCAGATTGGCTACAACCGCAACACATTTTTCCAGCAAGACGGAGCCACTTCACACGTCACAAATGACTCGTTAGCTGCTCTTCACGATTTATTCCCTGAAAGAGTAATTAGTCGCCGAGGAGACATCAACTGGCCACCGAGAAGTCCAGATTTAACGCCTGCTGACTTTTTCTTATGGGGCTACTTAAAAAGTAAAGTTTTCAACCCATTACCACCCCACGTGAATGTTTTAAAGCAAAGAATCACAGACGAAATCAACGCTATTCCAAGAATGATGCTCCAGCGAGTGATTGAAAATTTCAGTTCAAGGCTAAATGAGTGTGATGAGGCGGATGGTGCGCATTTACAAATGGTTGTTTTTCGTAAATAAAAATTCAAAAACTGCTTTTTAATTATCAAAAACGAAAACATTCTGAGACACCCTTTACCAAGTGAGCATCAAAAAATTAAATTTTGCCTTTTTTGCTTTAACTCAAGAACTGTAACTTAAATAAAAGTAATACTTTGCACGTAGCTCAGGTTTTTACCCTTGAGGGAAAAGGGCATATTTTGGATCCTACATACGCAGGGTGTTTGTAGATCGCTAGACAGTCCATAACTTCGTTAATAATAGAGATATCGATAAAAACTTTTTCTTTATTTAAACGCCACTATACAACCTACAAATTGAGGTGAACGTATTTAAACCACGACCTCCTATTTTTACGTAGTGATACACGACTTTGGTTTTTTAAATGGAACACACCGTATATTTTTAGATATTTTAAATCAGCGCTAAAAATACTTTATGACAGCATTCTTAAACTAAAATGCTCGACCTCTCTTATTTTTCTAATGAAAAAGAACCTGAAGTAGGCCTTGACTTCGCAAAATCACCAACAATCGAACAAACACTGCAAAAGAAATTCCACTTCGTTCTAAAAGTGTCTCATGGCCAAATTATTTTAACAAACGTATTAAAACAATTGAAACCCATGTATTCTTTAAATTGATTAACATTATTTTCAATAATGTTTTCCGTATCTTTGATTTTTGTAGTTTGCAACTGTTTGCTGAAATTCATATTGCTTTCAATTGTTTTACAACGTTTGGTGTAATAATTCGGCCATGAACAATTTTTAGAGCCAAGTTGATTCTCTTTTGCATTTTTTGTTCGATTGATAGTGATTTTGAGTGCCATGGCCTATTTTAAATAAATATAAAGTTATTAAAAAAAAATTAGTTCCAAAATGTTAGTTTAAGCAACCTATCATAAAGCATTTTAGCACTGATTTCAAATATCCAAAAATATACAGGGTGTTCCATTTAAAAGACAAAAGTTGTGGATCACTACGTTAATTAAAGGAAGCCATGGTTTAGATTGGTTTACGGCAATTTCTAGGTTTTGGCATTTAAAATAAAACCTCTAGTTTCCTTTAATTTTTAAAATGGTTTTAGTGTCACAACGTCCACTCGCCAAGAAAGCTCGAGGTAAAGCTTTTTACAAATTGTTTTGCTTTACGAAGGGCTGGGTACTTGGTTTTTAAGTTGGTAGTATTCCTGCTGATTGGCGGTGGATTTATTACGTTTATACATTTTGTAATCATGATGAACTTAATATTATTGTTTAGCCATGGGGCAGAATTGAATATTTTGGCTTGTCGAAGTATGTCGAAATATCTAATTTTTTATCAGTTAGAAATTGTACTTTGAAATCCGGGAACATGTGTACGTATATCATGCCGACTTATAGATAATAGATCATTGTCGAAAGTGTAAAAGTTGAAATTTCTAAAACAGCGGTATGCTTTTATAAAAGGCACAGGGTTACGATTAATTGCCTCCAGCGTACAGTATGTCATATCATAGTTGGATAAATTGACACCTGCGCATACCCCACATTTTATAATATTAACACTGCGAGAATGTAGAAATGAATCTATAGTTGAATCGTATCTTGTTGATTCATGAATGTTCTGCGCTAATTCAAAACTTTCAAATAACGACAATGGTTCCGGTTGCATTTTTTAAATAATATTGAAATCCCCTCCCACTGCGATGTATTCGGAGTAACAGCTAACTTCTAATAAGCAGTTGTGTAGATTGTTAAAAAAATTTGAAAATAGTCGTTTATGTGGGTTATGGACGATAACTATAACAAGCGTTTTATTTAGACAAATTATTTTAACCCACAATAATTGCTCAATAGAGTCATCCACATGTATTACCTGACATTGCAGATAATTTTTTGCATATATCCCAACGTCCATGCCTGCTTAGTCGGTTCTGTTTAAAAAATATAAAATTGGTTTTGTCGTTATGTCTCCTGTATTTGTTGGTATAGTAGATTTTAACCAGCTTTCAGATATGCAAAGTAAAGCTGGATCATTGTAGCGAACAAATTCGTTTAGTTGAATTAATTTAGCGATTATTTAACAGATATTAATGTGGGGTATTAATAGTTCATGAGCATATCTAGAAATATTACTAACATATAAAACAATACCAAACGTTAACAAAAATCAAAGACTAAAGATAAATGTGGAC
>OW679194.1:125648687-125712993 GCA_940337035.1 Agriotes lineatus
ATTCTAGTTTAGTAACATATCATTTTAAAATGGATGCGATTCAATATTTAATATAAATCTCAACATCTATTATACTTTTAACGGTGGTTCTTTAGATATTTAAGTGTAGTCGATAGTTTTTTAGGTGATTAACAACTCCTCATAGTAATAATAATAGTAATAACATTAATAACTGGTATTGTCCAATAAAAATAAACAATAAATATATACCCATACAAACAGAAAATGGACAATGGCCAAAGTCCACACGTTACCACAAGATGATAGCTGAATATGAACGAAGATGCGACAACCAATGAAACAAATAGAATTCCATTGACATATAAAATCTATTGCGATCTTACGAAGAAATACTTCGTAAATAATTAAGCAGTTTGCTTTTCTACGAGAACATGACGGTAGTGCCACTTTAACTTTGATCTCTCAAACAAACATGATTTGTGAGTCGGCATAGGTAAGAGTCCCTTTATTTGTTACATTTATATTGCGTAGGTCGGTTCTAAAACTTATTATATCTCTCGGAGTTTTAGTAATCATCAACTGGGATATGGACCTATATTTCGTAACTCAAAAATAAGTCTTAAACTACAGTTTTGTACTCTTTGGATTCGTTTGGCATCAGACTATTCATACTAGGGCCAATATACTGTATCGACAAAGTTGAAGAGTGACAGTACCGAAGCATCAGATAAACGTAATTTTATAGTACGTGTTAGAATGTTAATATATAACAGCTTCAAATTATTGTAGACTTATTGGATACACTTATAGATATGACTCCGAAATCTTAAATGATTATCTATAACTAAACCCAAATATTTAATAGAATTTTGAATTGTAACACTATGTTACCAACAGTAATACTAATCGGGCCTTCGACAAAATCCCTTAATTACCGATTTACCAACACGCATGAGATTTAATATGTTTCAATTCAAAAACAACGAATATTTTCTACACAGGTTAACAAGATTTTTCACGTTTATTATAGCATTAGCGTTATTACTATTAGTTGGATCAAATATATCATGATAATGAAATCTGCACATTTTCATAATATTTTGAAATATTCTTCAAACATTATAGACAAAGTCCTAAAATGAATCCCTGTGGTACACCTACGATAACATCTTTTAGATTGAGAGAACTATACAATAAATGACTTGAATAAATAGTAAATTCAAAAATTATTTGGGTCACGTAATATCATAATTAATAATTATCCACAGGCTTTGGAGTAATCTAGAAGTATGAGCATAGTCAAAATATTTTTATCAGTAGCTGCAATAGTGTGATCCACAATCCATGAAGAGTAGTGATACTACTGTAACTTGATCGAGACCAAGACTGTACTTCAGGTAGAAATCACAATCCTTTAAATACTTTCGAACTTGCTCATCCACAAAATCGCCTTGGAAGGAGCCACCAGGATAGCTATAGGATGCAATTCTTTAAGTCTAGTTGATTTATCGAAAATATTTGGGTCTTAATTACCCATCACATTTGATTGTGGAATTTCTCTGGCGTCGTGATCTAAGTCTTGGATATGTAAGCTGACCAGCCGACTTGGAGTCAATAAAATATGAACAGCTAGTTTGTGCTACTAATTTAGTAGCGGAATTTGTAATCATTGCTGAGTTGTTCTTTTGTTGCTGAGTCCTTATTATGCTCACCCCTTCGCCTTTTCATTTAGCGTTTGTTGCTGAGAGTCCTTACTTCTGGTGACTTTTCGTGGCGGATTAGTGTTGCTGTTTGCTTTCCGCTACCGCTTCGTATCTTTGTTAAAATTATTAAGACACGATTTTGTGCTGTGAAGGTGGAAACGATCCTGTACATTAAGCACACCGAAAGATTGTAATCAGCGGCGGGTGTTACATCACCTCCGAGTTTGTCAATAATTACTGGCGCATTTATTGGAACACTTAGTATTATTGTCGCCCTCCTGCTATGTTTGACCTGTACCATCATCCTAAATTTGTAATTGCCTTCTAACTTAATCTGTCGAAAAATGTGCTCCCTATTTAAATAATAAACTTTGTTATGTGCTAACTAAACTCGTATATTTCGTGGCAACAGTCGAGTTGGCTGTATTTGTGGCATGCGTCTGTAGCGTTGGTCGCGTTCTGATTTATACGATTGCTGACATTGGCTGATGTAACGTTGTGTAATATATTTGATGTCATTAATTAATATAACCCTGTACGTGTTTACTATAGGTTTGTGAGTGGCCTAATAATTATTTTTTATTTTATTTATTTTTTTTTTTTTTATAAAGGCTGAGGACTTAAGTCCTTTGGCAGCCTAAAAGATACAAAAAAAAATACAGAATAGTCCAGTGAACACAACTGCAAAATTAGTAAGGGTATATATGTTACGGCCCAGTTCTCGTAAGCTAATGGACTTATCGGTTGTAAAAGGTCCTCTGGCGTCCTCCGGTAATTTGAACATCCTTTGCTAATTATAGATGGAAGAACTAAACTCCGTCTTCACTGTAGCTAGTCGGCCCTCCGATATCTTCATGTAGCCTTAACGTTTATCTGGTACGATTCGAAGCTGATTGGAATGGAAAAATTTGGATTTTGTGGCTTGAGTCTAAAATCGTTTGCCGTTCGTAGTAAAATAATTATCTACCCCGAAATTGTTAGCAATGATAAATTTACTTTAGTAAGAGGCAATACTTATGCTACTTTTCAATTACTGCGAAAAGAATCACTTTCCATATAAGCGTTAATTGTATGCAATACGTAAGTTAATAAAAATGACCGCACAAGTTGAGCATGTTATGTGTACACCCGTAAATCCACCAAATTTAAAGCTGGCATTAAACAAAGCAACTGCCACAACATTTACAATTGGGAAGAATACATCCAAAATTAATCCTAAAAATCTATTGTTTAATCAAGAACGTCATTATTTGTTTTATGAGTATCACGAAAGCATTCAGAAATATTTAACTTTTTAGGTTTACTACAAATATTTCAATTTTTAATAACCTTCCATAAATTATTATCATAAGTTTCACGGTTTGAAAATAAGTTGGCTTTCCATTTCTTACAGTATTAGTAGTGAAATTACGTAACTTTCTGTAGTAGTTTCAACGAACTGGGTTTTTAGTTCTCCTTAATGTACAGAATGCTTTATCTTTAGCGATTTTTTACGTTAATCAAGGAGCTTTAGGCTTGTTAAACAGACCCTTCTAGTTAAAGCGCTGCACGAACATTAGTCAATTTTAAATCAATTATACCATAAATCAAGGAATGATCAGAAGTATTATGAACATTTCTTATTCGACAGCTAGCTAAATTTTCAGACGCAATATAATAAGCAGTACCCTTATCATCGATGATTTTTTAATGAATATTATGAGTTATAATCCCAAAGCTGAAAATACAACGAGTCCGTTGTACAAGTGGATTTTCTTGCATTGGGATTATAATGAAATGATATTCTTAAAAAATTGTAGATTATTAGGCTTACTACAAATTATATTTATCAAGAGAATATGGTGGTTTAAAATATATAGCAGAGAAAGCTAAATAATAATTAATTTTTGCAGTTTGAATATATTCTTATCAGCACTACCTTCCAATCCGTTAACAAATAATTTTTTTTTAGTTAAACCCTTCCTATTATTTTATAACGTCTGTACAAGCCACTACAATTTCAAATCACGATGACTATTCAATTCACCTGTCATCTGTCAAAAAGTGACCAATGAAAATCCAGAATTTTGACGTTTCTTGACCAATCAAAAAAATATCAGTGGATATATCTTCCTAGAAGGTATTCAAGTGACTATTTTAAACAAATTGTGATTTTTATTAGAAAAAGTCAAAATTAGTGTTCTGTTACTATAGAAATTGCGTAGTTTGTTGCTAGATTGACTGAAAACTAATTTGAAAAAGTAGTTTGGTTCATTGAATAGTCTCTCGAATACCATTCTTAGTCAAAGTTAAGTAAAATATTTTTGCAGTGGTATCACTACTCATGTCCATTGCGCTTAGGTTCGATTAGGACTCGTGCTAGCGCACTCGTCCTAATCGAACCTAAGCGCAATGGACATTCGTGATACCACAGCAAAAATATTCGACATAACTTTGACTACTCATGGTATTATAAGTGATTAAACATAGAAAATATTCGTAGGTGTCTTCATTTGAAGTGTGGTGCGCTGTCTAAACTTTTAGCTACCATCAATTAATTTAAAAAAACCAGTTACAGTTACAGTTTAAAATATCATTGACTATTCAACTCACTTGTCATCTATCAAATCTGACCAATTAAAATACAAGATTTTACGTCTTTGAGCCAATAAAAATGAACTATATTGACAATTTTCACTAGTGAAAATAATCGACAATTTTCACTAGTGGTATAGTGAATATTTTAAACGAATTTGTTTTTATTAGAAAAAGTCAGTATTAGTGTTTTGTTACTATAGAAATTGCGTAGTTTCGTGATAGATTTACTGAAAACTAATTTGAAAAAGTAGTTTGGTTCATTGAATAGTCTCTCGAATATCATTCTTAGTCAAAGTTAAGTAGAATATTTTAATTTGAAAAAGTAGTTTGGTTCAATGAATAGTCTCTCGAATATCATTCTTAGTCAAAGTTAAGTAGAATATTTTTGCGGTGGTATCACTACTCATGTGCATTGCGCTTAGGATTATAACTCGTGTTAGCGCACTCGTCCTAATCGTACCTAGCGCAATGGACATTCGTGATACCACAGCAAAAATATTCGACATAACTTTGACTACTCATGGTATTATAAGTGATTAAACATAGAAAATATTCGTAGGTGTCTTCATTTGAAGTGTGGTGCGCTGTCTAAACTTTAGCTACCATCAATTAATTTAAAAAAACAGTTACAGTTACAGTTTAAAATATCATTGACTATTCAACTCACTTGTCATCTATCAAAATCTGACCAATTAAAATACAAGATTTTACGTCTTTGAGCCAATAAAAATGAACTATATTGACAATTTCACTAGTGAAAATAATCGACAATTTCACATAGTGTATAGTGAATATTTAAACGAATTTGATTTTTATTAGAAAAAGTCAGTATTAGTGTTTTGTTACTATAGAAATTGCGTAGTTTCGTGATAGATTTACTGAAAACTAATTTGAAAAAGTAGTTTGGTTCATTGAATAGTCTCTCGAATATCATTCTTAGTCAAAGTTAAGTAGATTATTTTTGCGGTGGTATCACTACTCATGTGCATTGCGCTTAGGATTATAACTCGTGTTAGCGCACTCGTCCTAATCGTACCAAAGCGCAATGGACATTCGTGATACCACAGCAAAAATATTCGACATGACTTTGACTACTCATGGTATTATAAGTGACAATTCAAATTACTGTTGATGTAACACAAAAAAGATACGTATTTTATCGATTGGTTATAATCTGCCTGGCAAGCCTACGCCCTCTGGATTTTTAAATAATCGCTATTACAAATGCCTGTTCATTCTGTTTGCCTACCGGGCACGTGTAGAATTCTGCAACATGTCGGTTTGGTTATCTCTGCGTGTTGATTTAAGCGTTTAAGTTTTCGTTAGGGCAATGGAGCTATATACGTTTTTTACATAAAATATCGCCGAAAGCCAAAGAATCATACATTGCGTTTAATATTAATTGGCCCCATATTGCCGAATTAATTTCGACATGGTTTGTTTTAGCATTTAAAACATGTATTCGATATCCATCTTTTCAAATATGTATGTTTTGAGTATAATATGGTTCTTGCATTGAAATTTTAAAGATTGAGTTGTCCAAACTTAAAGAGGTTATAGACAACGTTGAGACATAAAATTTTACATATACATGTCTCTTCGAAATCTCTACCGGTGAGTTACACTATCACATTTACCTCCTGCCACGATTTTGTAAAATTGTGTAAAATTGGCATCTATGCAGAAAACTACGAGGTGCACTGATTTTTTTTTTGGTTTGCTCTTTCATAAGCAAAAACAAGCAATTTCCATGGAAACTAATAATAATTATGAAATCAGTGAACTTGATTTATTAGTAAAATTGATTAATTTTTTTAATTCAATCAAAATTTAGTTAATCACAATTCACATCCAAAAGAGTAAATCAAAAAGTGTTTTGTACTCATACGTAGCTTTTCACGTAATTTTCTAAACAAAGGTACATAATTCTATTTAAAATGTCAAAGTTAACCCCACCCCTCAAAATAGAGAGGGGAGGTAAATGTCATGAAAATATTTTAAACTGTTTTAGAGATATCGCTTTGTAACACTTTAAAAAATTTACCCGGTATGTATTAGAACACATGACACAATTATTCATCAAATTGCTGTGATCATAATATATGTCGGCGCCGAAGATATTTGGACTAATGAATACGCCTATTAGTTATTTCATTTTTCGTTTAATTGAGTTCGCAGAAGGAACGCGGCAATTTCCAATGGTATAGAACGGCGCCTGCAAACCCAAACAATCTGGGAATAAGTAGCGTTGCGAGATGAGAGCATTCTGGTACAGAAAAGCGAAGATATTGGGTGGTTTTGCGGCGTCGGATCATTACCGTTCCAGCCCTTATTGTTAGTTATGTTCGCTTTGCCATTGCTGGCTATTTATTGGTTATTTTAGTTAAATACCAATAAACTGTCCTTACCTGACTTAGTGTGTAAGCTATAACAGGTCAGCCCTGACTACCCTTTGTTCTGACATCAAAAGTGGGATTCCGTTCACCCTGTGTAAAACTGTGATGGTGTTTACGACAGCGCGACCAAAAGATGCCAAAGAAAGCGTACCATGCTGAAGGGAGGTTGACCAAACTTTCAGCGCAATTTACGTATGGTCACCATACTGGACCGAAACGTCGAACGTGTGTTACCGTCTCCACTAACAGGAAGGGGAACACCCTCCCATGGAAAATGTCATAAATGTGGACGTGTGGGACATCGTGCAGTCCAATGCTTTAGCCAGGGACATCCAGGGGAAGCTACGCAGCGGAGGCTAGAGGGGTTACCTGTTTCTACTGCGGAAAATCTGGCCATATTGCACCGAACTGCACCGGGAGTAGTCGGAAAATGAAGAGCTGTGCTACGAGGGGCGAGTCAACCTGTGTGAAAAGAGCAGCTTGCCGGAAGGACAGCTCAAACTGAAAACTGGCGAGACCTTTTCTTTTCTGTTTAATTCGGGTTCATATTGCTCATTGATGAAAGAGTATGTAGCAAACTACTTTAATGGAAAACGTTTAAACAATGTGGTTGGTTTAAAAGTCATTGGTTGCGGATTATTTATGTGCATCAAGCAAATGTTGAGTGTCGTAGAAATTCAAAGACTATTTATGGAAGTGCTATTTTATATTGTACCAGATGAGTTCATGCATTAAGAATTGTAATTAAAACAAAAATTGAATACTTAGTCGTTTTTTGTTAATCGAGAAATGTACGTCCTAACCCTCGTAAAACAGCAGCTCGTGTAAATTCAAAGACGGAAAATTACGTTATTGCATATTACAATAAATAGGTCCTGGGTGGTGTAGCTTGAACAAGCGTCCACGTTCGATCAGCAGAGTTAAGCAACGCGCTCTCTGGTCAGAACTTGGATGGGAGATCCACGGCTGCATCTCGCGGCCTCGTGCTACGGCTATCACGGAAAAAGATGGTCCCAGCGGTCATAACAACATCATGACAGTCGTTAGTGGGTTGGAAGTCCTCATAACTGCACAGCAACGCCTATAATTGGCCTAACGCTGTTGGCTGAGTGCGAATTAAATAAATAAATAAATAAATAAACCCACTACCAGACTGGAGTCTAGGTATCATTTGTACGAGCTTGAAACGTTAGCTGTTGTTAATGCTGCAGATATTTTCTTGGCAAAGGCATTTTACGGTCTGCAAGCTTTTGATTTCGATATAGTTTATCGCGATAGAAAACGCATGATCCGTACTGATTTCCTTTCTCGCAACACATCATATATTACGTCATATCCACCGACATTGGCTTCGGGAAGCAAATTCATTCATAACGTGATGTGTATAAAGAGTAGCTCAGTGTAACTCAACAACGTGATCTGGAAATAAACAAAACACTTGCCCACTACGCTCTAATGAACTTGACCCCAACATTGGCAAAACATATGATATTAGAAATAACATTCTCTACGGTTGAATTCAATGAAACCACTGATCGCGCTATTTAATTACGTTCATAACGATTTAAAACATCTAGGTTGGACAAAAACACTATTAAATTATCTAAAAAAGGGATACAACAGAACATGTTTTTTTACGAATGATGCCTTTTACCAGTTCGTTTTTCTGCATTATATCAATTCATTAGCGGCGCGGCGGGAAGCGCTGTAAAGTGTTCAAAAGAAAATACACCTCTTTGGAACGCCCTTTAGAATTATTTGTGGTCAAGGTAAATGTTTCACAAGTTCTGATCTCGTTGCTTTCTTCCAATTACAACATAGTAGTACATTTTATTGCTCATGGCAGTAGTCATGAAAATGGTCAAGTAGAGAGAGTAATGAAACTTCGAAAAACATACTACTATTGAAACTGAAAGTGATAAAGCTGGCAAGATAGTTTAGATAAGATCAGTTGGCTTTGAACAGTACCAAGCACTCAATTAAGGGGATTTAGCCTCGCTGAATTGTTGTTTGGTGTTCCAATACGACCCTTAGAGTTACACAAAATTAGTTATTTACTTGACGATTGAAGAGCCTACCACGAATTTGGCTGAAAATAGACACTTGCTCGTGAAAATAATTAACCGTTTATCAAAACGTGATACAGTCAGTATGAATGCTGGAAAAGCACAAATAAAGCAATTTGTGATTGGTGATTTGGTATTCAGTAAAAATCACGAAAAAATTATATTGAAGCTTGACCGCAAGTACCGACGTTCTTTAAAATTATAAAGGTATTGAAAAATGATCGTTATAAGATAATGAGACCAACAGAAAAAGGTAAAGATCAAACCTTTAAGTTTGCTCACGATCAGCTGAGGGACAGGAAAAATTTTAGTTGACTCGGCGGAAGATGGCTCTGTGCCGGCGGAGAAAAAAGATACATATCATTAATATGATATTTATTCGACTTATGCAGAGATGAATTTCCATTGTTTTTAGTGATCCTGACAAGATATAAACTTGGTCAAATGGACTGTTCTGGTCGATCCTGACTAGAGATGTAACTTGGTCAGATGTCATTAGTGATATGAGTGACGCTTTGTGACGTTTTGTGGCTATCAGTCGACCTCGATTATAGGCGCTTAATCGGAAGGCCTGTGTGGTAGTTGATACCGATTAAGAATGTAATCGGAAGACCCGTCTGGTAGTTGATCCTGATTTACAATTTAATCGGAAGACCTGTTTGGTAGTTGATCCCGATTAAGATTTTAATCGGAAGACCTGTTTGGTAGTCGATCCTATTAAGAGTTTAATCGGAAGACCTGTGTGTAGTAGTTGCTCCGATTAGTTTAATATCTAAACGTCAAAAACACAGACATTAGAACACCTATTGAGGTGGCACGAACCTCATTTGTGAAAGTTAAAAATATTATGCTGCCGTGATATAAGCATGACGTTTAAGAATGCTACGGTGTTATGTGTTTTCTACTCTTCTATATGGTTTGGAGGCTTGAACACTAAAGCAACTACATCTTAATAAACTGACTGCCTTCGCGCTTTGGTGCTGTAGGAGAATCCTGCGAATATTGTGGATGGAAAGAGTGACAAATATAGAGCTCACTGGAAGAGTGAAAAATGAACCAGCAATCCTGACAACTATCACAAAAAGGAAACTGGAATATTTGGGACACGTAATGAGAGGACAAATACGCACTGCTGCAATTAATAATACAAGGCAAAATTCGAGGAAAGCAAAGTGTGGGCAGACGTAGATTATCCTGGCTTAGAAACGTAAGAGAGTGGTTTAGATGCAGCAGTGCAGAATTGTTTAGAGCAGCGGTTAATCAAGTCCGATTAGCCATGATGGTTCCCAACTTTCGATAGAAGAGGAACCAGAAGAAGAAGACTGATGATTATGTTCAAGATCGACAGCAGAATGTTGAATTAACTTAAAAGGTACTTCACAAATAAACAAAGTGACAGTTCAATTGCAGTCCAAATCATCTGTACAAACCCCACCTACGCGTAGGCGACGTGTGAGAAATAATATCTCAAAGCCATTACACACGGTTATGACGAACTATCAGTTTTTCAGTGGTAGTCTATACGAGATATGCGACCTTCTATAAGAGTTGTTTAAAAAGTTCTTCCCGAACTGTATATTCCTGTTGTCTTAGCAAAGGATATATTTCCGTACTATTATTTAATGTTGTCGATAACAACGTACCGGCATTTATACATATCGCGGATCGAAAACACTCAGGAAGGTACAATTTTTCATCAGGTGGGAAAGGTTTATTTTCAGCTTAAAATATACATACTTTGTTTTCGATCCTGTCATACTAGTTTAAACTAATTGCTGATGTTTATAATTTTAATGGAAATGCATTTTTGTTGATATATATATGGCTTTGATAAAATCAAATATACGGCGGAATTGCCAACAGTTAGTTATGGGCTTCAAAAATATAAACCGTAATTCTTAAAAATTTCAGTTATACGATATTTGTTCCGAGTTAAGATGGATTGCATTCCTATAGTAAAATGAAGGTTAAAAAGTGTTTTCAAATTTATTTTAAAACGAAATTCCGTTCGGTATTAGTTATTCTGATTACCTTTTAAGTTAATCCCATGTGTCAATTCTACACGATTTATTAAAGAAGTATGTTCAAAGTCAGTAGTACGTCGATCGGTTGCAGCGAGAAATAGGATTTCATACAAATTTCCATTTTGAGGAAAAAACTTTCATTTTCGAACGACAGGCATAATAAATATTATTCTACATAAAAACAATAATGTTGAGCAAATAAATCAGTCGTAATGACTTAAACGTACTTTTGATATAATGTGTCCTGGTTGTGTCGCGAATTACTTTTCTTGTTTGTAGAAGTAGAATAAAGAAATGTAATGCTTCATTTGGCATTTGTGACGATTAATACCTCAATTAAGGTTTACAGATTTAATGTGTTCGCCAAATCTCATAGTGAATGTACTTTTAAAGGATATAGCGTTTTACGATTACACTTCTATAAAACTACTATAAACCTATTTCCATATTTTCGAAGAAGCTGGGCAGAATTCTAGTAATGCAAAGAGGCACGAATGCTATGAAAACATACCATAATACAAGTAACATTATCTCTGAATATTTTAAACATCGAAAAGATGAAATGCTTGATGGTTGCAAAGCGGTAGGAAAAAATGCCGTAATAAATTTCCCGGTTTGAAAGCACTTGTAGCACATATTTCAGTCTCTTTTTAGTTAATTTTCTTTAGCCCACGAACTCAAACGAGGTATAGTGCAGAATATGAAAACTTCACCCATAACGTTGACGATGATGATGATTTCCAAGGGAATAAGGAAAAATATGCTCGCTTGCCACCTAAGAACTCATATCCTTAAAAGCATAGTAACTGATATCTAAATTTTGTACGCAACCAGCTTGAAAATATCCTACTGCAACTTTACATATTCTTTGTGGCTGTACTTCCAGCAGCATATTATCTCAGTATTCTCAGTTTTAAATAATTCATTACAGTTTTGACATTGCACTCGTTTACAATTTTTATTTCATACTGATGTCAAAAATAAAATTTTTCGGATTATTTATGGTACCAAAAATGGAACATTAAAATCGTAGTACTTTAAAGTAAAATTTTAAAGTTCAAGTACTTTAAAACTTATTTATTGTACAAAAAATGGAACATTAAAGTCCTAGTACTTTAAAGTAAAATTTTAAAGTTCAAGTACTTTAAAATTATACGTCAGTTGTTGATATGAAATTTGAAATGATTTACAACTTTTCATTTAAAATTCATTAAACTTGCAGTATGAAATAAACCGTTGTATTCACCACGAACGAAAAGTGTTTTTAAAAGTCCTCGCAAGTAATTCCGTCCTCGGCTGACGCCTCGGACGTAAACAACTTTCTCGTCTTTAAAATGCCATTTTTCGTTCTAGATAAATAAACTACTATTAATTAACTAAACTCGTTACAGATTATTAAAGAAACGATGAATATAATATGTGAAAAATTCCTGACTGCCGGTTGGTATTCGACTACCAACAGGCAGTCGATAATTCAGTGGAGTCTAAGCTGTGTATCTATATTTGACAAAACTGTCAGCTGTTTAGGATGTTTTCTAAGATATAAAAATTTTAGATTATTCTTTTCTTAAATACATCTAAGACAATGATAAGTGATATCGACATTACCTGTAATTTTCTGTAAGATTATCTTAATTCTATATGATATATAAAAGTTTATAAACTTAAATAAATGTTATGAGGGTGCGAAGGGGGAACACTTTATTTTTTGAAAATTGGTAAGAATTCCCCTGCAAACACTATTTATTTTAAAAATAATTGGGCAAATTATAATATAAATTAACAGTTTGATTCTTACAGCAAGTATTATTTGTTCCTAGATTTTAGTTTTTTCAGTCACATTCAAAAATTTCGAACAGTCTATTCATATACATTAAAAAACTAGGCAGCATTAAATGGAAAATAGAATGTTGTATTTTTAGTTGTTACAGTTCAAAACGACTTTACGACTTTCAACCACTTTGGGAATAGTCCAAATGGGTTATTAGGACGCCAGGAATTTTATTGGTAGAATGAGGGAATAGTTTTCGGCCGGCCCTCGTAGAAATTGGGTACCTGGGGAGCTACCTAATTTGGATTTTTAGCCCCGCCGGTCAAATTACAATTAACGCCTCCAAGAAAGAATATCATCTTATAATATAAAATCGGTGCTCTCTTTGTATGTTTGCGTGTATGTAACTATGTTTGCGTGTATGTTTGTTCGCTATCTCCTACGAAGATACTGGCCGATTAAGTTGTATGATGGCTTAAAATTTTGCTAATTTTTCGACTTAGATCGTAGGCCGCTTTTTATTTTCAAAAAAAGTACGAAAAAGGTTTAATTGAATTAAATCGTGTATGTAGCGGAGCGAAGCGTCTGTGGGCGTGGGTTGCACTGGGAAGCTGTTACCTCGGGTGATTCACTATGTTCATATGCTATTACAGCAGCTACTCATTCAACCAAGCATTTTTGGTCCAATGGTAGAATGCCCGCCTAACACGCAGGCGGCCCGGGTTCGAGTCCCGGACAATGCATCCTTTTTTTTAAATTTATATTAATGAATCTCTCTTAATTTAGCGAACCGAAGCGTAGTTCGGGTGACTCACTAGTATGTACATAAACACATATACGTATCGTAAATAATAGTTCACGTAGTTGTAGCGAAAGCAAATCAATTAAAGTTTAAGTATTTAACATGATTAGTTGTAAAAGGGGTTAGAAATTCTATAATTTACTTAACAAGGATAGGCATGCCACAACACGTATATTTGTTAAATTGGAAGAATAGTGGTGAATAAGTCTCACGAGTTAAATAAAAAGACCGTCAAAACGACTTTTTAAAAAACACTTTTATTTTACAACGGCAATGCTGCTCGTTGGAGCTTAAAGATACAGACAGATAATTTCTTACATCTAACGTGTACTCTAAGAAGCTGAAGAAAAAATATCAATCACTATTTTATATAGTATTCTAATCAGCTAAGATAAGCTTGTCTTCGAAGTATGCCTCGAGACCGGATGCACGTGCATACAAGGTTACAGAGTCAGCACTTTAAACAATAGCTTCCTTGCTCTTCAAGGTTGCAAGGTATGCATTCTAAGACAATAACGGGATCTGTTGTATACAATGTAACTCACAACATTGTGTATGATAAGACGCAACAATGATGATAATTTCCTCTAAAAGTAGGTCACGCGCGTCGGCTCCAAATATGGCTGTTGCCACTTATACATTACACAAACGAGAAAAAAAACAAAATCTCACCGTCTCGTCGAAGTTTGTGCAGATGGTTAAAGGACAGCGCATATTGCTAGCCGGTTAAACGACGTTATCAAACGAACACCTTGTAACGACAAGCATTGGGAAGGGGCAAAACGACACCAAATTACCACAGTCCCCTAAATTTGGCACGTCGGAAATCCTCCTTCGTAGAAATCTACCAAAGCGATAATTGCACTCCCAATGCTACAATACGACGAAGAAGATTGGTTTGGCCATAACACACAAGCCAAGGGCGTTCAACCACACACATCCGTACGATAATAGCTTCAGACGGTATGTATCACAAAAGCATGCGAATAAGGCTTCATATTAATATTGAAGACACCCCACGTGTCCGAAGCCCCTTTGGGACTGCCGCTGAGTTAATCCGCGAGACTCGGTGGGAAGAAAGAAAGGAATGCGGTGCCTTTCTGTCTCACTCATGCAACCGATTCGCTCTAACACAATCTTACAACAGCTTCTTCGAGACAAAAAGTGGTACGCCGTGATAAACATGTGGCGACTGTTTTGTTGAAGGCGAGACTTACTTCACCAGACTTGGTATTACGACGTGATGTCATAGGCCATCTAGGACGGGTTGCAACCGTGTGATCATAAAAACTGTACTGTACTGGAACGAGCGGGACGCGTCGATACAAGAATTTGAAAAAAGATGCGGGAAGGCTCAGATATTTGAAAGGGAAGTGCAGGATTTAAACTGGTCTTAACATAGTATTATAGAAAGCTGTAATTAAGTTTTATAAAATCAATACGGTACTATTTTGTACGTCATACTTTCATGTGCTTACAAAATATTCTGTATTATAAAAACTGGGCAGCAGTACTACATTTAATTTTGCAAAGAAACCCATATAGCCCGTTATCTGAATTTTAGAATGAAATTAAATTATATTGAATGAAATATTCACAATAAAATGTTCATATCTCCACAAGCAACTTGCAATATCTTACAGTTTTATTATAAAATACCGGATATTTGTATCTATTTTTTATCATAAGAGATGGACTAAATCGTCATATTTATAAATGTGTATACAAATCTCCCAGTTCCTATTCATATTCTGTCTTGCATTTCATTTACTGAGAATCACGATGGACAAATGCATTTTTCTAGTTAAAATTTACTTACCTTTTACTTTAAATTAAAAAATCTATTCGCATTTTTAAAAGCACTGCATGGATTTGAAATACCTAATAGAGCAAAATTTCAGGAACTCATACATTTCAGCTGTGATAATTAACTAAGGCAAACTTAGGGAATAGAAGAATTTGCCTCCGAAGAATTAGGAGTTAAAAGCACAAATAACAAAACTGAGAAGATTCGCTTAGCTATCTATATAGGTAGGTATTTTGGAGTATACAATGGCCCAGTACTTTCTATATTAAAAAGTAGATATATTAAAACATGCAAATGTACACATCAAAATAAAAGTGACAACACGCAGCACACTATTGTGAAATGTGAAAAACTAATATCTTTTTTGCAGTGTCGCTAAGAGATTTCTCTGCTAAGAGTGGAATTTAGACATCTAGCTAATTTCTCTAAAGATATAAAATTGGAGAGGCATTTCATACGGGTCATAGTTACTAAAGGATGTTTTTTTTTTTATAGCAGAATCTTACCATTCAGTAACAATATAACATCAAATAAGTATCCCACTTTAATTGATAAAACTTACAGATTTGTTGCAATATCTTTTTACATTTGCAATGATATCGTAATAAAAAGAATCTATAACTTTTTCATATTTTGACTGAACTATATTTAAAATAAACATCACGCATGAGATGTTACTAAGCTATTAATGCCGGAATCAATGTCTACGTTTTATTGGTATTCGGTGCTTTTCCGTAAACATGTTATGGATTATAAGAATGATATAAACATTTCTATTAACCGCGTTTATTTTCACACCCTTGATTTTAGAAGGCAAGCGACTGTTCAAATGGTATGTGATTTTTAAAGAGCAGACTATTTGACACCATGTCTGGAGTGTTAATCAAGTGCATGCCTGCGACGCTCATACTTGGATGACTAATCCAATCATGAATGAAGGGAAACAAGAAAGCTTGCATCAAGTTGTAGAATTTCTATAAACCTATGAACCTGGTTTTAATTACACCTACTTCTAATCAAATAGAATTCTATTCAAGATTATCTGCTGCCAGTATCAGCATGCAGGCAGCTAAATAGGATTGACTTAGTTTCACTTAACAATTGCTTAGTCTCGCATCCTAATTTACGAATTCCTTTCAAGCATGTGTTCGCAATTAATTATAAAGTAGAGCGTAGTACGAGGAAATCTTGAAATGTCTGCCTGGATATGAAACGAAAGACAGGTACGATACCTACTTCTTATAATATTATTTTTCAAGCAAAGTACTTGCGTCATTTGTCATGCAAAGAGTTTACCTCAGTATAAAACTAATACGTTTTTAGTTTCAAGATACTCCTGAACAGCCTCGTTCAATGTTCGTCTGTTGTAAAATGATGTCTCTAGAGCATTTCTCAGATTTCTGTTGCGAGAGGTCTGACGGCGCCAAATTGAGACTGTAAGGTGAACTCAATAAAGCGGCAATCCTGGAGAATCGGTTTGATTTTGGGTGCTTATGAACGGCTTATGACAATGCCATAAAGAAGGAACACATCGTCATGGTATAGATTATGAGTTTTTTTTTTAATCGTTGCACGTAGCTTTTTGAGAGTATTACCATAAGTCTGTGCGTCAAGGATTCACTTATTCCTTTTCAGATTTAATCTGGTGATGGATCCCACAATACAGGCTATCACACCTAAGTCAGGATATAAAAAATGGGTATCAATAACATTAACCTAATATGCTACGCGGACTACGCTGTTTAATGGCAAACAACGATGACCTTGAAGGACTGGCACACAATTCAAAACGAAATGCATGGTTATATCGACGGAGCCAGGACGATGCAAGATACAAATATAAAACGATATAATAGAACAGGTCATGCGCTTTAAGTATTTACAGGCCTATATAAACAAAACAAGTAGATACACTCACTGTCGGTTCCTTTGATGTCAAAATACTGATTTGGATGACCTTGAACGGCTCCTGGGGGTTACTTTCCGATGGTACTAACAGATGGCGCCACTACTTTATCACATATGAATGGTAGCAGAGCTAGTAACTGGCTCTGATTGGTAGAATTTTGTGCTGCCATCTGATAGTCAAGCTTAAAAATACCCCCCGAGTTACTGTCCAGGCACTCTAGACAGGTTTCAACATTTGGAATGAGTGTCTCTACTTGTTTGATATACGGATGGGCCATAATTATATATAACAGCAATGAGATAACAGGAATAACAAAAGAGAATGCTTGAGTAAGAAAGAGATAGCCATACGAAAAAATGAGTTTAGTAGGCATGTTTAGTTGACAAATGTCATAATTAAATTTAGCGTCAAGCTTCTCGAATAGTTGCTACTATGTTTATCTCTTTCTTACTCAAGCAATACGTGTATTTTCTTGTGTATGCTATCTCATTGCTGATATATACCGATGGGGCCACAATTATATATAACAGCAATAAGATAACATGAACAAGCAAATGACACGTATTGCTTGAGTAAGAAAGAGAAACATAGTAGCAAATATTCGAGTAGACTTGACCCTTATTATAATTATGACAGATGTCAATCAAACATGCCTACTAAATAAGTTTTTTGTATGGTAATTTCTTTCTTACTCAAGCATTCTATTTTGTTGTTCATGTTATCTCATTGCTGTTATATATAATTATGGCCCAATTCGTATAATTGTGGCCCATCGGTACGTATGTACGCTGGTATTTATGCGTCGAAATCACAAGCCACCGTGATCTCCTTGGAGAACTACTAACCAAAACCCAAAAACCTATAAGTAGCAGGCTGCCTAAAGAACACTGTATGGCGAAATAAATATCTGAGAACGGAAGGGAAAGTAAAAGTATGTAAAGCTATGGTGGGACAATATTAACAAAACGAGCAAAGCAAAAGATGAGAGTAACCGAAATGCGGGAATTAAGACCAATACTGAACGTAAGTTTAAGCGATGGGCAAACGAACAATTCTATAGGAGAAAGGTGCAATTCACAAAGAAAAAAAGAATGGAGGGAACATGTAGAGAGAATGGGCAGGACAGATTAGTCCGAGTTTGTATGACTGAACGACCGAGAGAAAATTACTTCCTGAACGACCACCCACAAGGCCCGTCTTGAGCTGGTTTTCCTCGTTGAACGAGGCACGACAAAGAGGAATTCTCCCTTGTCGATAGAAGAAGAAGAAGAAGAAGAAGATCATAAGTCTGTGCGTTTATTGTAAAACCTTCAGCCTTAGATTCAACCAAAAGAATACCTTGCATATCCCAAAAAGGGTTGCCATCCGGGGGGCGGAGACCCTTTATAAACCCACTGTATGCACTCTAGTTTTATCTCGTGATTCAAATGATGCATGCAAGTCTAATTACCAGTTAAGAGCCGCTTTAGAATGTTTGGATGAGCTTATATTATAATAATATTGTTTATATTGTTTATCTGCTTTACTTGTCTTATTAACAGCTCTTACAATTCGTTGCAGCGGACTATTATTACAATAATTGGTACGGCGATACTCTTGTAGCAGCATATGCTGTAACCTAACATTGATTGCAAGAACACGTAAGTTAAAAGCAGACAGTATCTCCGGGCAGACTATGAATCCATTTAATACTTTAAAAGCAAAACATAATTCAAAATACTGTCTTCGTATATACATAAGGTGAAATCCAAAATATTGTAACAACTGTTTATAGTCCAGATCTTCATATCTTATATTAACCTTAAAACAAAGAGCTTTGACAATTTTCCGCTGAACACGTTCAATCCTGTCATATGTATATTATAAACAGGTGACCAGATAATACAGTTGTAATCCAATATTGACCGTACAAGTGATACAAACAACATAATCAGACATCTTACATTCGTTAAACCTGTTGTCACTCTCTTTATAAACCCGACAGTCTCATAGCTCTACTGAGAATATAAACAATACGATTAACAAAAGATAGGGATCTATCCAATAAAACACCCAGATTTCTAATAACTGAAACATTCTCTAGAATTTCATCGTCAAAGTAATATTGAAAGAGAGCATCATCACGTCTCTGCTAAACCGCATATGCTTACACTTATCAATATTCAAATGCATATCACTGACTGTACACCATTGCCCCAGAGCATCCAGATCCTTTTGCAAGGAAATGCAATCCACAGATGATTCAACCTTTTTAAAATTTTTAATGTCATCCGCAAATAAAGATAATTTGAATTTAAACATAGTCCAATATCGTATATAAATAATGAAAACAAAAAGTGCCTTAATGGGATCATTGAGGAACACCAGAAGGGACCGTACATATCGAAGATTTAAAACCAGTAACATTAACCTGCTGAACCGATCACTTGCAAAAGAAATTATCCATGCAAGTAAAGCTCCATCAACACAATAAGTTTTTAATTTAGCAAATAGTAATTTATGGTTAACCCTGTCAAATGCTTTACTAAAGTCAGTGTAAACAGAGTCAACCACAAATCATCCTCCATTGAATCGCTAATAAAATTGACATATTGAAATAAATTGGTACATGTGTTTCTGGTAGGATAGAAACCATGCTGTCCATTAACAATTACATTTTAAAAAGTTGAAAACTAATACTAACTAATTTGTCCAGTATTTTACGTATTGCAGACTGAATACTTATTGGTCTGTAATTACATACGTCATTGCGGTTTCCACTTTTAAATATAGCACAATAAATGTGTGCTTCCAAACAGACGGAAGCTGACCGCTTTGTAAAGACATGTTAAATAGTATAAACAATGGTTTTAATAATTCATCAGAGCAATATCTAAGGAAACTGGGCGGCAAGCCTTCAGGCGCGAACTTTGTTAGCGGATAACTCTTCAGACATTTATTAATGTCATCACTTGTTACATTCAGATATGAGATATGTATAGGCGAATTCATATAATCAAAGGAAATATTACGAGTAACATCATCACTGATCATATAAACTGATTTATGAAAATATTCACAGAAAAGGTTTGCTACACCAATACCATCAGAAGTTGACCTATTATTCTAATACATTCTAGCCGGTACCGTTTTAATATCGTCATTCTTCCTTCGCACGCAATGCCAAAAACATTTAATATCACATGCAGTTTTCTGTTTTCCCTAGAAATGTATTATGCGCCAAGGACATTTCGTTTTTACACAAACAACGCAAGCGACTGAAATTGTTATAATCACGTTTTGAATTGGTCTGTTTAAACATTTTGTGCTCGGCTTTCTTTAGATTTATTAATTTAATAAGGTTAGGTGAGCACCATTTTGGGAAATTACTAGTGGGACACATTTTCTTCATCATCCTCCGACAAATAATTTTTAAGTTATACCGCCAACAGGCAGACAGACAGACAGACGGACGGAATTGAGAAAACCTGTTTTTCGTCATCTAGAGACCCTGAAACGTAAAGATCTGAAGAAATCTCGGAAGGTGATTTTTCGCGATTACAATACTTCCTTCGTCTTTTAGACGAGGAAAGTAAAAATACATTGAGTTGCCAAATCCTGTATTTCGCTGTAGAGTAATAATGTACCTATTACTCATAATTAATTTCTGGGATTGTGTTGATTGTTTGAATTAATTGAAATGGCAACCACTAGTCAGAAAGTAATTAGTGTTGAGAATCATGTTGCTACATAAACACTGCGGTATTCTAAAGATTTTTTTTTTGTTCCACGTATACATATGCACACATATTCACAATTGTGTTTTGGCTAGACAGTTAATTAGTATTAATGGATATACATATAAAATACATTGCAGTATAGCATGAAGGTGCAAGATTCGTTTCCCACAACTAGAAATTAAATTAATAAAAGCTTCAAAAATAACTACTTCCTAATTTGTTCTAGGTGATACATATATACTTTAAGCAAGTCTAATCATGCAACCGATTATGAGTAGACCAATACAATACTTCATATTATTAAATGCCTTCAAAGCAAGTTTAAATCAAATGTATTCAAACTTGTGGCTTCAAAGTTGCTATTAATTTTGACTGTCACTATTAATTATATACCGCACGACCCACAATAATGTTGGGAATCCGGTGTATGTGTGCACCTGTCAGTAATGAGATTACAAAATATGTATATCGCAGCCACAAAAGCATACAGTAGCTGTACACACTCCATATTATGTGTGTACGGGCCCAGCTGCATATGAATTGGCCTTCACCAGTTATTCATGTAGATGTAGAACATATTATGTAAACGGTGTCAACAATAATATTCGTTTATTAAGTTGTTTAGAAGTGATATACCTAAAAATAGTGTAAAACACAATCAGTGCAGTTTATTAAATCTATGTATTTAGAAAAAAAATATGAAGATTAATCTGTTGTCATATAATAATTGGCGCAGTTCGCATACTTGGCAAAATAATTGGCCTAGTATTGCGAAGCATATCTGTTTTTTTAATGACATGATTAATTCCTTTAGGTAAAGTATATATTACTGTACATAATTTTGAATAAAACCATTCCAAAATTCTCTTAATTTTGCTTTAAAATCAAACACAATTTTGGCTGGTCTCTTTCGAACAGCTTTTATCATTTTATTCCACAAATGGATGCTAAAACTGGACTTTTAGTTAGACAGTCCAATACAGGCATATTATTAGTTCCCAACCAATGTTGATTTTTGTGGCCGTATGGGATACTGTATTTTTTCTGGTGGAAGACATAAGCTCCATTTTCTATCTGAAGACTAGGAATTGACAGTAAAAGGCACGCTTCTATCGTAGAATATGTTGGTACCTCTCCGCATTTACTGTAGCGTCTATAATGTGAAATTCACAACACCAGCAAAATAACGACGCAGGAGTCTGTAGCCAAAATTGATTATGTCTTTAATACATATAAACAAAAAACGACTCCACATGGTATTATATCACTGAAATTGGAAGAAAATTTTCTTGCTCATGATGGTATAGCCAACTGTGCCTTCCATTTAAAAAATACAACTTTTGATTATAACTCTAATTTCTCAAGTATTTATAGAAATAATTATTTCACTGCATTATCATCAAAAAAGTGGCTGAAGAACATTGAAGTCACTTTTGTTTTATTTTCATAAATATTCGAGATATAACCACAAAACAAAAAGTCGCAAAATCCAACTTTTGTTTATAACTCGAAAACAAAAGACAATAGCCAATTCTGGTTTACACACCATTCAGCTTTTCTCGACAAAAGAGGTCGAGGATGGGGGATTACTTTGCAAGTATACTTGGATATTTATTTTTCGTTATGTTCTCACCATGCAAGAAGAACGTCTGTTACATTGTAAAATCGTCTTTAACGCACCTCACACGTTGCGGGTCGGTTGACCTTACCGACCGATCTCTGCAGGTTCGCGGTAACGAATCTGCTTAGTATTCGGGAGGTCTTGGGTTCGACTCCCACGGCCGCTTCCTTTCATTTAGATATTTATGTGATTACCCTGAGTACCTTGTCTGAGGAGAATGCCGGGTCAGTACTTCTCCACCTTTGATAGCATTTCTTCCATTCTCTACCCTCCCTTTTTTCATCCATCCCGAACTCTCTATTCTTGGCTAAAGAGGGGCGTAAAGCCCATATAGTAATCCGCACGTTTACGTTCCCCTTTTTGCACCTTATCAGCTTTGCCGAATTTCGCTGTTTTTATCTGACGTGACTCTGTTTCAGCAATTTTTGCACTCTGTGGTTTTTCAAACTTTGGATTATTTTGGGCATCTTGGGGAAGATTTTGATGGAGTATGAGCCGCTCCATTTTGGCGGATTTTGGCTTGTCAGTGACGTTTTTTGCAGCTTTTCTTCTACCCGTTGTCGGCAGATTTATCAGCGAAATTTGCTTTGGAAGCACAGGTGTTTCTGGCCCAGCTTTGAGCTGAGCTTTTGCACTGTTCAAATGACGGCTTATTCGGATCTGTTATAATTTGCGCTGTGTGTTGTAGCCTGTGGTATTGGGTCCAGAATCTCGAAAGGGTTTTGGAAGCCCCGCTGGAAGTTTGAAAGTGGCCTTCTTGTTCTCACGTGCAGATTATATCAACGCGACCTTAACACAGTTAGCCTAGCTCTGCACCTAGAGCTAAAAATGGCGTCTGACCTAGAGTTATAATTCCTTCACGGGAGCAGTCAAGGAAAGTTTTCTCATATAATCTATTTGTGGTTTTAAATATTCTTCAATCGTGTGCACTGTCTCGTGGATTAGACGTTTGTTTGTTTACAGCTTTAAATTTAATTGTTTATTGTTGGTACACATTAGAGTAGCACGATGATTCTAGAGTTGTTGTTTATTGAGTGCACCGGAGTATTGTAGAACATCACACGTAAGTACCCCTGGATTGGCTACAATTTTATATAATGTTATTGACTGGCGATTTTTATAGTTGATTATTATACACTGTTACGATGTAGCTCCTGTCTTGGTTACTGCGACAGTCGTATTTCAGATATATTGCGATTGACTGCTGCTTTTAGGTTTATGAGTTCTCATTTCTAGCACTTTTTATTGCAAAGAATAGCATGCTGCGTTAGTGTCTAGCTATCCGGCCCCTCAAATGTAGTCTCGTGGTTGTTTAGAAGTATAGAATGCTAGTCGAAATTTGGTAACGTCGCCGACCTGCACTGATTTATAATGCTTCATTCAGCAGCAGATATTTTTGACAGGTAACCTGGTTTCTTCTTCACCTCCACCTCTCCACCTTTTTATATAAAGAAGAGATATTTCTAACAGAGGATCAAGAAAACTTCAAAATGACATATTGATTCGTTTGCAATATTTGTTGGCTGTAGTTGACTAAAAAAAATTGATCGGAAATACTTCTAGATTTTTACGAAAGTATAATGTTTGTTTGTTATTGTAATGTTCTAATATTTAGGTAAAATTAAGAAGAACCGCAGTTGTCTAAAAATGTTGTACGTAACTCATCCGCAAACGCCTTTTACAGGACTTGTAGGCTTCCACGCCTCGCCTTCGGCATCGACCTGAAATATGCCTACGCTTCCTGTAAAGATGGTCTTTCAAATTTGTTACGTAAACTACTATTAGTTATTGGGAACCACGTTACAATTGTACATATACTTAAGTAAACTGGAGAGGGGATAAAGGAAAGGGCACATACGTTAAATTGACATCAAGGCACCCTACTTATTACGTAATTTACAATATTAATTTTAAATTTTTCTTATTTTTGATCCAAAGATACTTATTAATCTTTACATTTCAAAATACCCAACATCAAATGTTGTGCATAATGGATGTCACAAAGAAGTTTTTGTCGTAAGTTTTGAAGAGTTTCAAATTGAATTAGAGTTGATATTGATAACATTCGAAGACATTTATGTAGAAGCTATTGAAAAAAAACAAGTGTCAGTATGTAGGTAAAGTTTGTTATAGATTTTGTTCGGGGAAAAAAGAGATTTTGTTGAAAATAGCAGAAAGGGTGGTGGTGCTATTAAAAAGAGAATTGGCAGATATAGGAACAAGAGAACAGCCCAAAATATTAATCATGTAAAGGATTTGATAGGCCCAACCCCATCAAAATCAAAAGGAAGATTTGCCAGGAAACCAATTTTGTATGTTGAAAGCCAAAAAATTTTAGAAGTTGATATGGGACTCTTTCTAGCTAAATTCATGTATATAATAAGGTTTTAGCTCGTATTTTCAAAGACATGTGAACTACTGTCCGTGGTTTAATTAAAATTTGAATGAAACCCAAAGTTTGCATTTATTCTTTTTTCGGACGAAGCCTAGTTCCACTTATGTGAGCACGTAAACTCTAAAACATTTAGAATAATATGTTCTGGGGACAATCCTCATAAATTTCGGAAAATATCTTCTCAAAATTTATGTGTAGGCAGCAATATCTCCATGGCGGATTATGGGCCAGAGCTGAACGCTTTTAGCAAATTACATATTAATCAGTTGAAGAAACCACTACTTTCAACAGGATAATGCAATAGCTCACACAACTAGGAAAATATAAATTTTATTGATGAATTCCTCTTCTGCTGCGATCTTGTGATTTATTTTTTGTGGTCATACCGAAAAATACCGTTTTCAAAAATCTTTAAAACAGGGTAGAAGTTCTGCAGAACGCAATCCGAGATGTCGCTTAACAATTTTCTCCGAACAGTTTAGTTGCAAAATGTAAAAAAATGGTTTACATTTTGTATGAAAAGCAACGGCCAACAATTTCGACGCATTTAAAATGTTTCTTTCTTGTTTCAATTTTCAAAATCTCCATAAAGTTTTATTATTTCACACCTGTGCCAGTTTAGCATCTGATAGTTTGTAGGGTAAAATTATTTAACTCTATCAAAGATACAATTTTGACGGTTTATAGCATGCTCTAATTCAGCTACTTTTTGAACACATGAGTCCCGGATGGCGTAGCTTGAACAAGCGTCCCGGTTCGCTCAGTAGAGTTAAACAAAGCTCTTTCTGGTCAGAACTTGGATGGGAGTTCCACGGCTGTTTCTCTCGCCGCCTCGTGGTACGGCTGCCACTGAAATAGTTGGTCCCGGATGTCATAATAACATCATGACAGTCGTTAGTGGGGTTGGAAGTCCCCATAAAATGTACAGCGACGCCTATAATTGGCCTAACGGCTGTTGGCTGAGTACCAAAACAAAAATAAAAAATTAAATAAGCTATACCTGAGCTGAAAAGGATTTAAGTACCATGTGCAACCCAAATGACAGATTACAACGTTGACTGGATCAATATTATAATAATTAACGCTAAATAATTATAGGTAGCCGTTCTTACGATTAAATATAATTTCAACTGACACTAATAGTTGTTTGAGGTTAAAATAATGTTATTTGAATATATTTACGTCTAGAAGGGAACTCGAGTACATCGGGAAAGGGAAAATTCAAGAGAAAATATTTTTATGCCAGAATTTCAGGTATATCTGATCCCATGTTAATCATTATTAAAATACTAATCCACGTAGCAATGTCATTGGTAATCTGGGTTGCATACTCTACCCCATTTTTTTCGTTGCGGCAGGTACAGTGCATCAAAACCGTTTCTAGGATAGGAAGGGGGAACTAAAATGACATAAAAAAGAACTCGCCCCCATCAACCCCCTAGGCCCCACCTACCCCAACTGAAAAAGTTTAAATGGCAGACCCCTACTTGTAATACATCATTGAAAAGCCTACAAAAAATGCTATCCAACGGTATGAATAATAATGGTACAGGGTGAATAAATATTACAAAACCTTGCCTTAAATAGAAAATTTAATGAAGTTTTTGTTGAACTACAAATTTGTGAAAATGTCAATGAAGTAAATGTTCAAAGTGGGTTCCGTTGTTTTGTAAACAATAGTACAGCCTATTTTCAAATTCTGCACGAACTTTGACAAATGTTGTTCTAGTAATAGCGCGACATGCTTGAGTAATTTTTTCCCGCAAGTCCCCAAGTGACGCAGGTTGAGTTTTATACACAACTGACTTGAGGTAACCCCATAAAAAAAATCAGGTGGCGTTAAGTCTGGTGACCTCGGTGGCCACTCAATAGAACCTCTCCTTCCAATCCATTTGTTCGGATAATTAGTATCCAACCAGTGCCTAACTGCAGCTGCATAGTGAGTAGGTGCTCCATCTTGTTGGTAGTGCAGCAAATCTTCTTCTAGAGCTAGATTGCCTTGGTCATCCCGTTGATTCTCTAATTCATGCACAATTAAAGGTTGGATGGTGTTTTCCAGCATATCCAGATAAATGTCGCCACTTAAATTGCCTGGTATAAACAAGGGGCCAATTAAAGCATCCCCTAATATCCCTGCCCAGACATTAAGTTTTTCAGGGTATTGAGTGTGACCTTCTCTAAATCGATGCGGGTTCGTATCACTCCAGTACCGACAGTTTTGTTTATTCACATTGCCATTCAGCATAAAAGTACATTCATCACTGAAACAAATATTGTTCAATAGTCTAGGTTCAACGCGAATTCTTTCAGTCATTAGTTCACAAAACTGAATTCGTCGGTCTGGGTCATCATCGCCTAGTTCTTGAAGAATCTGCGTTTTGTACGGGCGAAACTTATGTAATTTCAACACCTTCCTGACCGACTCACGTGATAGTCCTGTCATTGTAGATACCTGACGTGTTGATGCAGTAGGCTCTATTGCAAATTGCCCAAGGACCTCAACTTGGCTTGCTTCATTCAGTAATCTTGGGGCATCCCTTTTTTTATTTTGCACTGATCCCGCTTCTCTAAATTTTTCAACTAAATCGCGGATGTACACGTGACTTACATGTTTGTCCGGATGCCTCTCATTAAATATTTGAGCTGTTCGTAAATAACACTGGTTCTGGGAGCCAAATATGAAAATGATCTCCACACGTTCAGGTATACTGTAAACCATCGTGACAACTACAGCGAATGACAGTACTGATCGTACACAATGATGACACTAATGACATTTAAATGTCTCAAATAAACAAAAAAGTATTGACTGCGACAGAAACCAAAAAACAGATGTTTACAACTTGTTTTTGCAAAGACGGCAAATTAAAGTTTTTATTCAACAACAAAAAGTCCCCTCGGACACTTATCATTGAAAATAAGGTTTTATTGGCCTTTAAAGATTTTTAACATTGTATCACAAGTAGGGTTCCTACGTTTGTTTTTAAAATTGTTAGATAATAATTTGCTAATTATTGATACACCCTGTACCATTATCATTTATACCGTTGGATAGCATTTTTTGTAGGCTTTTCAATGATGTATCACAAGTAGGGGTCTGCCATTTAAACTTTTTCAGTTGGGGTAGGTGGGGCCTAGGGGGTTGATGGGGGCGAGTTCTTTTTTATGTCATTTTAGTTCCCCCTTCCTATCCTAGAAACGGTTTTGAGCATTTTTTGATATCATCTTTCGTTCGTGAGATATAGCCCATTGTAGGTTTTTAAATTGTCACACCGTATATACGATTAAAACTCGTTCAATCAATTGTTCTCACAGGTTTTCCTTGAAACTGAGGTACAATTGAGTTGTAAATTTAGTAGCCTATTGTTATAAATATAAAGCTGCTTGTGATGTTTTTCATTTTGTGTAACGTATTCACCAGAACCGTTTCCAAAGCTTTATCTTGGACTACAGTATACAGACAACAACGAGCTGTTCCTTTTATTGAATATTTGTATAAGTGGATTGAAATAGTAAAAGTGGATAAAGGAATTTCATTATCTTTAGTACAATTCGGTATTACTTCATAGAAGTAGTTCTCTTTTGCCTAGTCATATAAGTTTAATGGAATAGATTGAAGCTGTAATTGGCAGCGTTTTTTACAAACCTATTTATAACTTACATACAGCGGCCGTCACATATTTGGACAAATATTTAAAAAAAATTATTATTTATCAGAAAATGTTATTTTCAATAATAGTCCTTGTATTTTCTCAAAATTCGCTTGCCAAAATTTAAATATCTCCATTCATATACGGAGAGGTTCGAAAATATGAAATGGCTCAAAAATATAGAAGGCATTATTGTTTGAGAAAGTTTAGAATTGAAAGAAGGTGATATATCCTGTTGAAGTTGAGTGCTTGTTTCTGTAGCGAGACGTGAAGAAGTGGATACCCTATCAGAGAAAATGCATTTTTAATAAATTGCAAGATTAAGCAAAGAGTCCTACTTTTATTTTTTGAACAGAGAAGTATTTGTCTAAATTTTTTTATTATCATAGAAACTGTAGAGTGTAGTTTATTCGCCAGGGAAAGAATTAGCTGACCATTCGTTTAAACTTTTTGAGATACCATTAAGCACTTCCTGTAAACTCTCTGCAAAGTATATATTAAAATGATCTGAAAATTTCTTAGCATTAGTATGATACACCCATCTTTCTTTTTAAAAAATTTTGCCAGGAAAGTTTTCCGAACGAATATTAGTTAACGTTCGAATAAATTTCCACATTGGTTGAGAATTTTATATTTTTATCCATTTTAGTTTGATCAAACTTTCTGTTTGTCTTTGCTATTGCTCAGATCATCTAATTCGTGTATTTTTTATATTCATCTAAATAATTATGTAACACTGTTCAAATAATTAGGAAGTATTTCACCATTACTCCAAGGATTTTTATGTTAGATTTCACCGCAATACATTGTTGTAGAGCAATTCTATCGATTGTCTTCATTATATTATGCTTCAAAACTAGGGTGACCACCTCTCAGGGTTTCACCGAGAGTCTCCGGGTTTCAACACCATATCTCCGGACTCCGGGTTTTGTTATAATTTCTTCGAGTTACGCTAATTCTGTAATAATGTTTAACATTAACATCAATGTAAGTCGGTTATATGTATTAATAAAAATAAAATCGCCACAAAAAATCTCGCGCGGGCCCCGATTTTATTGTAATCAAAGGTATAATATTGTAATACTTTACTCTATACATAAATATTATTTGTAATATCATAAATAGATAAAATTGATCCACTACATAAAGTTTGAATTTTATTGCCTCTCTCTAGCTAATTAAAAATATGATTACTTAATCATGCTTCACTGTAATAAAGGTATGCTGCTCTTTCTATATTTTATCCATTTGCAAGTTATTAAAGCTTTTGCACCGTCTAGCAATTTGAAACTCCTATCTGCAGGGTTGGATTCTTACACTGTTGATGAATTTAACCATTGTATGGCAAATACTCGATTCTGACAAATGACAGATGACCATACAATATTTAGCCCCAAACATAGCTGTTCGAAACACAGAAAATTCAGCCTATGTTGACAACAAATTAACCAGCAATCAATCACTTCACCTCAGGTGAATTACAACAATGCTTTTATAATACTCAATTAGTTTGGCTAACCTATAATTGGCAACTCGCATTTGGTTTTTCTTCAAAGAACGCCGATCTCGTTTCCGGTTTCCGCAAAGGACGAACAGCTTGTATTTACTGCCTGGAAAGCTCTCTGCTGCTGCTACCTGCTTATAGACCACGAATAAGGCCTCCTCTAGATGCTGCCCTTTGCTGTCTGCTCCCCGCAGCTCCCAATCTTGAAGAATCTTGGCTCTACAGGACGAACTCGCACAGGCAATGGTGGGAAAGGAAGCCAAGCTCGTATCTGCTTCCTGGCAATATTTCAGCTGCTACTACCTGCTTATAGACCACGAACAAAGCCTCTTCTAGGTGCTGCACTTTGCTTTCTGATTCCCGTAGCTCCAAAACTTGTAGAATCTCAGCTCCGAAAACGATATCGCACAAGCTACGCTGCAGATCCAATTTATTCACAGGAAAATAAATAAAATGCACAACTGGGCATAAAATATTTACTCTTTATCAACAAAATTTATCAAAATACAAGCGACTCCATAGGTTATCATAGCAACATGATTTACAATTGCTGATCTGTAAGTATACATTCTTTGATCTTAATTTTTAATTGCTTTTGTAAATGTCATTCAGGAAACTATAACCTCAATAGGTCGTACTTTTTGTTTTTAGTTAATAAATACTGATTATCACGCCACCAGCAACTTCTTGTAATCTTCAATAATTCTCAGGTTGCTTCTTATATGCTCTTTGCCTAATTTGTGCCTTCTTGCACTGTTTTATAATCCCTTTAGCTGCGTCATCGATTGTTGGCACTTCAGTATGAATGCAAACCGTCTGTGTTGATGTTTTGTTTGAATATACATATAGTAGAAACAATGCGTGTTTAGTACGACCTACGATATGGACAATTATTTCAGGTACACCTTGCTATATTTGCCTAGCATTAATAGAAATGAATAAAAACATGTTTTTTATTTGCTTGCTTTTTGTTTTCTATAAATATTCTGCATATCTCATTGCGGAAAACCCCTTTTTTACTTACGAAGGATCTCAGGGTTTGTATAAATTGAAAAGTGATCACCCTATTCATAACTAAAAGACTTAAACTCTAAAATTTAGATTAATTTTTGATATAAATGTAAGAATTTATAACAATTAGTTTAGATTCGAGCTTTAATAGTTCAGACCAATTATTTTCTGTGAGTTGTAAGACCAGAAATAAACCTAAAGTCTAAGAAATGTAGACTTGGTATGTTACATTCCGCACATTTTCTTGAATAAATTGATGTAAATTATGGAGGTAAAGTCATCATATTCATATTATTTTTTCACTCATGCACCTCCATTAGCACATATCGCCATTTATAAAAGTAAATGCTACTTCGGTTTTACAAAAACCTTATTTGTACCTAGAAAGACAGATCAGAGATTATTTCATTAAATAGCAGCGATTTCAGCATGAAGATTTTAATTTGGATTTACAGCTGAACCTTAGTGAAACTAAATGAGAAAACTTCTTCAATACGCAGTTTGAGATACCTTACGATGAACTTTAATGATCCATTTGGTCGGATTTCTAATTTGTTTGCTTTGCATTTTGTTTGGAAAGGAAAGGTTGATTAAATGTCCTATTGCCAGGCTTTGACTAGTTTATGCTAAATATCAAGAAAGCGCACTTTGAGTTAAATATTTTTCTCTTATACCTCAATTACCTCTTTAAAGCGTCAATGTGAAAACCCTCTCTAGCTTTGACTACTAGGCCGCGGATGAGTTGTTCGTATTTAGGGATTTGCATGTCATATTTGGCTAAATTGTCTTAAATGGCGTAATTTTGAAATTGTTCGAAGTTTTGAAGGTGGGTCCTTTAAGACTTATTTAAAATTGATTATGATTGTAAAACAAATATTCGGGGTGATTCTAGTGCAAATTGCTGAGTTTGACAAATTACTTCAACTATTTCTCACGATTGGAAATTTATTACTTGCGGTGGGTTGATTACTTTAAATGTGATCAGTGGATATTTCAAACTCCAGGTGGGGGTCTCGCATTGAGGCACTTCTTCAAAGAAATCCTGTTATACTATTAACAGTCATTATAGTGACATGCTTAAACGTAAACGGTTTTTATGGAAAAGAAATGCTTTGCTTGAGGATAGCGGTTGTCCATACACACCACAATGAAGGCTTGAAACCACTGAAAAACTAGTTTGGGAAGTTTTGCTACAGATTTCTTTTTGTTGACGACAACGAATATGTGCAAATAAATGTGCAAATCTGGATCGAGTATCAAGACAAAAGCACATTTATATTGTGACGTGAAGAAACAATTAGCTATAGCAAAAAAATGGATTCGAGAGATTTATGAACCGACGAAATAGAATTTTCCTTGCTTGAAAGTGTAACAGGCAGAAAATATTATAACAGTGGCAAAATACTTATATTGCTCACTGATTGTAAAAAGTCGAAGATCTCTTTATGAAATCGCATATGAATTCAATGTACGAAGTTATTTGAGTGGCACCAAGGACAATACCTTTTTAAAATCACCAGTGAAGACCGCCGAAATCGTCATTAAAATACGAGTGATCGGCAGTGAAATAGTATACTGTTCCACGACTGTTTTCAGTTAGGGGGATGACAAATGGGTAACAGAAAACGTCAACGTAATCTATAAGAGTTGGATAAAACAAAATTAATTTTACGATTTATCAGTTAAAAAACATAATGTGCACATCGGCATTGAAGGTCCTTTTTCTTATGTGGTTTATTTGTATGGGACCTATGGGCCTCTCCAACTAAATCTACATTCGTGATAAAAAGTTAGACTTCATGGCCTTGGTATACAAATTAAAAAAATTCTCGATCAGTCGTACGGAACGGCTGCTTCTATGTACGACAGGTCAAAAACGTAAAGTAGTATTTTCTAAGCTGTTTCCCCAGTATTAATAATCTATTTTTAAGTTTATTGAATGCAGTGTTCGGCTATTAATGTGATTTCAATGACTTCTTAAACACAGTAGTAATCATTGATATAGGTACCTACTGCAAGAATCCCACCAAACAATTTGGATTGAACTGTCCCTGCCCTTTAGACGATTGTTGCTTGCATTACGTGCAAAAGCTTTTGGTAGTGCTAAGCAGTAGTTAATTAAATTCACCTGACGGTTATTATTTCTTCGAAACTAATTAGCAGAATTAGAATATGCGTCAAACTGTAGATGAAAATTCCTGCTAAGTCTTATTTTGTTGTTCGAACTGCTTTGAACTCAAATACTAAAGACTCATAATATGTCACTCAACTTTATGAATGCAATAACGTTGGGCGTTTCACATTTCGTTATCGTCATAGTAGGTGCATAATTAGCAGCATTAGCATTATTTTGGTATTACTTTTATGTATATGTTGTATCACTTATGTATGAGACAATGTAGGAAGGGTAGAAGATCGGCTTTGTCGAACCATTATCAACTGTGCAAATTTTTCTACACGACAAAAAATATTATAATTTTAGTACTTATCATTGTTTTTACTGTGATAGTACGTTACAGTTTCATTACTTGTTTTTAAATTCAGTTACTACTTTGATTTGCATTCATCATGAGAACCTTAAAAAGTATTACAATATCTAAAAAAATATCTAGGAAAAAATCTGGTGTGATACACGCACACAACTTCCTTTTACAGTGATCTTATAATTACGCAAACATTTGATTTTGAATGTTTAAGCATTTGTCAAAATTGTTTAAAAATTACATATTCTACTGAAACCGTACAAAATAGAGCGTTAGTGGAAGAGACAAGTTTTCTATTAAGTTTTAAGCTGAATTCAAAAATTTTTTAATATACCGGATGTTCTATTTAAAATAGGAGTTAATAAAAAAACAAAAAACAAAATAAACCAATTTTAGAGGCATTCAACTGGAAAATCGCGTATGTCACATCAATACACATTAAAAATGTAAAGTTTGAAAGGAATCGTTAGAGCCGTTTCTGAAGAAATCTTAAAAAACTGAAAAATCTGAAGATCTGTTGAAAACTCAATTTAGAATTTTTGGGGTGAATCCAATACTTTCTTTATTGTCAAAGGAAATCTTCTTCTTCTTATGCTAATAGCTTGTTTATTCCAGATTATCTTTCCACCTTTTTTGTGATTTTTCGGAGCTGCGCTTACCGCGGGGTCTTCTATATCTCGCTATCCTGACTTGTCTGGTCTCGTTCATTCTGGTTATGTGCTGATTCCATTCATATCTGCGTTGTTCTACCCATTCTCCATTCTTTTATATATTACATTCGTGTCTAATGTTCCCGCTTCGAATATGATCTCTTAACGATTTGTTTGTCATTTTTCGAAGTGTCTTCATTTCCACAGTTTCCAACATCTGTTTTGTTTTAACTCTATCCGCAAGTGTTTCGGCTGCATATATCAGTACCGGTCTTACTACTGATTTGTATACTCTTATCTTCAGTTCTGGTTTTAAGTACTTATTTCGCCATATGCAATCGTTCAGGCATCCCGATATTCTCAAGGCTTTATTGGCTAGTCTTTGTACTTCCTCCTTCAATCTTTGTCACTCGTTATTTCTGTCCCTAGGTAGTTGAAGCTGTGTACTTGTTCTATTATTTGTCCTCTAGTTCTAGTTTACATGGGAGCGGTTCTCTACTTATTGTTAGGAATTTGGTTTTGTTAGTGGCAATGTTTAATCCGAATCTCTTACAGCTATTTGAAAAATGAAATAATAGTCTCTGTAGATCATCTTCGTCGTCAGTAGCTAGCACTGCATTGTCGGCGTAACTTATTATTCTAATTTCTACATATCCCATTCTGTATCCTTGTCTATTCTTAATATCTTCAATTATTTAATTCATTATCATGTTAAATAGCCTCGGACTTAACGAGTCTACTTGTCTAATGCCCTTGTTAACTGGATTTATTCGGATAATTTATCATTTATTCTCACTCTTCTATGGTTATTCTCATATATATCCTCTATTAGGTTAACTATGTTGTCTGGAACAATATATTTAGCTAGTATCTTTAGTACATGATAGAGTTGAATATTATTAAATGCTTTAGTAATATCTACAAAACAAAGGAAAGCAGGCGAATTAAATTCGAATGCTTGTTCAGCTATTTGTCTAATAACAAATATGGCATCGTTGCATGATCTTCCAACCCTGACTCCGTGTTGTTCATCCCTCAGCTCAATAATTTCTGCTAGTTTTTGTGTTACAATTTTTGTTAGAAGCTTTAATGCACTTTGTAATAGATTTATGTCTCTGTAATTATTAGGAATTTGTTTTTGTCCCGTTTTAAATATGGGGATTACTATACCGGTTCCCCAAGGGTGTGGAATTGTTTCTTTTTGGAATATGGTCTGCATCATCTTAACTAATTCTTGTCGGAGTACAGGGCCTCCATATTTCAACATTTCATTTGTTATATCATTCTCGCCAGGCGACTTCCTATTTCTTAATTTTCGCAAAGCTGATAATATTCCTTCCTCATCAACTTCGAGTCTGGTATGTACTGTCCTTCTTTCGTTGTCCTGTCCTCCGTCTTTCGTGTTTTCTGCGTAGAGGTTTTTAAAGTATTCGACCCATATATCCTCTTTTATTTTATTTGTTGGCCGTAAAAGTCTCTTTGGAGATCGTTTGTATACTTTCCCCAGTAATTCTCTTTTATACCTCTTTTTTTAGAGTTGATTTCATTGCGTACCCTTTTATAGTTTTCGCATTCTTCATTCGTCTGTATTGACTTATATTTAGTATATGATGCTCTGTTCTTCTTCGCTAATTTTGTAACCTCGTTATAAAACCGTGGTCTTTTGACCTTGGCCTGTTTGTTTTTATTGGTTCTTTTGAAGCCTAATGCTTTCTTTGCCGCTAGTGATATATTCATCTTTAATTTATTCCACGCTTCATCTACCTTGTCCTCGTCCTGTACCTTGTTCTGTAATATATGTTGTTCTAGTTGTCTCCGATATAATCCCTGAACGCTTGGATCCTCTAGTAGCTCTAGTGTTCGGGTGTTTTCTTTCAGCTTTCTGAAGTTCTAATCGTATTTTACCTAACACTAGGTTATGGTCACTATCTATTTCTACTGCGTTTAATGTTCTGACATCCAGTATCTGAGATGGATGTATGTGTTCATTTGAAATTATGTAATAAATAATTGATTTACTCGCTCTACTGTTTTTCCATGTATACTTGTATTTCATTTGGTGGTTAACGTATGTATGGTTGATTCTCAGTTTGTTATCCGCGCATAAGTTAATTAAGCAATCGCCGTTTTTGTTTTTGTTTCCTCGTGGAATCGCTGTTTTGCTCCTTGAATTATATCATTTCCTATTCTCGCGCGTAGGTCACCCATCAATAAAACCGATTGGCCGTTTGGTATTAAGTTCATGTATTTCTGTAATTTTGTGTAGAAATCTTCAGCCTGCTTGGGTTTTGAGTCCTCTGGAGCATATGCATTTATTAGATGCAATATGCCGTTATTCATTTTTAGTGTCACTGCAACTATTTTTTCGGTTACATATACTATATCGTCAATTGCTGATTTGTATTTTCTTTTAATGAAAACCCCGACTCCTTCTTTCCCTCTTTCTTCTTTTCCTACACCGCGGTAGATTAAGGTGTAGTCTTCATATGGTATTACTTCTTTGCCTTTCCTTTTTGTCTCCGAAATACAACATATATCTATATTGTTTCTATCCAACTCAAACATGACTTCTTGTTGTTTCTTGTTCCAAGATCGTATATTCCAGCATCCTATCTTGATCATCCTTTTTCGCCATTCTTGCTTTTCCGTTTTCGCGCAGTTTTCGTCGTCATCAAATCCGTTCGATTCCGAGGCTGTTTTCTGGTTTTAGGAGCTTAAATTAATTTTGCGGCGCATGGCTGCTAACCCGTTCCGCCAACCCTCCTCATTTAACCCGGGCTTGGGACAGGCAACGACACTCAACAGGCTACTCAATCCACCCGTCAAGTGTCGCAGGCAGAGTTGTCAAAGGAAATAAAAAATATTAATGTTGGTGCTACAGGAACTGGAGGAACACGCTTCCATGATCCTCGAAGAGCAACTAAAAACATGTTATGAATTATAAAATGAACAGGAGCAAGCATATTGAATATAGGGTCCCGAGTGGTGTAGCTTGAACAAGCGTCCACGTTCGATCAGCAGAGTTAAGCAACGCTGTCTCTGGTCAGAACTTGGATGGGAGTTCCACGGCTGCATCTCTCGGCGCCTCGTGGTACGGATATCACGGAAAAAAGTTGGTCCCGGCGGTCATACAACATCATGACAGTCGTTAGTGGGGTTGGAAGTCCTCATAACTGCACAGCGACGCCTATAATTGGCCTAACGGCTGTTGGCTGAGTGCGAATTAAATTAAAAAAAAAATATCAATATTTTACTCAGGAATATCGATTTTGATATTTTAAACTACGGATGTGCAATACAATTAGTATTAGCAAAAACTGACGGATAACTGTTATAAAGTGGCTTGCGGTCATATCAGTTTACTTTTCGACCAGCTAAAATAAGAAGTTATTGGGCCTCGCAGTTCAATTTTTTTATTTTTTATTTTTTGTTAATTTACACAAATGTAAAGATGCCGATTTGAATTTTGGTATACATGCTTACTATGCCTATCAAAGGTTTTTGGTTGTCATTAAGACGTGCAATTATCAAGTAGCCATGCTCACAAAAACAATGGGTAATGATTGTAATCTAGTAAACAACATCAAGAAATTAATTAATGACGTTGGTGACATCAGTTTTTTGTCTTTTGTGCTTACGAAAATGCTGTGACATAACGAACCCTTCAGCATTTGAGAATTCGTTATGTAGCTGCATTTTCTTAAACATAAAAGAACAAATTCTTATGACACTAATGTCATTCATTGTTATATCATTGTTTTTTATTGGATGACAATTGTTTTTGTGATCATGGCTAATTGATAATTGCACGTCTTAATGACAACCAAAAGCCTTTGATGGGCATTTTAAGGTAAACGGTTGCTTTTAGGCTTAGGAACTAAGAGTGCATTATTTTTGTGGTTTTTAATTCTGTTTCAGATAATAACCTAAAATTTTGAAAAATATTACAGATAACGAAGTTATAATTAAAAAAAGTTTTCAAAGATAAGTAATGTGCCTCTTACAGTCAAGTGTAATTTATGAATAATTTTGTTAGTACAGTACATAATAGTAACCATGTATACCAACATTCAAATATATATCTCTACATTTGTGGAAATTAAGAAAAAATAAGAAATCAAAAATTTTACTTCAAGGTCCTATAACTTCTTACTGAAGGGACTTTGTACAAAGGTATATTAGGTTTAATCGATTTATTATAACGTAAGGAATCTATGACTAATCGGTGTCCCATTATTTTAGGGACACCTTGTATAAGTACAATAATGACAAAGTAAATTGGACTGAACTGTGACTGTCAAGTAGTTGTTAGAATAAATGTCCACATGACATAACATATCCGAACAAATTTGGACGTTATATCTCGTTAACGTGTTCATACATGATGAACCAGCGATTAATTATTATAGTAATGAATATTTATAACACAGTTTTTGTTGTCGTAAAAGTTCATCATGAGAAATCTGTCACTTTCCACCAGGAGCATCTAAAGTCAAACCGATATTTTCTATTGTAGCATTCGAACAGAGTACGACTTTGTTGGCTCGGTCCTTTTATTAACATAAAATACACTCGTCTAATAAAGTCCTACATTATGCATCTGTTATACAAATAGTTAGTAAAAGGAAATATCTAGTGTCACCTGAGATATTCCATGAAAGAGTTACTTTTAATTTGGTCATTTAAAAGCAACGCATGTTAAACGTTTCACGTGAACTTTATCAGCATGTTATATCCCCCAAGCAAAGAACTGGATAATGTGCTTCAAGTGTAATATGAAACTTAAAGTTTTGCATCATCTTCCTGCTTTGATATTAAATACCTACCTGCAACCGTCTGTATAAAGTAACATCACAGAAAAGGAGTGTACCTAATTGGAACTGTTCGTAATAACGGTTGTTGCTAACGCTAAAACTTAATATCTTTAAGTTATACTGCGAGTAGATGTACCATTCGCCTGTACAGCTGAAAGATAATAATGTTCTTGTATGACACGTCAGTTATTGGAAACAGCGCATGTCAACCACATTGGTTTCCCAAACATTATTAAGAAAAAGCATTAAGGAATTCAAAACTGTTATATAAGCTTAGGAGTCTATAAAAAATTAATCATCTAAAGAAATCTAAATTTATTGTAATAATAAGTGGAAACCACAGGGCTCCAGTTCAGTTACTACAAAGCAGTTTCTGATCTTCCACCTAAACCCAGATAGCAATTAGCTGACTATAAAGACGAAGGAACAACACAGTAGTACAGATTCATTAATATAAATTAAAAAATCTGTAAAGGGCTTTCTCAAAACTTCCCTCGTCGACAATGTAACACTAAAAAGTTAAGAGTAAAGCTATCTTCATGTTTCTAATAAATTAAATACATTTTCAAATAAAAAAAATGTATCGCGCTCTGCAGATCGCTCGATCCTAACCGCATATCCGCAGCGCATCTAACTGCAGCGAAATTCCAACTGCACTACCGAGTCTCTTCCAGATACGCCAGGCGCGCGCTTCTGTTGAACATCACGGTGTTATGGTGGAAACATTTCTACTCTATTGTGACGTTATGCTTTATCGGTTGAGTCTTATTTTCGGCAAATGTAAAGCCTGACCTATGTGAAAGTTACCACTTCCCTTTATTTCAAAATTAACACAAAAATAAACAAACTTTTATTTTTTTTAAGGTGCTCACCCTGTATATATTTGCATGAAATTGTACCGGTTTCATGCGAGGTAGATATATAATATGTATGCAGAATATCGTCTTCCCCCGACAAATAATTTTTGAGCTATACTGCCAACAGGCAGACAGACAGACTGACGGAACTGAGAAAACATCTTTTTCGTCATCTACTGACCTTGGAGGTATTATAATGAAACTTGGTGTAGGTTAGTATTTCATAAAGTGGCATTGTTCAGTCAAAATAAATTTGATTTATTTCCACCAGTGGTGTGCATCGGGGCGACCTCAGTTACCTTATCTTAGAAAAATCTGGTACGCCACTGTTTTTTAGCCAAAAGTTTTGTAGCTATTGTAAGAGTGTTTGCTATTAAATAATATTATTTAAAAACTTCTTTAAGCTGTAGTTTGAAAACGAAGCCGTTTAGATCCCATTAAAGTCCAATGAACGAAATTGCTGTTATAGATTTTTCCGTTTTTCTCGAAAAAGGTTTATTCTATAAAAAAAAAGAGACATCTTTTGTATAGTTTCAATGGGTGAAGCTAAAAAACTTGCCGTATTGACTAAAAAACAGTGGCGTATCAGATTTGTCTAAAATAAGGTAACTGATATGGCCCCGATGCGCGCCACGGGTGGAAATAAATTCAATTTATTTTGAGCAAACAATGCCACTTTATGAAATATTATCATACACCAAGTTTCATTAGAATACCTTTAGGCGTTTTCCAGATTTTTGAAAATAAGGAATTTTTTGTTTAAACTTCAATACCCTGTATCTTGAAAACGAAGCCGTTTAGGTCCCATGTTTGTTTGAACTTTTGATCTTAGAATTGATCAAGGAACCACCTCTTAAGGTTTGTCTACGTACTTAATTAACACCCTGTATAATATGTATGCAAAATATCGTCTTCCTCCGACAAATAGTTTTTGAGCTGTACTACCAACAGGCAGACAGACAGACGGAATTGAGAAAACCTGTTTGTCGTCATCTAGCAACCCTGAAACGTGAAGATCTGATGAAATCTCGGAAGGTGATTTTTTCGTGATTACAATACTTCCTTCGTCTTTCGAATGACGGTTGGGATTGTACATGCTTGTTGTAATAGTTTTTTGCAAATGCCCATGCTAACTCTATGGGATTATACTGTCACTGGTAAGGAGGCAGTCTAAGAACGGCATGCCCATGTTGGGATAGAAATTCATCAACAACATATTATTTGTTGGTGGTGTTAATCAGTGGCCTTATAATTTCCCAAAGTTGGTGTTTGGTGCTATTTTCATTGAACGCAATTTTATTTTCAGTCAGCCAATCTGTGATTTTCGATTTTTTTAAAAAACAGTAGGTGTTTTGTCGAGGACTACAGAATGATATGGAGCATTATTATAACACAGTTCCCATTCAACTTGTTCAATGTTGGAAGCAACTGATTAACAATCCAATTGTTAAATGTCTCGCCGTTCATATGATAGTCTCGGTCTTCTACCTTACTATCTAAAAGAAAACTATACCCATCCAAAAAACCTAAATTACATCCAGCATGTAACACTGTAAGTCTTTCCCCTCATTTTTAACTTTTCTAGCATTTGCTTTAAAATCTTCATCATGCACCCACATACGCACTTGGCTTCCATTCTTATATATCCAAGTTTCATCAAGATAAATAAAGTTAATTTATTTTCCGTCTTCCAAATATTGTAAGTATTTTCTTAGAAAAGATACTTTTAAAGCTTTTATATGGGATTGTTCCGAAAGAATGGCCCTGTTGTTGCATTTTTTGTATCTATATCCCATAGCCCTGATAATTTTATAAAGATTAGTTCGTCCCATTGTGTACTCCAAATCCTGTGTGGCGTAATTGTGTAGATCATTTAAAGTAAAATGTTCTCTTTTCTTACATTTTCCGAGATAATTTTGTTTTAAAGTGAACATAAAAATCATCGCCAGTATTCTCGCTCTTTCTACCTCCTTTTTCTGAATCTTTCAACGGTTCGCCTGCATCATGTTGTTTTATAATTGCAAATACTTGATTTACGCTAATCTATAAGATACATTTTTAAAAATAACGAATTGATTTATATTTTAAAGTAATATTGTAACCCACTGAAAATAAATTTGCTGCTTTGAAACAAATTCGGCTTTTTGTTAATTTTTGACTATGCTCCTGCTTTTTTTCTAAGTAATAATTTACTACTGCTCTCTTTTCTCTAGCCAATAGTAAAACTCTCTTTGGTTTGCCATTTTTTTTTATTTTAAAAAGATTCTTCGTTGATAGAGACAATTACGAATTGAAATGTCACTTTGACAAATAAATCAAATTTTGAAATTTTGAAGTTGCAAAATTTTGCAGCGTTTCCAAATGTGAAAGTAGAAAGTTACCAACAAATTTTTTTTGCTGCAAACTTAAATATAATTATTACAATTTGACAGCCCAGGAGTTTCGTGAACAGACTTTATTTAAAGGTAAAACAATTGTTATCTCCAGAGCAAGCTTCACTGCTATATAGAAAGAAATGTTAGTGAAGTATCAAAATAATGTTACATAAAATAAAACAGTTTCATTTTTGTAAATCTATATAACAAACAGATAAATAATTGCAAATGTTTTTAAGATGACTTAAAAATGACTATGATCAAATATACTTATATTTGGCTACACCTTTTATCAATAAGTAAAATGCATGCCAGGAACATAACTATCGAATTTTAGATAGAATAAAGGAATAAATATTATTTTCTGTAAATATACCATACGGATTGTATTTTGTTTATTTGAAAAACATTAAATTTACAATTTATACTATTTATGCCCGATCGTGATAATCATGTAAATTAATTTTAGATTCCTTACTTATCACAATATAAAATAGTTTTCGCGCTCATATTAGGTGCAATATTTTTAGTCATGATATCCAAGGTATTCCAGACAAAATGAAATGCAGCCTACACAATCGTAGAAACAAGTTTTACCTTGGAATTTTCCATTCAATTATAGCGTAGGTATATTTCCAAGATGTTGAACCAATTGTTTTCGAAGGTTTATTTGATTACAAATAATATGGCTATCAAATTCCCACATAATAATTTCTACATCATACGGGCCACGTGCAATCTAATACATAAAAGGTTTCCTAACTACTGCTACCAAATATTCCAACAGCAATAATTATGAAAAATGGTGTAGAAAAGTAATTGGAATGCCTTACCATTTATTTCAATATCTTCAATTTTGTCAATCAAGTGAACCATCTCCCCTTTGCGTCGGCGTCAAACACATTTTAGAATAATTATAAGGACCTAGCAGAGCAAGCAACCTACGTCTTGATATTATTTGCAAAACATCCCTCCGGGATATCTATTAAGCCGCAGTGCTACAATTTAAAGTTAAAAGTGGTTCGTATTTTTCATGTGATATGAATACCTGGCACAGCTCGGCTTTGACATTTCGCTGATGGATGTACGGCTGGTAGCTTTAAAAGTTTTCTTTCCACGTTATAAAATGTACCGAATATGGTTAACTAGATGTGTTTGGAAAAAATTAAATTTATTTACGAAATGCTTGGCAAATTAAAAGGCAATTCTACACCGAACATAACTAAGACCTCTTACAATTCGATTAAAAGAGTGATTGTTGTTTTTACAAACTCACTTATAGCACTAATTCAGCCCCCCAAATATTAATTAAATTTATAATGGGAATCTAAGCGGGTCTTTTTGTGGGGAAAAGACCAAATTAACTTCAAGCGGCACAAAAAATATAACAAGAAAAACCCATTCACATCACAAAGGATTATAGCTAATAGTAATGCTTAATTGGCTGGTAACTATACGAAAATCACCAACCCTGCATTATTAAAGTTCTAACACAGTAAATATACGTTTTGCTGAAATTAATTTACTGCTGAACTGCTGGTCTGTATTTTTAATATAGGATAACCGTTAAAATTTCAAGCTGTTGGGGTAACTTTAAATTAAAAAATTATGGCTGTTTTTTAGTATGTCCTTACCAGATAATCTTTATAGCTTTCGTAACGCTTCTGAACTGAGGTGCTGCCTTAGGAACACGTTTTTTATGTGCTATGATCTTGTCCACAGTTAAGATATTGTGAACATAAGCGTTATTGCATTTATCGATAGGGTATTGTTGTTTTGAGACTCTTCTCCTTATAATGACTTTAACCAAAACACTGATATGTTTACGGTAAGGCATCATTACTATTCCACTGTTTCGACTGGCAGGCTGGATGATTAATTACTAGTTGGGATTTAAATTAGCAATTTGTTTATCTACCCATCAGGAAAGTCTAGTTCAAACGCAACAGGGACGTTAGAGATTAAACTTCTTTATTTTATTTTATTAGAATTATTTATATACATGTACTTGCGTAAATTTGGCGTAATAAAGTTTTTGTAGGTAAATTTTGTATTTTCAAAATTCATATCGTATATCAAGAGCGCAGCAAATAATCATATGTCTTAAAAATACCAACCTAACTAAGAGACGTGAAAACCAACTAACACAATCGTTTGTTATACTCACCAAGGGATTAAAAATGTGATCTCCAGCTGGATATAAATTAAAAGTCTGATCTTTACTAGATTCAGCAAATGTGTGTAACATCAATTTCAAGCTATTTCGTGTCTGGATTAAATTACTTTATTGAGCCACAGTAAATGATATTAGTAAACGTGAACCAGCGTAATGACCATAACAAATGCTGGAAATTTGTGCCTTCCTTCTCTAAACATTTTCGAGCTCCTTTTCCCATTTCGTGGAAAAGATTAAAATATAAAAGTAAATAGTTAATTTCTTGGCATTTTTCTTTAATTGGAACTGTCAGTTTGTTTAAATTGTTAACCAGAGTCTTAAAAATAGTGATATTCTAAAAATACAATAGAAAAATATTTTAAAAAAAAACAGTCATATCACGAAAGTGAGGGGGGCAGGGTATTGCACTGTTCCTACTTATGATTGTATCTTCAAAATATTTACATGCTCTGTCGCGCCATCCTGTTGCAGAAAACCACCCTGTAGAGTGCAATAATTCCTTTCTGCACCTTCCTGCAGTTGGCGCACCGCCCTTTCAACACTCTTGCCCGAACTAATCTACGATCACTTGATGCAAGTCAGACTCCTATTTGCTGTGTATAAATTGGTGTTTCCAGTGTAGCGTAAAGATTCTCGTTTCTTGAAATCTGAATCAATCTACCTATTAATGTAAAACCAAGCTTCGTTTTCAAAGAAGGCTACATTTAACTGATCAGTCGGTACATAGCTACTTGTTACCTAGCTACCAAAGTAGATATTGCATTTTCTATTTCGGTTACTCTTATGGCAAATAGTATTTCAACTTTTTCCAACTCATGGAATTTCTACGTTCCGTAAAATTTTAGGCAACTTGTATACGGTGACCGCTGAAAGGTCGGCATCAAATGGGAAAATGTTCACTTTTGATTTAAAAAACAACTTTTCAAGGCAATAACTTCGGCCCATCATCTATTTAGCCCCTATCAGATATACCGAGTGATATTTACTTAGTTAGAAAATGCAGCTTGTCAAAATTGTAAAAATTCAGAAAGTGTGGTTTTTCGAAAAATTATGTAAGATTTTTTTAAGATTGTTTTAGTGTGTGGTAATTTTAGCTAACTGGACAACAGCAAGGCCAGAAAAACACTTTTTTCATTAACTTCCGCAAAAGTAATAACATTTAAATTTAAAAAAAAATATTTTTCATTATTCCAGATACCAAGACAAGATTCAAATTATTTTTTTTTAGATAAAGATTTTAACGATTTATAATTGGAAAACATTATAGAATATGTTAGCTATTCCTTTACATTTTTGATTATTTACGTTGTTGATGCAAGGCGCTTTTTAAGAGAAATATTTTTCAGTAATAATTAATATCAATTGTAAATGGCTTCTAGAAACTCTAACCTACACCCAATCAGGGACATGGCTAGTGCTTACAATACCGGACCAAAATCTTAATCCTGGTATTCGGTATTCAAAATTTTTAATACCGGGATACCGGTAATAAAACCGGTATTACTATTAAAAAATTTACGTATTAAATCTATACTTAGTTATTACATCTAAAAATAATATCCAAAAAACAAATAAAAATGTGTGGTTAAAAATAACATTGCTTACAAAAGGAATTCCATTAGCTTAAAATTTTTTTCTTTATAAGTAGATAAATAAATACAGTAGATGAAAAATATGACAAATAACAAATTCTAGCAATATAACAAAATTAAGTTTTCTTATGTGTAACTAATATAGAAACTAACAAATTAAAATTGTCCATCAAATATTAATTTTCTTTATTAAAATGTGCTCTCAAAAAGCACTAATAATTGATGCTTTCATCATTATCATTAAGGGAAGACCGAATTTTTGTGCAGATTTGGCCGGCCGCAGTCAATAAGTAATCATATACCTTTTTAAATACGTCTCTTTTGTTCCAGTTTTTTCAGAGAACGTGATCTCATCTTTTATTTTGTGTTCAAATCTCGTTATTTTTTAAAATCTTAGGCACAGTTGTAAGTGTTTCTTCTACTGCCACCTTCAGTTTTCTCTTTAATACATCGCGGACAGACATCAAGCAAGATTCTAAAATACATATTTGTAACTTCTGTAAGTGATGTTTCTTCCTCTAAATTTGCATGTAAAACCCGTTTAGTTAAACATATAATTTTTTTTTCGTGAGTGTACCTTTAGGTATACGTTGAAATAACATCTCGTTGTCATCTTGTGAGCCTTTTTGTAGCTCTTGAAGTATCTGTGACAAATCTGTCGTCTCTGTAAAATGCGAAATTTTAAAGCATCCAGTAGTTCCAAAGATATTGAATACAATTTGTGTTGGGAAAGAGCCTCCATCATAAATTTTAAAGGATGTATCAGCCATTAAAAGATTTGCATCTTTTCGACATAATGCGTCTACTGCTAGTTTTATAGGAGTCAAGGCGGCAATAGCTGCAGATAGTAAATTAAGTTAGTCAGAAAAAATGTTTAGCCTAACCTATATCAATCAGCGCTTTTTGAACACAATATCTTCATTCATAAAACTTTTCCAACATGAACATTATTATTTTGCTATATCCTAGCACTTTCTTATTGTGAGTGAAGATTTTGGTATATCTTTAAACCCCCTTGCACTCAAACCTTCTCTTATGTCATAAGAATTAATGAAAATATTAAGACAGGCCATCGCGGGCGGTCATGCGTGCGAGCAACTTCTGGAAGTTTATTATTTTATTGATTTTAAAATAACTCGTTATTAATAGTTTCGAATGTTTCTAAGCACCTTGTCCGTCACTATTAGAAAGTTCACATTTTTATTAAAATTTAATCCATACATTGTTTTTAAATGGGTATGAAGGCCACTAGTAGATCCTCCACCACATTTTATTTCTTTAGAACACTTCTTACATTTAGCCAATTGTCCACTTTTTTCTGTTAAGAAATGGTTCTAAATGGAAGCTTCATCGTTTCCTTTTCTGTACTCAGCAAAGGTTTTTGTATCCATGACCTCCAAGGGGTTATGGTAGTCTAATAATTAAAATATGATTAAAGTAATTATGCTATAATTTGTTTCACTAAAAATGCTTTGAATAAATATTTTGATTTATTCGTCACATTATGAGACATATTTCAGTTTTAACTGTAATAAATATTTTTATAAATGTCATTTTTTATAGGTATACGTTAATACCGAAATACCGGTATTTTTGACATCAATACCGGTTTTCAATGTCGGACAAAAATTGTCCGGGATCCCGGTATTCGGGATCCCGGAATCCCGGTATTGTAAGCTCTAGACATGGCGTCTGTAATTGTCGTGACGAAAACACACGTTTGGATAGTTCTCCTTTATTATATAGAGGATTTAAAAAGACACGTTTTCTTAATTTTTAATTACTCGTATCGATTGGCGGAAAAATAGTATGTCTATCTTGGACGAACAGCAACATTTCCAGACTCCTGTGTTGTTGGGCTCGGCATTCACCTCGCCCAACAATATTCACAGTCGTCTGGGAATGTTACGCTTTTCGTCCTAGATACACAATATACTATTTCCGCCAATCGTACTAGAACTGACACATTATTAACAAAATTTTGTGGAACACAGTCAAACATTTCATTACACCAGCGGTTGCTAGGTAATTTACAATAAAACTGTACAGGAATCATATTCCCGGCCTAGGCAGGGAATATTTTTCGAAGGTAATTATTGATGACTAGTAAGTCACCCGAACTACTACGCTTCGGTTCGCTAATTGAAGAGTGATATCATTAATATGAATTAAAAAAAGGATGAGAGAGATTCCTCTCCAAAGGGGCCCTTGGGGCTCTGACTCTACCCAAAAGAACCCTCGGGGCTCCGCCCCTCTCCAGGGAAGCCCCCGGGGCTCCGCCCCTATCTAAGGTGGGCCTCGGGGCTCCAACGCTCTCCAAGGGGCCCTCGGGGCTCCAACCCTCTCCAAGGGGGCCCTCGGGACCCCGCCCCTCTCCAAAGAAACCCTCGGGGTTCTGACCCACTCCAAGGAGGCCATCGGGGCTCCGACCCTCTCCAAGGAGGCCCGCGGGGCTTCACCCCTCTCTAAGGGGGCCCTCGGGGCTCCGCCCCTCTCCAATTAAGCCCTCGGGATTCCGCCCCTCTCCAAGGGGGCCTTGGGGCTCCGACTATCTCCAAGGGGGCCCTCGGGGCTCCGACCCTCTCCAAGGGAGCCTGTGGGGAACCGCCCCTTTCCAAGGGGGCCCTCGGGGCTCCGACCCTTTCCAAGGGGGCCCGCGGGGCTCTGCCCCTCTCCAAAGGAGCCCTCGGGGCTCCGCCTCTCGAGGCGCATTCACCTAATCAGGGACATGGCGTCTGTAATTGTCGTGACGAACACACACGTTTGGATAGTTCTCCTTTATTATATAGAGGATTTAAAAAGACACGTTTTCTTAATTTTTTAATTACTCGTATCGATTGGCGGAAAAATAGATTGTGTATCTTGGACGAACAGCAACATCTCCAGACTCCTGTGATGTTGGGCTCGGCATTCGCCTCGCCGAACAATATTCACAGTCGTCTGGGAATGTCACGCTTTTCGTCCTAGATACACAATCTACTATTATAAAAATTCTGTAAATGTTTTTTAATGTTGTCCAAATGAAGAGATTTTTCTTTATTTGGTTTCGATGTTCTAAACATTTTGGATTTTTAAAAAAATATTGAGTCAAACCTTTGCATTTAGATCGAAAATCACATTTTAGATAACTTTTTTTAGTATTTTTTTTTCTTATCTTCGCTAGTAAATGCATTTTTCGAAATTATTTTCAAAAAACTTGAAATTTAACAGATAACGGAAGTCACGCGACAACTTTTGTTTCACCCAATTGTAATGTTTTTCAACCACCTCAGATGACAAAAGTTCTAGATTATCCAAAAAACTTAATAATTTTTTTTCTATTTGACTTTAACTTTTGTAATCATTGTAACGGGTGTTCATAAACAGTCGTCATCCCAGTCAGGTTTTGACTTCAGAAACGTATGTCTATTAAAACTGAGAAAAAATGCGCTATGACAGTACTCAATGACGTTTCATTGTGTTGCACGAATTAATCAAAGACATAACATTTTGTTTTTTCAAAGCAACTGGGATGACGACTGTTTATGAACACCCGTTATAACAGCAATGAGATAACATGAATAAGAAGAATAGAATGCATTACTTGAATAAGAAAGAGATAAACATAGAAGTAAGTATTCGAGTTGGCTTAACCATTTTAATTATGACATATGTCAAACTAAATATGCCTACTAAAAGGATTTTTCATATGGTCATCCCTTTCTTACTTTGGCATTCTATTTCGGTCTTCATAATTGTTATTGCTATTATATACAGATTGATGGCGGCTAGTACGAACACAGGGACATGCAAGACACTTGTTCTTTTACACTATAATGGACCTTGATGTTTTCTAAATGTAGAATAATTCGGCATAGAAACAGAACGAAGTAATTAATGTAGTTGATTGCAAAAAAGTGTCGAGTAGATGCGTGAAAGCAATGCAAGTTAAGTCTTGACGCGAATGTATCGGTAAAAAGTACCACATATACTGTAATACTGTGACAGCTGCGTGATAGTACACTATCTATATTAAAGTGCCAGTCGTGGAAACTCAATGGCTACACATGTCCCCATCCGTATATTGCTATGGCATCGTACCCGGAGGCTATTCTGTTTAATTGTCAATTTTTAGTATAAACAATTAAATAAAAGAATAACAGAATTGATTAAGGTTTAATTGTTAAAACTTTCATACTGGGAAAACTAAGAGTTTTCTAATAAAATTATACATGATATAATAATATACAAGTTAAATGGATTTACTCGACCTGATTTTTACAACTTGTGAGCAGGTTTTTATTTGAAAGACTAGTAATGAGAAATGAATGTCAATAATTACTTCTAGATCAGTACAATACTGTGTCACATTTAATAAGCATGTTTGTTTTAACTTAAGGCAATTAAGCTAAAGTAACTGAGAACTGATGCTACACAATGTAAAAACATGCTAAAATTGATAGTGAATTACAACCTGTTAAAAAAGGTAAGAATAGTATCAGAAAAATATGATGATGATTTAATGCATGTGAGCAATTTACAGAATATTTGCACAAAAATCACATAAAGACCGTGTAGTCGTAAATAAGAAATAAAGCAGAAGGTACCTGCAAAGAAGGTTAAAATGTGTTTAAGTGAACAAGTGTTAAACTGATGCAATTGACAAAAATAAAATTTTATCTATTATTAAGTAAGTGGTATGTCAGTTACTATGTAATAAAACGGAATTAAAATAATAAGCAGAAAAATAATAGCGTGAACAAGTAGACATTTGTATGTTGAGGCTGGGTTTGATATTAAACTAAATAAAATCCAGTAATCAAGTTAAATGGTGTTTTAATAGTGAAGTAGAAGCAGATGCAAGTGGTAAAGCTCGTCTGCGAATGTATGAAGTCACTGGCATAAGGTGTGACTATGTACGACGTTCGCTGGCTACTCTATCGGTGTAGTAACTTTACGAGGAAGGTGGAAACCGTGCAGCTAAAGTGAAACTGTTACAACCAGCACCTGTTCGGCAGATAATCCTGAGTTAGGAGTTCGGAGCGGTTCTTGGTTTTCAAACTGCATAGGATACTGTGGAGTCGGAAGTAGTCCCTGAGATAGAGAATTTCTTGCTCTGCAGGCAATGCATAAGGGAGAAAAGGCGTTGAGGTTGTGAATCGAAGTTGGTGCGGCGAACAAATAGTCGGACCTGGACACAACGTCGACCGGGTATTTTGAACGTCCACAACGTCGACCGTGCCCACTACCTCGACTCGTATAGAATGACGCTACGGACATTGCGGGGGTACACACGTACTCTTTTATCACATGCAAATTAATAAATGCAAGAAGACCTACCTGATTAAATAGACTCTAATTTGGTTGTCTTATTCAATTATTGAGTGTAATTGAGGTTAGTTCAAAGCTCAAATAAAGCAGCACTTGGAAGAATGCGAGAATATTATATTATCAAGGCAATTTAATCAAATTATTATTTTAGCCAATTGTTAAAACACAACCCTGATAAGTTATTCATGTTATATCCAGTTAATCAGTTGAAATTTAGATTTAACAATTACACTAAATGGCAGAGTACTTGGCTATTTAATTAAATTCCTAACTAATATTTATATAAGTAATTTTGGACTAACTACAAAAATATAAACGAGTATAAAGAAAGCAATTATACCCATTCACTGCAATATGTAATGGTTATAGGTTAAATAATGGTTGTAAAAAGCAAACCTAAGCTTAAATAAAATTATTGTGATAAATAAACTGTGACAATATTAAAGCATTAACATAAGTTTACATAGAAGGCTAGCAAATTTGATATCAATGAGGAAAATTATGTGATAAAGGAGGATAAATTAGAGAAAGCGAGGGAGTGTTAACAGATTCATAGAGAAATGCATTAAAAGGGCTGCTGCAGCATTCTGTCCAAATGGAGATTGGAGATTACCTAAATTAGTGCACAACTTTGGGGAATATGGGTCGGAAGTTGATTTAAATTAACACAATATTTTATGTTAATAGAAAACGTGAACACTGGGGGATAAAGACAAATTTGGTTATTAACTGTACAAACTTTTGGCGAGATTGTTGTTGTGCTAACAATAGATTTCAACGAAGTAAACTGAGAAGGTATTTTAATTTATTTAAATTATATTAAAATTGTGTTAAGGGGCCAATATTCATTGCATCATCCTCGTTGGTTAAAATGCATTTCAATTGTTTTTTGCCGTGTGTATGATGTAGATGGCATGCTGCAGTTAGTTGTTTTAGTACTTTTGCAGGAGTGAGACGAGGTACAATCAGTTTCTGATATAGAACGCTTCTTTGTTAAAAAATATGAGCATCAAGTAAATACTTACCTGTCTTTGAACTGATCAAAGAGTATGGTGTGAAAATCACATATTAAAACTAACAACGGTGATAAAGTTTACGTAATAATTCTTCTGGTGAAACAAAAGTAACAAACTGTTCTAGTACAAATGAAACCAGATACAAAGCTTTTCACAACCGTGATCATTCCAAACATAAACATTGTAGTATGGCAACAGTACAATTTGTACTAAGCCAAAACATTCTGGATTTTATTAAGTTTCCAGGTGAATCATATTAAGACAGCTTGAGGTGCTACTTAGAGAAACCGCAGTCAGGCGAGAAAGACAATTCGTATAGTGAAAGCTAACACTGCTAAAGATAACAAAAGGGCGTTGTATATATGTAGTTTTAATAAAGGAAATATTACTAGCTGATCCAAATGGTCTAACAATTTTAAAGTGTCTAAAAACTGATGAATGTCTAGAGCTTACATTTACAATCAAACAGTGCATAAATATTATATTTATTACATTACTGAACGTTTTATTAGCGCCTCTAGCTTTCCTGAGAATTAATTCGAGGTAGCTGTAAATTACTTCTAGTCAATTTACATAATTACTTTTAGTCTTACAACTTTGTAATTTGAAATACCCATGAAACATTAACGCCCCTGTACAGCAGACACTTAGTTAACAGGTGTACAGTAGGATTTATTTTATAATCGAAGAAAGAGACACGATATTTATATTGAACCCTTTTATTAACAATGATTGGCTAACAGAAAACTTCATATTTACAGTGGATACTCAAATATGTCGAAGAAGAAGCTACACTTACATAACAATAGAATGATAGAATAAAAGCATCCCTTAAATTTGTAAGAGTATTAGAATTACTAGTGCTACAATTACTGATCACTGTGCCCGGATGTACCACAGAGTGCATGTACTTTTGGTATAGGGTGCACCCCAAACCGTTATCGTAATTAATTGGAGGTCAACACATATTTTCTCTGTTGTCGGCCTAGAGCATTAAAATAATAACAACGTGTGAAAATAACCTAACAAGCTGCTTTGTAATGCACCGGTGCCGGCGAAACTATGTTCTCTGATGTAAATTAGAGAGTAATTCGAGCTGAGACCATAGATTCGCTCGTTTGGAATGCGCCCAATACTAAAAATTACGTGCACTCTTGAGTGCACCTGTACCGCTCCCTTAAACGAAGGGTGGACACAGCATGGGTTGGCTCAAGACTCTCGGTAGAATAATGGCGTGGGTAAGGACTAGCAGTGATCCTTAGGGTAACAAAATAAATTCAAGAAAAGCGAAATTTGGGCGCCTTGTCGTTAAACAACTCAAAAACAAACCTAGCTAGTACAACAAATCAACACCTACCTTGTAAGCTTCCTACATCAATCTAAATCTCAAAAGAACACTAGCAGGTTCAAGAAAGGGTAGTAATGCGAACAACAAAAAATACAAACAGTAACAGCCAAGAGAATATTAAATATTCAACAATGAAACACAATTCAATCATTTGGAGTAACCCAACTTATAAGCACATTTAATATGAAATATTTATGAATCGGGACAATACGAATAAGACAAATATGCTTTTCGAGCCAGCCGCCTGAAATTTGTAAAATAATTGCCAAACAGAGACAACATTTAGGAATCAAATTCCAGTTCTTTTAATCACAAGATAGCGCACTGAGCATTGACATGTGGGCCCATGTCCAAAGGAGGCGGCGGAAGTGAGTTTTGGATACATACGTATTTCAGATATTTTGAAACGATTAATCACCTACGCTTTTAGCCTTAGCAAGAACTGAGTATATTTGCGGCAACTGACTTTGTCGATAAAAATGCTGAGGAATGAAAGTACTTACATTTTGATGTTCAGCGATCGTGAGTGGGAAGAACCTAGTATGTTGCATCATAGGGCTTCTAAGCAGAATTTGGCTGCTTCATTTCATAGAACTTAAAGACGACACTAGCAAAAGACAGTTAACTGCGGCAAAAGTCGGCCTAGTGCATTCTGGAGTTTTTAGCCAGCTCGCACGTAGAAGCGAAAAAATGGGAGTCCCGGATATTTCTTGAGTAACTGTAGAACAACCTTAAGAAAGCCGCATGGAAACCGGCCAAAGCCGGCCGTTTGTGAAGAAAACGACTCCGCTAGCTGTTTCCATTTCTTTAAACAAGAGCGGTTTTGGCCTGCTTCTTTAATTTCAAATCCCGCGAAGGCGTTCGGTGAAAAAATAATAATCGAAAAGCGCGTCTGCTTCGCGGCAAGCTACTCAGAAAAGCGTTGCAGGTGCCTTATCTCTAAAGTCGGGCACTTTACGGGATAAGCCTAAATTCCTGTGGTACAGCACTTAAATAAAAGGTGGTCCGAAAGAAGATGCGAATTGCTAGGAAGCGCTATTGAAATGGGACGTTACACACCTAAGTACAGAGATGGGCGTGCAACACCAGTTACATAGAAACGTTATTTAACTGATCAGCAAGTATCTTTAATTTGTGATTTAATTATTCCAGAAACTTCTCATACTGTAAGCTGTTAGGGGTCTTTTTTATTGGAGCAGCACTTTTGTTGTAACATTTGGTGTGGTACATGAATAAAAGACTTTCGTCTGGGTAACAATAATTGTTTTCAGTATAATTTATTCAGCCTTACACCTCAGGTAAAGGCACCAATTTAAGTTCACAATCACTTGATTTGCACGATAATCGTCTGTATTAAATCCTAAATAATTTAGCAACAAGACAATATTTAAAAACAACATGTTCTCTCACTTAGGCTTCTAAGTTTGCTTTTAATAAAAATTAGCTGTTTAGGCCACTACATAGGTGGCCCTATTCCAATTGGATTTTTTTTTCTTTTTTGAAGTTGAATTGCTAGAGGCTACAGTGGAATGTACTTGATATTTGATCGTCGTTCGAAATTAGTAACGCCAACGTACGAAAGTTCGGAACGGCGATGATATGAAAGTTAGCGCATTGAGGACGCAGTGTTTATATTCACATAGGTACCTATTTATTTATTTCAATCTATTACATGGGCGATAAGAAGTAGTAAGATTATACAAATATATTTTATAACTTAATAATTTAATTTGGAGCAATACGGTAATGCCAATTATTTCAGCACAATTTGTATAATTTTTATCTATATTATTCATATCTGAAAGTATTTAGCTTCATAATATCTTTTACATAATTTCGGTTTATATAAGTAAGATCTGTATTGAATTATGTACAAAATATGTGAACGCATCTTAATCGTTCTAATAAAACTTAAACAGTTAGATGAAACATAAAGAAAGACAAAAATATGAAAGATAAAAAGTATTGTATTTAGTATGACTCGAATCTACATTCCTAGAGGGAATCTGATTTCTAGTCAGACAGGTTTATTTGTATTATGAAGAGGTTGCTAACGATGTAAGGAAGTAAACTGGATCGAAATCCTAAATAAACTGAACATCTACAAATCTGAAACTCTGACTTGAACTGTGTGGATTAATTGTATTTATTTATGTTAGCAGTTTTGTTCGCTTCCAGGTTTTTAAAAAATATAATATTTGTTAGTGCAATAAGTTGATGTTATGCAACGAGGTATAAATATTGCCCAAGGAAGCTAAGCCACCTTGAGGGGGTGGTACACAATGCCACTTTTGATACGATCGTAGAAAAAGGTTATTAGCCTAACTATAAACTACATATGTTGCAACCTACGTTCTATATTAAATTTACAACAACTAATCAAGAAATTTGCTGATTATTAACCTTTTATTGGACAAAGATTAAAATATTAACGTAATGATGTGATACACTAGAATTCTGTAGAGCAATATTTTTTAAAAGACGAATTAAATTCTGTTGTGAAATTTTAAGATTACGTATGTGATTTCGATGTTTTTATGCCTCACTAATACTCAAAGACAACATCCGCTTTTCCCTTTAGGTTAATTATAGTTTTAAAACTGCTAACTGTATGAAACTGGTCTCGGGAAATTCAATTTAAATGCCGGCGACCCTTTAAAATTCCCAGTGGCTGCTCGGCACTTCCTGATTAATTTTTACAGCTGCTCGAGTAGATTGCCGCCTGCGAGTAAAATCACGATCCATATTTTACACCAACACAAATGAAATTGACCAGTTTCAACATTACCTACAGGGCGATCCAAAAAGAATGGGATGCAATTCAGGGGAATAATTTTCTCTTCAAAGCAGATCTATAGAACCCCGAAATTGAATATTTATTTTTACTTCCTTCACACCTCAACAACTAAAAGAGATCATTTATAAGTTGAGCGGTTTCTGTCATTTGCTACGATAACACAGAATCTCAAATAAATATAACTGATATGTCGTTATGTCATATACATATATGTTGTATGTCCTTTTTACTTCCCTCGTCTGAAAGACGAAGGAAGTATTGTGATCACGAAAAAATCCCCTTCCAAGATTTTTTTAGATCTTCACGTTTCAAGGTCCCTAGATGGCGAAAAAGAGCTTTTCTCAATTCCGTCAATCTGTCTGTTTGTCTGTCTGTCTCTCTGTCCGTCTGTTGGCAGTATAGCTCAAAAAATATTTGTCGGAGAAAGACGATATTTTGCATACATATTATATATCCACCTCGCATGAAACCGATACAATTTCATACAAATATATACAGGGTGAGCAGCTTAAAAAAATAAAATTTTGTTTACTTTTGTGTTAATTTTGAAATAAAAGGAAGTAATCACTTTCACATAGGTCAGGCTTAAATTCGCCGAAAATAAGACTCAACCGTTAGAGAATAATGTCACAAAAGAGTAAAAACATTTCAACAATAACAGCGTTTTCTTTAAGAACAGCGCGCGCCGGACTTATTTGAAAGCGGCTTAGTAGCGTAGATGGCTTTATCGATGCAGATAGGGTCTCTATTTTGGGGCGCTCTGCAGATGCGGCGGGTTCAAACCCGTGCGGAATATTTTTTTTTTTATTTGAAAATGCATTTAATTTATTAGACACGTGAAGATATCTTTACTCCTAACTGAATTTGATTTTTAAAATTTATTATTGTCACAATGTCGACGAGGGAAGTTCTGCGTAAAGCCTTTTACAGCTTTTTTTGGCATGGAACCGTGGCTAATTGAGTATAAGTATAGTAAAGCAGTTTTTAAGAATTGGTTTTATAATGCAGACTTAACTAGATTTTTGCAGAGAATTTAATCGTATCTAATATTGCACCTGCTGCTACAGAACTATTATAGCATCGGCGATTCTGGAAAACTGTTCCGCATCATGCTACACGGCGGCCAAAAACCTGGGTGGTATTGATATGAGTTGCTAGAATTTTTCAAGTGGGAAATAATTATGATAGACGCTAATGAAGACTTCTTTGGGGCGCTTAGCACAAGAATTGCGAAATATCTCACCTTGGTGCCCACAATCATCTTGAAAAAGTCTAGCAATTCAATCTTTAATGTTCATCATTTACATATATCATACAAGTTGAATAAATTATTCGGTAATATGCTCATTTAACGGAATTATTTCTATTTTTAGGAGGCGGCAGCTACTCTACTTGATAATGTGGTTGATGTTTTCATCATTTCAACATTTTTGGTACCAGGGGTACTATATCTTAATATAACATGTGATTTCAAAAACGAATAAAACAGTAGCCCAGGTAAGAGAATGACGGAAATATATTGCATGCCTGAGAATGATTAAAAAATTAGTGATTTTAGTGAAGAACAAAAACAGTCTATGTTGGAAATGTATATTAGAAATGGTCGAAAATGTAATGGCCATGGGTGTATTCTGTTGGTCGAGTTGCATTTGAAGGCTTTCGCCAAACATTTCCAAATGTCAATGCTTCTTCTGCAGCTTTTATAACTGTATTCTGCACATTGTGGGTTTGTATAAAGACACAGGGAGCATAACGTGCAAATAGGCAAGCAGTGGGGTTATCTTATAGTTTACGTCGCCCCGTTTCTAGAGCGAGTATACAGGTGGGATTAAAATTTGACAACGATACTTTTTGTACAAAGGTACTGATTTAGGTTAGTTGCAGTTTAATATTTGTGTATACCTAGTCTGTGTAATGTAAAGGATGGGTATAGGCCGTAACGAAAGAGTTACTTTGCCTATTCCTTTTAAATTACTGGCTCTAGAAGCGGTAGCTCAAATTGGACGACGTAAACTAGCACTTGTCAACGTATTCCTAAACAAGGCATTCAACTTCATCCTTACAGGCTGCAAGCCTTTCATAAAATACTCCCTCTTGATAGATATCGAAGACGAGAACTCTGTCGATGTTTTTTACATAAATTAAAAAAAATAATTGGGGATCTCGAAAAAACCTTTGCAGATTAAGTTTGGTTGCACCTTTGTGGATATGCAAATTGCCAAAGTATGAGGTGTTCGAACAATACTCATTTTTTTAATGAAATTCCACTACACTCACAAAAAAGTGGAGTGTGGGCAGTTATGTGTAAAGGAAGGATGGCCGGGCCAATATTTTTTAAGGTAAAATCCCTCAGCTAGCTATTGATAACTACCTGATTGCATTTGGAATTTTAGGAATGGTAAATGCTGAGACATATGGGTTAGAAATAGTAGGGGGAATCAGAAATATGTAATTTAGAAATCTTGTCTCCGTTCATGTACATGTTACACGATAATGAAATAGCGGAAGGGTATTTTCAGCAGGATGAGGCACGAATTGTCACTATTCGAATAAACCTGAACATCTTAAGGGAATTATTTGCAATTTACGTGATTTCTGCTTATACCAATGCATAAAGAATTAAATTTTTACAACTGATTTTGTTGATATGGAGGATCTTAGAGAGTGAATTAGAAATAAAATCGAAGGAATCAATAATATACCGACAGCGCTGGACAATGTTATTAATCCTGTTAACAAAATTATTGTCGTGCTGTCTCGGGGCAATTTTTTAAGTACGAATGTTGCGCTTGTGGCGTCAAAGGCAATAATTCGTGTATTTTCTAAAATTACCATTTACGAGTGTTATCATTGTCTCGGTATAACGAATTTTGCAAGTTCGAAATCACAGATGTGGTTTACCCAACAGCAGGCGATGTCTAAGGTACTTGGTACTTGGAATACTTAGAACTTGACTATTACAACTAAACAAACAAACAAATTCAATTTTGTGGGCGTAACAATAAGATTCAAAATTTTCGGAAACGATGGAATTTTTGTATCGAAACCAACCACACCTTTTCTATGTGAAATTAAAATATCTATTACGACATCGGAGTTGGTGTACCAACAATGTCGATATAAGGAATTATCACTCTTAGTATCAAGCAAAACTGGGGCAAGCATTCTCCACATACAGATTAAATTTCAGTTCGACGGGAATGTAAGAAAAGTAATTATCAGCCCAAGTTTGAACTTAATCCGATAAGAAGTTTTTCAGTTGCGAAGAGATTGAAAAATTTAAATTCAACGTCTGGAGCGTGTAACTTCTGCAGATTGGATATTTTACTAAGACATATTTGACTCTATTTCTCTATTTAAAGAGAACAGTATACTCCTGGTTGGTGTCGTATTCTATTCGGAACAAGCCGTATATAGTCAAATTTTTGACGATATTGAAAAACAAAAGGCTAACATTCCTGGAAAATTAATATCAACGTCGGAGTTTTAATTATCTTAGCCTACAATATTTCCCAATTATGTTATACAACCCACTTGTCATCATAATTCGGTTGCTACCAAGATAAAGTTAATATCCTTAAAATGTCAGGTAGAACGATTTATAACGAAATATAATCTCAGAAATTATTAATTATTATGAAATATCTTCTTTCAGTATTACTGTAGGATCTTAACGAAACCTAAAACATACGGTATGTATACGCCACAAAAGGGATGTAGTAGCTTAAAGACAAGTAAAGTTTCTGTACCAGTGTATATACCATTTTGTGGATGATATTGATATTTAGTCAAATCTTCACTTTGGTTTTCAAAACTCTTGTAAGTAGTATAACGACTAAGCAAACCTAATTAATCATAATTTAACTATCAATACAAACAATGCTGTTAACACAATTCTTAGCTGTGAAAAAATTACTTACTACATGTGGTTGTAACCGTCTATTTTGTTTTGGAAGTAGAATTATGTAATAGTTATCATAGTTTAAGTAATACATATTTCAATATAGCCAATATATAAAATCAACACTTATTAGCTACGAATTAGTTTTAATTGCATAATAAACTCGTGACGTCACTGGCTTACCGTGGCTTCATTTCTCTTAGCTCTTTCTAGCATTTTTGCTATCCATTGTTAGTCATTCCGTTCTCGCAGCAGGCAACGAATAGAAACGTTCTTACTTCATTTTGTTAAATGAAAAATGTCGATTCTAAAATAATGGTTTTTAATTCAACTAACTTCCAAAAACCTCAGCATGAATCGCATTTATTCGATTATCTGTTATATGTAAGATATGTATCGATAGACGATTATAAGGCATTGCCTTTTATTTAAATAATAATTGGAATTTAGTTTAAAACTGTGCAGAACATGAAAACACGATAGTCAGTCTAGGTGTTAGAACTTACTGGTTGACTTGTACTCTGTGCATAGGAACCCCCACTATAAAATCAACGTAACAGTAATAATTATAATTCAAAGTGCGGCCATTTTAATGAATATTGAAAATACTAATCAACGCTTCTTTCGGGTTGGATACGATTTTTTGCAGACTATACCATTATGATTTGGAGAAAATCGACAGGCAATAATCATATGTTTTTTCTTCATAAAATAATTAAAGTAATTAATTTCAATGCCCTTTTTGCACTAAAAAGAAAAAAAAAATCATCCCATGAAGGGTTTTAGTGGTTGGCTATGGAAGTTTTGCTAATATAGGCTACCACTTTGTCCAATTGGCAGCCCAACCAAATTAGTGTTCTTCCCTATGCTCGATTTAAAGAAAAAACTCCGCGTTTATAGACTTAACGGCAGCATACGACACAGTGTGGAGAGAAGGACTGCTCTATAAACTATTAACAATTATACCATGCCGTCAAACATGCGCGCTCATCAACAACCTCTTAACAAATAGACTGTTTACAGTAATTATAAATGACGCTAAGAATAGCACCAGACAACTCAATAACGGACTCCCACAGGGGTCGGTACTGGCCCCTCTGCTTTTTAACATCTACACTACCGACCTGCCAGCAACAAGATGTAAGAAGTACGTCTACGCAGATGACATAGCTATCTCCTTCCAACATAAACTTAAGGAACCTACAGAAAACGCCTTAAATTAAGACCTGGATAAGCTAAATAGCTATTTCAAAAAATGAAGGCTCTGTCCTAACACGTCTAAGACAGAAGTATGCTGTTTCCACCTATCAAATCGGCAATAAAACGTTACTCTCCAAGTAGAAATGGATGGCAGACTCCTAAATCACAACAAACACCCAAAACATTTAGGCATAACTCTAGACCGGTCACTACCATTCAAGCAACATCTTACAAACACAGCTGGGAAACTTAAAACACGTAATAACATAATCTCCAAGCTGACTGGAACAACTTGGGGTGCTAATGCAACAACGCTCCGAACTGCAGCTCTCGTTTTGGTCTACTCAGTGGCATAAAATTGTTCTCCGGTCTGGTTGAATAGCACACACAGCAAAAGGATCGATGTACAACTTAACCAAACAATGAGACTGATAACTGGTACAATTCGGTCAACACCAACTCGGTGGCTACCGATTCTCAGCCATCTTGCACCACCTGACATCCGTCGAACCGCCGCCCTAGCAAAAGAATACAAAAAAATCGTAACCAACGATCACCTTCCAATCCACCACGACATACCAGATCTAACAAGACAGCACAAACGCCTCAAGTCCAGACATCCCCCCATAAGATCAATGGTGGAAATAACTGCAAACTACAATGAAAGAGAACAATGGACCAGGTTGTGGACAGCAGAAAACGAAAACGACTACATACAAATAACTGATCCAACTCAAGCTCTTGATGGATTTGAACTACCTCGAGCATTATGGACAAAGGTCAACAGAATTCGAACTGGACATGGAAAGTGTGCTGCATCCTTGTATACTTAAGGTAGAACAGAATCCCCACAGTGCGACTGCGAAAGCGAAAAGCAAAGCTTCCAACACATTGTTTTGGACTGTCCACATCGCGCCTACACGGGGGATCTCACAGACTTCGTGCAATGCAGACCAAGCGCAATCGAATGGATACGAAATTTAGACGTAGATATATAGATACAATGTACATTTTGAATCTTTTTTATCATTTATTAGATTACATTTATTTACATTTATTATAATACATTTATTTAAATTTATTATATTACATTTATTTACATTTATTATATTACCTTATATATTATATCAAATGTGTACTTAGTTAACTACATATTGTAATACCCCATACGCTAAATAAAAATAAATAAATCAAGTGGTCTCTGGCAAAGCAAATGTTTCTCAATGAAGCGGTGCCTTAATAATCAGACATTTCCGAATTTCGAACATTGCTTAGTTTCTGCGATTTCTGTTCTTTGTTGGCGTAGATCGATTTTCGCCTAATTTAGTTTTTCGGTGTGCCGTAAAGTGTTAAAACACACTATTTGACGCCTTTTCAAAACTAGTTTTTATATTGAAAATTACTAGACGCCGCACATCCTGCCGACTGCGCCAGATTTGTGTCGCAAAAACAGAAACAGTGTTTAGTTTTATTTAACTGTAAAAGCTTATTTTAAACTACAAGGGTTCACTCCAGCAAGTTACATCTGAGACGTAAGGTACTGAAAATGTATCAGGCACAAATCGTCCGTTTCGCATACTGCAATTCCTAATCTAATCAGCAGGAAGCTGAGGCTGCAAGTGTAAACATAATATATATCGCGGTTGAATTCTATATAATTCGTAGCTCGTGCGTAACTTTTTCTGCTGGTGGGTAATATGCTACTTACAACTCTTGCTACGCAATATACTATTATAAGCATTAAAATCTGTTAACCTTATTATAAACTGTAGATATAACAAATTACCTTCTTCTTGTCTGTACCTTATCAGCTCAGCTAACGTTAGCTATCATCATAGCGCTCGAGACTTCGTTAACAACCGCGTAGAAAAGTTAATTAGATGTTTTACCATACCACTGATGCAGGTTTTTCAGCCAGGATATTCTTCGTCTGCCCTCTTCTCTTCTGCTGTATATTTTACCATGAATGATTAGTTGGAGTATGGCATATATTTTATTAAGCATGATGTGATGATATTATGTTGATCTCCAAGCTTGTTGATGTACTTTATTTGTTATTATATTTGTAATTAAATAAATAGGTAGTAACCACAACACAGTTTTAAGTTTGATACGTAGTTGATTATTGCCTTCTTTTGGTCTAATTAAAAATTATGATTATTTTAATATGTTTTATTGCAATTATAAAGGTATGTTCTTATACTTTGTTAATTGGCAACTTATTAAACTTTTTGTAGACCTTGCGTCACTCTATCTTCTTCAGTTGGAATGTAATTAGAGCTCTACTTCTGCGATTTTTGCGTTTTAGTCCATCTTTATTCAGCTTTCCTTTCTATGTGTTCGAATTGCTCTCCGGCTTGTTGTCGATATTGGTTTAACTTGTCCTGTGCATTCGCTTCTACTTCTTGCATTTTCTGGTCTATTTGTTCATTTCTGGACCAACATTTCATCAACTACCTGTAGTAGCTTTTCCTGCAATTCCAGTCTTATTTAAATTTTTGTTGCAGGCTTGCGTTCATCTAATTTTAGGTACAGTTTATTTATTTCAGCTTGGAATTCTTTTCGGTTGTCTATTTCTGTCCTATCGAATTTGTCTTCAAAACTGTCAATTTTCAGGTAGATGTTGTTAATTTCTCCCTGCATTTCTTGTTTATTTTCTATTTGCATTCTATTAAATTTCTTCTTTAAGACTTCCATTGCTTTGTATAGATTTCACTTGCTTTCCTCTGTATTTTTCTGGATTACTTCTTGGAACCTATTCTTTCTCTCTTCTGCCTCCTTACGACTTTGAAGCATTATCTCCATTCGTTGGGTAACATTCACACCTTTCACTGCTTGTTCTTTCTGTCTTCTTGCTTGATCTACTTGCAC